>CM062297.1:95191577-95779653 GCA_031216915.1 Pictodentalium vernedei | reverse complement strand
AAATGGCCTGAAAAACAGAAGATCTAAGTTAACGAATACTTCTGCAAAGCCACAATTCAGCACACAATCTTATCATTTCTAGTTTTATTGAATGTTATTTTCAGATTTGGCATCTTATCTTATTGATACGGACATCTTCATAACATGTGCGAAAATGAATAGAAGATTTTAGGGTTTGAATATCCGTACTTTGATTATCCATTCAGTTTGGACCTGGGAAGTTGAATATCCATTCAAAGTTATTTCCCTTTTTCATTTGTAATGCGAAATTATTATGAATGAGTATATATGCTTTAGTTTAGTTGCAACTTTGACAATAAGATCACAAATTAATTATACCCCCCACTCTCGAAGAGATTGGGGGGTACACTGGATTACATGCATCTGTCTGTCCAGATTCATATCTGCAGCGAGTGGATGGATTTTAACCCTTTACCTAACATGAAAAGCAGACGACTCTTGCAAAAAAAATTCTTGAATAACTAATTTTGTTCATTTTTTTGTCTCAAAAGCATAGGTTATGACCCCTCGTTGGAACGAGCTCAACGAGCTCGTTCCAACGAGGGGTCATAACCTATGTTTTTGAGACAAAAATGAAAAAATAATGAAAACCAATTGGCGATTTTTTTAGAATAGCACTGGTCAATTTTGGCTGTTACGTTGGGTAAAGGGTTAACAAAATTTGGTACGCGGCGATGGTGGTATGAAATGTTGGTGGTATGCACCGGGCCGTGGCCTTGCTCTTGTTGGTGTGGTACATCCTTCCACGGACAAACTGTCAAAGAAGATATTATATAGATTAAGTGCCTATATTGGATGTATTCAGGCAAAAATGCCCATAAATGTGGGGGAATTTAGTGGATGTCTGGGTATTTCTTCATGGGCTACAAGATTTTGTATTCAATTACCGGAAGTTTACTCTGTAACCTATATGGAGTTAAGCAGGTCAAATTTGTACTGAAGATATGGTAAATGATTTGATGTAAATAAGTTATATACAACAAGAGCTATTGCTGAAGGCAGTTCATACCCCAACTGCAGTCCTGGACTGATGAAGCATCAATGAGTTCGAAACAAAAATACTGCATAGAGACAACTTTTAGTTATATGTTGAATTACTTGAAAAATTCTAAGTCAAAGGGGCATGACTATGAGAAGAATGTGTAAACAAGGTTAATTTTCATTGGCACCGAATAGCTATAATAAGGATGTATGAATGTGAAGTTTCATGTAAATCTGGCCATCAGGCAGTCAGACAGATGCATGTGGGAGAGTGGGGAGTATAATAACGGTTATTCAGTTAAAATATATACCGTATTTACTCTATGTATTGGGACACTCTATGATTTGGGACACACATTTTTTCCAGAAAACTATATTTTTTTTTATCCTCCAAAGTTTGGGACATTCAGGAGATTTATTTCCAGTTGGCCCGTCGCTAGTAGCCGACGACACTCATAAAAAAAATTCTTGAGTAACTAAAAAATGTTCATTTTTTGCTTCCAAAACATAGCTTATGATCTCTCATTGGATCGGGCGCAATGCGCTCGTTCCAATGAGGATCATAAGCTATGTTTTGGAAGCAAAAAATGAAAATATAAAAAAAAATTGGACGGCGATATTTTTATACTGTACCAATGACCCAGACATAGCTGGTGCTAACTCTTAAAAATATAGGGCCAAACACAAATTTTGCCCCCCAATCCCCAAAATTTGCATCTAAAACTAAAGAAAACATGTCCTGAAAGGCCCTCCACACTTCGCCCCTACTGCGCATGCGCAGTGTCAAGGACGTTCCGAAATTGGCGCCATTAATCATTCTAAGTTTGGCCCTTCATCAGTTAACATCTGACTGATCTTTGTGCTTTTAAATCTCAGTTTAAATGATGCCAGACACATAAATATTAGTGAAATGGTGATTCTAAGGAGGATAGAAAAGGAGGAGAGGAAAAGAATGTGTGACAGAATATTATCAGGGCTGTAACTTAAAATTTTTTAATGAAATTATGTTAAGTTACCTATTTTCAAGGCAGCAGCCATTTTGTTGTCATTCTGATTATTTAGTTACACTGTTTTTTCAAGTGTTTTTCCTCTCTCCCTGTCCTTTAAGTTCCCCCTTGCTATTCTCCCATGCTTTTGGCATAGTTTCTGTAATTATTATTACTAAAATTTCTTGGGAGTTTTAGCTGAATAACAGAATGAATTCTGTTCTTTCCCCATGTTTACGTCTTCACCTACGGGTGGTTAGGCGTTGTGTTCTGCATCTACCATCTGATGTTCTGCAGTTTCTTCCCTGGAAGTCTCTGTTTTGCATCAGATGGTGTATTTTTGGTAACTGATTTCGGGCCTGGGTGCCTGGAGTCTTATTTTAGTGTTTTTACACTCATTGTTTACATTTACAACAGCCCTCTGTGTGAGGGGGGGGATTTCTAAATAATAATATCTTTATGTTATTTTAATCATAAATAGATACATTATTATTGTTCGTAAGTGTTGAATAAATTGTTTAAAATATTTTTAAAATTTTTGTTCACACTTAGGCTTGGGATCCATTGGGGCTCAACGTTACTTTTCAGAAACTTGGGCTGTTCTGAAAAAATATTTTTTCAAAATATTTTGATTTCAATTATTTTTTCTATATTAATGGATCATATTATTATTATGTATTTTGATTGCCAGGGGTTAGTGCGAGTACCAGGACTTGTTTTCTTTTCACATTGAAAGGATATTGATCAATTGTTTTAAGAGGAAGTCTTCCTCTGACCTTATTATCATTCTATATGTGGTCAGTGTACTCGCATTAACTCCTGTTCTGTATCGTATGATTTCGATGACAATATGGGAAGCGTATGTCACGGTATGTTGTTGGGGATTTGGACACTCCGGTCCTTTCCCCGCAGGGTCACTCTACTTTATCAATTTCTATTTCAGACGATCAAGATTAGGGTGATGTATCTGTGATGTCTTCCAACAGTGTGCCTCCGTCGTCACAATTATTGAAGGGCTAGCGGAAAAGTGCTCATGTAATACGCCAATTGCCTAAGAGGACCCTAGTAGGTTCGACGGCCTTTGACGTCCGCTAGCTCGCCCGGTGTAGCGTCCATTCACCGAATGGTTCGGCAGCCGGGTTCGTCCGTTGCGGTCTAGAAGGAATTTTGGGGTGATGCGAGCACTATAAAATTAACTTAATGCACACCCAGTGACGGCGGATCGGAGGGAGAACGGAGGAAGCCTTTTAGTCCGGTTCATAGCTCGTTCCGGTCCATCCGGACGGCAAGCGAGAGAGGCCCCTCTCTCGTTCAACAACATCTGGCCCCAGATGTTGTGGTACAAATGTGTCGTTAGCGGAGCATACGTCCGTCGCTCGGGACGCTCCGTTGTATAGGCAGTCCGCTGAGACTGCTAAGGCTTCCTCTTCTCGTCAGCGCACACGACCGCACCTTGGCTGCGTGACCGCCGATATATTACCAGCTTCGCCGATCAAGGATTCTTCGGCGACCAGGTCACACCATCCGACAGCCAGGGATTCGAGACCGATGGACTCCGGACGTTCGCATAGGAAGTATGCGGGAGCCATCTGATGCGGAGCTACCCTCGGCGAAGCAGCGATAGTCTGCGCCTCCGCAGGTCTCGACGCCGGACATTCTTGTGCACATAGCACAGCTTATCGCAGCATCCCAGCAGCCGACAGAAACGGTGTCGGATCGAGAATTATCCGACAGCGCTGGGTCGGTAGCCGGGGACTCGAGGCCTGCAGACTCCGGACGTTCGCATAGGAAGTGTGCGGGAGTCAACGTACACGGAGCTTCCAGCGGCAATGCATCGTAAGTCCGCTACTGCACAGGCCTCGGGAACGGACGTGCTTTCCTTAATAGCACAGTTTATCGCAGCATCCCAGCATCAACTGAATCTGTCGCATATATTTTATCCGACGATGCTGGGTCGGGACGCTCCGCGGAAGCGGGTACGGACGTCCGAAAATTTTCATCCGGTCCGACGGGATACCGAAAGGGATTCGGTGGATTTCAAGCTTTCCCTTTCGGAACAACATATGCTGCGATGCCGGATAAGAAACTGATAGCGTCGGTGGACTTAGAAATTTTTGGTTCGGTTCAGGGACATCGTCCCTCAGTTCCGACATAGTCCAATAATGTCACGCAAACTATCGAATTATTGAACGACGCTATATATATATTATTTTATGCTTGCTATCCAAGCATTTCTGGTTTCTTGTTCGAAGAGTTATGGAGATGTCTTTCAAAAGTGTGCCTCTGTCGTCATAGTTAATGAAGAGTTAGCGGCAATATGTGCTCATGGAATATGTCTATCGCTTACGGAGTGACATTCGCTAGCTCACCCGGTGTAGCGTACATTCATCGAATGGTTCGGCTGCCGGGTTCGTCCGTTGCGGTCTAGGAAGGAGATTTGGGTGATGCGAGCACTTTAATTACTTTAGTACTCACCCAGTGACGGCAGATTGAGGACAGATCGGAGGAAGCCAACAACATAGGGGACCGCATGTTGTGGTTCAGATATTTTACATTCGGAGCATATGTCCGTTGCTCGGGACGCTCCGTTATATTGACAGTCCGAGAGACTGTCTTTAATGCTTCCTCATCCTCACAGCAGGGCACACGACCGCACATTGGCTACGTGACCTAGAGTATCCGATCAGTTTCGGCATTCAGTGATTCACAGCGAATAGGTCGCGCCATCCGGTAGCCAAGGGACACGAGGCCTATACACTCCGTTCGCTCGCATATTGGAAGTATGCACGGGGTAACGATCTCGGAGCTTCCTGCGGCAATGCATCGTAAGACCGCTGCTCCTCAGGCCTCAGTGACGGACGTGCTATCCGAGTTAGCACAGTTGTTTCGCAGCATCCCAGCAATTGATGGTTTCTCGGTCGAATCAGGAATTATCCGACGGCGCTGGGTCGGTGCGGTCCGCGGTTGCATCAAGCTACGGACGACCGAACGCTTTATAGGGTCCGACAGGATGGCGAAAGGGATTCGAAAGATTTCGAGTTTTCCCTTTAGTAGTATCGGAAGATGCCTTTCTTATCTTCTGGCATTTCTTCCAGTGATTATTTTTCGGACTTCATTGCTGCGATCTTGGATAAGAGACTTATAGCGTCATTGGACTCGGATTTTTCGATCGGTACAGGGGCTTTGTCCCTGACTTACCGACGCAGTCCAATATTGTCATTACAACATGTGTTTTATTTTTCGACGCTATATATTTATATATATATACAAGCCTGCTACTAAGCATGATAGTTTAGTTTCTTGTCCGCGTGGCTCATTTCTGCCATTTTATCTTTTTTACATATAGTTTATTTTGGCAGAGCAGGGCATACCGAGAGTTCATATGCGTCTAGACGGTGATTAAAGACTGCATATATTCTTTTTCGCCGTTTATGTCTTTTCCAATTTCAATGTTGGGAACGACATTATGTATAGTAGACTTAACTTAGACGCTTTATTATACGTAATCCGCCTTACTGAGGCGTTATCATTACGTCTTCAAGAAAAGATTTACGGGATATTATTCTCAATGTAATTTCTTTTGAGGGCAGTAGTTTCTTCACGTATAACTCCGCCCTTCAGTGGCTGATTGGAGTTGGTTAGACGTGATGCAGCCCTAGCTACATCCACGCGTGGATAGTAGGTTAAGAACTCTCTCAGAGTCGCTTCGTTCTCGGAGGAGCTTCTCTTCGACGGCAACTTCCGGCAATCCATGAATTGCTTGAATTATACATTCTCTTGTCTATCTAGTATTACAAGAGATTCAGACTGGGGCAAACATTCGGTGGTTGACTCAGAGAGTGCCGCCGCAGTTGCCGGACCCGAGTGTGGCTGTTATGACGGTTGCCAGTCAAACAGATTGGGATATATACTGATCCCTACGGATTCGAAGTGCCAGGGTCTTTGGGTTCCGCAGTCTTTTAGCTATCAGTTTAACTTCCGTGGAATAATGTTTTTTAGGCTTGCTTTATGTCATTGCATGAACATTATTCAGTAACGCATGCCCAAATTCCTGTCCTTTAATTCGACAGTAGTGGCGTATCTCCGGAACCAGGGAGGCACTCTTTCGTTTCCGTTATTCAATTTAATGGAAAGAATCCGTCTGTTGGTTATAGTACACCAAGTTCAGTTTTGGTCCGTCATATTCTGGGTCGTCTGATTGTTTTATCGCACTCCCGTTCTCTTACGGGTCGCTTGTTGCTGTCAGAATGGACTCTCAACAAACAAGTATTTAATCAGATTTGCTATCTATGGGAGCGCCCAATGATGTTTTATTTATGACACAGCTTGCTAATCAATTGCAGACGTATGTGTTGGCTTGTCCAGATCTCTGAGCTAATACTGTTAACGCTCTATTGATCTATAGGACGGAATGATAGGATACGCGTATCCTCCGGCGCTGTTGTTTTAGCAGGTATTGCTAAGATAAACAACCACTATACATTTCTGTTGATAGCATCTCTATCTTCACAGAGATCATGAGTAATTTACTCTCTTGTCTACTGTGGATCTTAACGTGAAATCTTCCTCTATGTGAGGATCTTTTTTCACTGGGTAAATCGTGTCATCTTTATCACAACCAGAAAGGTCGCAACCTTCATGTATTCCGTTGTGTGGTCCGTATTGCATTGTATGCACTGTACTGGACGAGCTTTGGACGCGATTTCTTACTATAGGAGATCCTCTTCTTCGCTATTCTATGCGACTAAAGTGGAGGCTCTTCCGTCGTGGTGTAGGGATCATTATGTTCATATGGTTGATCCCTCCATACTACTCATTGCTATTTTTTAGTATACTTGTTTCACAAGATCTACTGCAGCCTGTGTTATTTAGGTTATAGGTTTATGTTACCTCATACCTATGCACTCTACTATAGTTTACAATTGAGTCTTTTGTCTCTTTATCTAAGTCAGTTAGTAACTTTTTGATAAATAGACTTAGAATCTTTAGATTAAATTCCTATACGGATTTTAACTTCGGTTCTTATTTAGCTAAGTAATCATTTGAGCCTCTGGAAACAGTAGTTTTCAAATTCTGACCTTTTAGACAGTAATTCTGTTGGTTTCTCTTTTACTGTAGAGTCAGTGAGTTTCATGCACTATCGATGGATGATTTTCACTTTCATAGTTTCGGAATCAATACTTCCGTTACTATTTAGGTTGGATTGTTGCATAAGAGTTAGGCTCCTATTATCCGGAACCTATTATTTTAAGGTCCTTCTGTCTTCGTATGGGCATAGGCCTTTACTCTTTCCGGGTACAGTTTATGTATTTATAAACAGATATCTGTTTATTACAAGGGCGTAAGCTTCTTCTGTCTTTGATGTCTAGTAGAAGGACGTTACGCTCCATTTTATTGTTAATGGATTCTATTAACTAGCGTACTGCTTATGGTATATCATTAGCTTAGCAGTTGTGCTTAAGATTTCGGCTCATGAAGTAAGAGTTCTTCTACTTCTTGGGCTTACATTAATAGTGTTGCTATTATAGATTTTTGAAGGCTGCTCATTGCGCTCAGCCATCCATTCATGAATTTTATCTCAGAAATATCGAGTCCATTTCTGGAGGCCTCTATTGTTAGGTCTATTATCTACTGCTCAGAATGTCATTCTCTTAACAGTTGCTACTATAGCTAGGTAGGCTGTCTGTTTCGGCAGTGTCTCCGTTCGGCTGCCCTCTTCGCTCTGGGCTATTTGACCCAGGGCAAGAAAAAGGGGGGGGGAGGGTGTTCCCTTGGGTCACCTGTTTTTACTATGAAAACAAGGGGATACCTCCTCCGGAGTTAGTAATTCTGAGCTGTTATTGGGATGGTTGTTTAGTGAGAAGTTTAAGTTTATAAAATTCATTCAAGTCTTAGTTTTTAAAGTATAGCCTTTGAATATTGCATATGTCAACGGACATGATTATGCAATTCTCACACACTTTTAGAAGTATAAGAGTCTCTATTCTCTAGACTTACTTTATTATTGGCTTACTTTAAAAATTATTAGTATAAGGATTATTGGATATTAATAGAGTACATGGATGTATGAAGCTCAATTTTTGGAAGGTGTTGTATCTTTCTAATTTATCATAAATAAGAAAGATACATGTAAGGCCTATTACTTCTTTTCCCTACAGGGGATGACTCTATTTTATTTTATTGAGCGTATTCCATTTTGCTCTATGTCCTTGGCCCTCCAGCCTTTTTACTATTCAGCTATGTCTGGGTCATTGGTACAGTATAAAAATGTTAAAAAATTTATAGTAATTTATATATTTTTTATACTTACCAATGACCCAGACGGGGATGGCCCTCCCAGGAGTTGGGAACTCTTGCCTCCCCGCTGAGTACATAGCGCTTACCAGGCACTGGTTATTAGAATGATTAATGGCGCCAATTTCGGAACGTCCTTGACACTGCGCATGCGCAGTAGGGGCGAAGTGTGGAGGGCCTTTCAGGACATGTTTTCTTTAGTTTTAGATGCAAATTTTGGGGATTGGGGGGCAAAATTTGTGTTTGGCCCTATATTTTAAGAGTTAGCACCAGCTATGTCTGGGTCATTGGTAAGTATAAAAAATATATAAATTACTATAAATTTTTTAACTTTCGTATACAGTGATGGAAAACGAATCACACACAACTTTATTCAGCATCAAATCAAGACCAGGCTGTGTTCTTTCCCCATTTTCTAAGAATTGGGACACCTGTGAAAATAATTATTTTTAGCTGTCCCAATACATAGAGTAAATACGGTACAATTAAATAGGCTCCACTGCCTAAACATTTTTACTACTGCTGAGATAGATTGTGAAGCCACTAAAGTGGTTATAAACACTTTTTAAGAGTACAGTACAGTCTCTGTGGACTGGTCGTTAGCCACACGTGGGCAGTGATGTCCATGCATGTGTTTACCAGGTAATAAAAATTATCATCAGCAAAATTTTAATTACCCGTTGTACCCGGTACTTCATTAATTAAATTTTTGATGATTATTCCTATAATTAGTGTTTGGAATCTAATATTGCGTCCATGGAAATGTTGCCCACCCATGAAAAGTGCCCAGTCCTTGGCGGCTGTGCTGTATCAACACTTTTTAGTTGTACCATGGTAGTGGCTCCTTATGCTCAAACTGATTAATCGTCTTTTTGAAGGTGTCTGGTTTTCCTTATTATATTATAAAATGGTATTTGTGTTTAGAGATATAATTTTTAATGTATTTGTTTGTTTCATTATGGTCGTACATGTTTTTGCATGAAGTTGAAACATTGTGTTTTCAACATGATTATAAATTCATTTTTCACAATTGTTATAAAACAGATTACATACACACTTCTATTCAATTCTCATGTTATATGTAATATACAGTTAAAACTAGAAGTCCTGTCATGAAATGCGCACAAATAACACGTTGATATGCGCGTTAATGTGCGCGTTATGACCCAATTAAAGCTATCATATTCTGTACATATGGCCTGTGCACAGGCAATGTTTCAGCCAATGGACCTCCGGGTAATCCGGAGGTCCATTGGCAGAAACATTGCATGTGTTTGCTATGAGTAACCAGGAGAACCTGCCGTGCTTTGGGTGCCATTCGATATGGCAATTGCGCGCAATTCCAACGCGCATTTAAGCCTAAATAAGCGCACTTTTCGTGACAGGACTTCTAGTTTTAACTGTATCCATGGTAATTATTCAGGAGAAAACCATTTTGAAGTGAAAAGGAAATCAAAATCTCATATATTAGTCCAAACAGAAATGGAATTTTGTTTGTCAGGTATTTTTTTTAAAGGATTATTTTATTTTATTCAGAAAGTGATTTATTTATATTATTTCTCTATATATTATATCTCTCTGCAGTTTTTCATTGAAAGTGAAATGTTTATCCAACACGAACAGCTGACGACACTTGAAAAAAAAATTCTTCAGTAACTAAAAAAACTTTATTTTTCAGCTCATAGACAAAGCTGATGATCTCTCAATGGAATGCGATCAACAAGCTTATTCTACTGAGTGCTCATAGTCTGTTTTTGAGATGGCAAGTCTAAAAATAATAAAATTTCAATGCCGATATTAATTTTGTGAATAGTGAGGTCCATTTTTTGCTTTTGCATTGAGTAAAGGGATAAGTGAGTCTTGAACTGTAAAGTGAAAAGTTGATGGTTGAGTCCTAACCTGCGCCATCTTCACCGTTTCCTTGGATAAGAGGTTTAACTCCTTGCATGCTGCTGGCAGATATTCCTGCCCAGAACACAAAATATCTCACCACTGCAGGCCTGGCATTCTTAAAAATGCAGGAGGGCTAAAAATCGCTCTCCTCGCATGGCCTAGGGGAGCGATTAGCTCTCCTCAAGCCTACAAAGGCTAAAAGTGGCAAAATGAAGTTGTACTATTAATGAATTCTGCCAAGTGGGCTTTGTACATTTTATTTGGTGCTGCAAACCAGGTAGTCTCTGTGAGACGGCTACACTGCCCCCCCCCCCCCCCCACACCTCCGGGCCTTGGTAAGGCCCGGAGGTGTGGGAGGAGCAGTGTGGCCATATTGCAGAGACCACTAACAGCAGAGATCTGAAAACCTGTGTGTTTTAGGAATAGGCTGTTGTGGTAATCATTATTTTCTAAAGCTAGGAGGGCTATTTTTCGCTCTTAATTTTTGTAAGGCGAGCAGAAGGCAAGCGAATAAATCGCTCTCCTGAAAATGCCAGGCCTGCCATTGAAATAAGTATACCGGTAGTTGGGCACATTTAACCAAATTTCTCTCCTGTAAATTGAATGGGCTTTTTAACCAATGATTATTCAATTAAATTTAGATGAACTTTTCATCAAATCTCGTCATGGCTGCTTCAAAGCAACCATGAAATGATTTGATGAGAAATATTTTGAAAATACTTGGCGGGTTAAGAGTTAATCCTGATTACCCATATGAGGGCATGGTGGCACTGCATACAAAGGGAATAAGTGATCTTAAACACCAATAAATAAATAGGAATGCAATGGCTCAATGGTACAGCATTGGACTTCAATCCAAAAGGTCCACGGGTTGATCCCAGCCAGGTTAACTGCATTGTGTCCTTGGGCAAGACACTTAATCCTGATTGCCTACTTGTGGGCACTGTGGTGCTCTTTACTTAAGCGTACTGCATGTCAATGGTGCACTTTTCTTCAACCAATGCAAATCCTGCTTGTGCTAATAAATAAACGAACAAACAAAGGGTTAAGCGATAGATGTTTGTCTGTTAGTTCATATAGGTTTGTTTTGTAATAATTTACAGGGTTTATATTTCATCAAAATTTTGGGGGCACTGTGGAGCTCTTTACTTAGGCATACTGCATGTCAATGGTGCACTTTTCTTCAACCAATGCAAATCCTGCTTGTGCTAATAAATAAACGAACAAACAAAGGGTTAAGCGATAGGTGTTTGTCAGTTAGTTCATATAGGTTTGTTTTGTAACAATTTACAGGGCTTATATTTCATCAAAATTTGGGAGAATCCATTTGTATTCTCGCGAAAATGGTGGAGAGAACCCATACCTCCTGTGAGTGTCACAGGATCCCATGAGGCCACCATGGTTGAACCCTGTTGTATAGTGATAACATGTGTTAACCCTGTACCCAACACAGCTTTTTAATTTTTAAAATATAAATGTATTTGATAATTTTAAAAAAAAAATACACAATATTCGCTTGTTTTTGCGCGGATCTTATCTATTCTCTGATTCTCGAATTCTCATCGTAATTTAAGGCCTGATTTATTGGTGAGAGCTATCAGGCACTCCCCAATAGATGTAAGTGAGATAGATGTATTTTTTATCTTCAAAATATCTGAGTGTGACGTATGCCAAGAATATAGGGTCTTTGCTGTTGAAGCACTAATGTTGAGGTTGTGAGTAATTTTTAAAAAATTTTAACCCTTTATCTACCATGAAAAGCAGACGGCACTTTCAAAAACAATTCTTGAATAACTAATTTTTTTCATTTTTGTCTCAAAAACATAGGTTATGACCCATTGGAACAAGCTCAATGAGCTTGTTCCAAAGATGGGTGGGTTATAATCTATGTTTTTGAGACAAAAAATGAAAATATAATGAAAATTAATTGGCTATTTTTTAGAATATCGCTGGTCGGTTTTGGCCGTTACGTTTGGTAAAGGGTTAAGGTAGTTTCCATTTGTAATACACCATAAAAATGAGAATATTCGAGATTGGAAAATCTGTTTGAAAATTGTTTTCACTGTGTAATCATCCCATGAGAAAAACCGAATTCAAGCTTCATGTGACATAAGAAATATATCAGATTTCCTTGGAAGCAGTTTCTGTTTTAGCCTCTGCACATTGATGTCAAAATACCAAAATTTCAACCAGTTAAAACCCTTTACCTAACGAATCGCCCGCATCCGCCCGCGTAATATGCAAATTCAGCAGTTGAAAAAATATTATATTTCAAAACATATCAACAAAACCATATCATGTGACCCCTCGTTGGAACGAGCTCGTTCCAACGAGGGGTCACATGATATGGTTTTTGTTGAAATTTTTTGAAAAATTAAAAAAAATAATATTTAAAATAATAAATTTTGATATTGTCTGCGTTGGGTAAAGGGTTAATGTTTTCCCTGATTCCCCATGAGAACTCTGGAAAGTGGACAATGTTTGTCTGCTGTGGTGAACAAGTTCTGCTTTTCTGATAAAATAGAACCCGGAACCAACACCTGGGGTGGAAGTCCTCTAAAGTGAGCAGTATATATACAAACTATTGGCTAAGGCCTAAAAAAGTAAAAAATTTGTTTCTCAGACCCTCCCGCATGGTCCTTTTAGCTGTTGCATGGTTTATGTCAGATATTTTACCCAAGTTAATAAAACTGATAAATTTGTCCCCTTGTGCAACAAGAGACGAAATACACCACCACCCATGCTATTCTGTACATTTTGAGGACTAAAACATAAAACAAACCAAGAACATGAACTTTTGATGCCCAAGAAATAATTACAAAAATAAAAAATATGTTCAAAAAACACCCTTCCACATGCAATTTTATAAAAAATGGCCTGAGAAACAGAAGATCTACTTTGTGAGGCCTAAACTTTACTTTATACTTATGTTGTGGTCATGATATAGCTATAGATGCTGAAAATTAACTTAAACACCAAAATTTAAATAAATAAAATTTCATTTTTCTCATGAGGCAATTCGTCAGATCACCGAAGTTAAGCAACGTCGAGCCCGGTTAATCATTGGATGCGTGACCATCTGAGCGATCAATTCGGACTCCCACATTGTGTCCTTGGACAAGGCACAAGATTTTTCCACATGGGGGCACTATGACGATGTGTACTAAGATGTACTGCACGGCGATGATGCACATGTCTTCAACCAATCTAACCAAGCCTGTGCTGCAGTGCGGAGTTACGATGTTGAGCTGGCAGCTGCTCGTCGTTGCTCGGTGGTTCTCTCCTCTATGCTTGAGGTCCCAAGTTCGATTCCCATCCGGGACGACCCGCGTTGTGTCCTTCAGCAAGGCACTTTATCCCGGTTGCCTACATGGGTGCACATTGACTCTGTGTGCTAAGGCGTACTGCACATCGATGGTGCATATGTCTTCAACCGCTGTAACCCTGCTTGAGCAGAGCTTGAACAGTTAGAATGTTGAGGAGCTGACAGTTGCTTGTCGGTGGTTCTCTCTGGGTACTCCGGCTTCCTCCACCCGTAAAACTGACACGGTCATGATTAGCCATTGTGCATAAGTATGTGACCTTAAACACCAATAAATAAATAAATAAATAAATAAATAATATCATGAGGCAATTGAGAATTTAACCAGACAGTGGATGGATTCATGCTGCAGATGGTTTTTCGATAGGTGGCATGTCAGGGATGAATATTTTTCAAATTCAGTCACATGAATATGGGACAATTCAAGTTCAAGTTGCATCCCTTTTCCCATAAAACGCTTGAAATACATGAGCTGTTTAATCTACGAATATGCATATTGTGTGACATAATTGCTTCTTTTGGGTAAATAATGCAAAATATTGCCACCAAACATGTCGATTAGTTATATCGGACAGATGTACTACATCTGTTGAGTTTGAAATCGATTGGACATGTTGAGTCTAAGGAGTACTTTACTCATGACAAGTGACCATTTCAGTGACTGATTCGCACTCCCGCTTTGTGTCCTTGGGTAAGGCACTTCACCTCGATTACCTACATGGGGGCATGATGCCGCTATGTACTAAGGCGTACTGCATGTCGATGGTATGCATGTCTTCAACTAATCTAAACCTCCCTGTGCCACAGTGCAGAGTTCAGAGTTACGATGTTGGAAAGCTGATAGCTGCTCGTCGTTTACCCAGTGGTTCTCTCTGGGTACTCTGGCTTCCTCCACCCGTAAAATTGTCACTGACATGATATGACCCTGATTGTTAAAGTGCCGTTAAACCCTAATAAAAAAAAAAAAAAAAAAAAAAAAACTCATGACAAACAGAATTCACGATAAACAGAATGACTCAGATTTATAGTATAGATTCAGCCTTGTTTGACAGAGCTCAATGAGCTCTGTCAAACAAGACTGAATTGGTTGAGTACCTAGTTGCATAAGGAAAAACTCTGTTGGTTAAAGGCCCTGTGGGAACCCTGGAAAGTGAAGTAGTGCTTGTTTACTATGGTAAACAAGCTCTGTTTTACTAGTAAAATATCCCCGCGGGAACCCCGGGAAGTGAAGCGGTGCGTGTTCACTGCAGTAAACAGGCTCTGTTTTACTGGTAAAATAGGACCCAGTCACCAATGCATGTGCTGTGCAAACCCTCTCTAAAATGGGCAACATGGCTTATTAACACTCACCTCCGGTCTTGAGTTGATACTCATGTTGTCATGATTAGCAATTGTGCAAAAATATGTGACCTTAAACACCAATAAATAAATAAATGCTAGTAAAATAGGACCCAGTTACTAATGCTTTCGGTGGAAGTCCTCCAAAATGGGCAACATGGGTATAAACGATTGGCTGTACTTGACTTTATATCCATATTGTGGCCCTAATTAGCCATTGTGCAGAAATATGTGACCTTAACTGGTAGAGTGCTAGAAGCCCATATTTGGGCTTCATTCTGATGTGCTGGTGTGACAACATAAAGGCTTTGTATTCTGCGAATGTGCTTCATATTCTCTTTGGAATGAAATTATTTAGTCTGTATGTATTTGCCATTTTACAATTTATGAGAGAGTGCCAAAGGGCACTCTCCCATGAATTGTAAAAAGGCACAGAAATGTGAAGAAATTTTCATGACCAAAAATATTTAACACTCTACCAGTTAAACACCAATAAATAAATAAATGTTGGTTAAAGTTTTGATATTTCAGCATTAGTGTTGTAGAGGGTTTCCAATAATACGGATATTCATGGTTATGTAAAATTCTCATTCTTTTTGTTACTTGTGAAATGTTAGTGTTAATATGTTGTTAGTTGTTACTGAAATGAAAAATTGATAAAATGAACAAAAATATTTTAAATATTCCGAAAATTAATGGCACAGTGACTGTGGTCCATGGATTTACGAAGATGTTACAGTTTGTCAGCATTATTGTAGTTTGTTTTTGTTGTTAGCAAAACGGGTAAATGTCATTTAGCTTATGCTTAATGGAAGTTGTGAAACATTTTACATATTAACTGTTTATAGAGTCAGCTGCCAATTAGTCTCAACCACCACCCTCCCTCTCTTTATAATTATTCCTGTCCAGAATCTGAACAGGGCTACCAGGAGCACAAAAAAATGTGGAGAGGGCTCAATTTACTGTTAAGTGGCCGTGAACTGGTTGTCATCCATGCATGAGCAGTGATGTCCACGCATGCATTTGTTTACCGGGTAATAAAAATTCTCATCAGTCATATTTTAATTAACCCTTTACCTAACAAATCTGCCGCATCCGCTGAGGAGAAAAAAAGTGGGCAGGGCTCAATTTACAGTCAAGTGGCTGTGGATTGGCCAAATCTGCCTACATAATATACAAATTCACCAGTTGAAAAATATTAATTTTCAACAAAACTATATCATGTGATCCCTCATTGGAACGAGCTCGTTGAGCTCGTTCCAATGAGGAGTCACATGATATGGTTTTGTTGAATTATTTTTAAAATTTTGGAAAAAATAATATTTAAAATCATTAATTTGAATACCTTCTGCATTGGGTAAAGGGTTAAAAAAGCTTTGGGTTGAACCCAGTGCTTCATTAATTAAATTTTTGATGATTATTCCTATAATTAGTGTTTGGAATCTAATATTATTGCGGCTGTGGAAATATTGCCCACCTGTGGAAAGTGACCAGGAGGAAGATTAACCCTTAGGTCCCCATACAGCGCCAAACTGCCCTTCCTATATTGCTTTGAAAAAGTTGCCCACAAGTGTATTCATCCTTGAGAACTCTACCATTAGGCTGCATTTACCTTGACCATGATGGGAAAACTCTGTTACATCAACCACAGCTGTGTATATGGATATATGCTAGTTAATATAAAAATCAATCTCCGGCCTTTAGGGTTAACTATGCATGCGATACTGGTTGGTACTTGACTGAACCATGTAGTTTACATGACATTTCTACTCTCAGTGTGGGCACAAGAATAGGATTATGATAAGATTAGTACTACAGATGAATTTTCTGTAGTGCAGGGTCTCAACAGCAATCAATGGATCAATTTTGCAGCAGCCTAGCCTCTGCAGACCCTTCCCTAGGAACACTTAGATGAACACTTTTGGTCCCATAGCCCCTAAGACAAGGGCTGGAGCCAGATCCTGCACTCACTTGGAATCAGGTAGTTGTTTCAGGGTTGCCATGTTTTTTGGAAAGTGTTTCAACCTCAGTATGGTTGTAGAAAGACCTTGAGAAGACGGTGTGTGAATGAGTGTTTGCATCCGTGCTAACTTTGTTCATTACTTAAAAAATTAACCAATGGATAGAATTGGTTCATACTTAACACAAAGATTGCTTACATCCCAAGGGGGTGTCAAGATCTTGACCCAAGGTCATAGGCCATTCATTTATTTTCCATTCTAACTTTGTCCGACCTATAAAAAAAATATTTCAGCGGGCAAAACCTTTTCATATTTCACATGTGTGTCATGACCTTGACCTAGGACCATAGCTCCAAGATCAAGGTCACAAAACATTTCTTTGTTTCTTCATTCTAACTGTGTACCCTATCTTGTTCATACCTCACACAATGATTGCTTATTACTCAAGGATGTGTCATGACTTTGACTCAAGGACATAGCTCCAAAGTCAAAGTCGGGTCTACAAAACATTTTTCAATGGGCCTATCTTGTTCATACTTTACTGAATGATTGCTTATTACTCAGGCATGTCAATAATTTGATGAAAATTATTCAGGTGACTGATGTTGCTCATGACTCAAGGGTGTGTCATGATTATTATGTGTTTTAACCCTTTCAGACTTTAATTATGCTGATGTTCAAACGTCCCTGTGAATTCAGTTTCCTCAAAATGCGGCGTCAAATGTCGCAAAGTACAAATAAGATATTTTTCACATTAGTGATTATCTGGTTGAGACTAGATTATTTTTGGTGGTCTGCATTTGTTATTCAGAACTTGTTTTATTACAAATTACTGGAGAATGCCCACAGGCCCTCTCCAATAATTTGTAATAAAGCAAATTTGTATGAACAAAATATTATTTGTGTTTGACTGAATATGAAATATAAGCAAGGAAAGTGTTGGTATTTGCTCATTTTTTGAAAGCCCTGATAGTGTGTGGCTTCTAACCAGTTAACACATCTTGACAGCAGAATTATATTAGTATTTTAAGCTGCGATAACATTTGGCTCAATGGTTGTCACTGAGCACTATTCGGGAGAAAATAAGAATTGAGGTTAAAAACAAATTTTTAATCAAAAAAATAATAAAACAAATGACCACAAAATATCAATGCACTGTTTGATTTCGTATGTCATAAAACATATAAAAGTATCAAAGGGTTCACTTTGCCGGGCCCAGAAAAAATTTACTGAATGGACATATCTTGGTCATACTTCATTTAATGGTTGCCCATGACTGAAGGGTGTACTTAACACAGTGCTTGCTCTTGAATCACATATGTCATGACCTTTACCCAGTGTTATACCTTAAGGTCACAGATCGTTCATGTCTCATGGCATACACCAAAACAAAATAAGTATTTACAGGTCTGTAAACAATCAATTACAGTGGAACAGTGGAACCCTGATAATTGAATAGCCACTTAGCCAATGAACATTATTCAATTAACAGGAGTATTCAGGTAACAGGAATTGTCACATTCCTGTATTCTAGAGATAACTTAGCATTTATTCTATTATATCTTGTTTGACAGAGCTGCATGAGCTCTGTCAAACAAGATATAATAGATTAAATGCCTGCATTGGATGTACTTAGGCCAAATAGGTCTATAAACAAAGGAAAAGTAGGTAGTGTCAGGGTAATTTCTCGACAAATTACAAGATTTTTTATTTAATTAACAGGAGTTTAGTCTATAACCTATATTCAATGAACAGGTCAAATTTGTACTGGCTTGCCATGGTTTTGTGTTGGGGAATTATATTCAATTAACAGGGTTATTCAGTTAAGAGATATCCAATTATGTGGGTTCCACTGTTTGACAGCTGTATTTGCTTGGGTTTATCTCCATTGTTATTACACACCATCACCGTCATGCCTTACCATTGGGCTCATATTTGGGGAGCATCCGTCAGCTCTGCTGATACTTTCTTCCTGAAATTGTGAGTAAACTTGGCAAGAATAACTTTGCAGGAAAAGTGTAGCCCTGAAAAACTATGTGTGAATTTCCCAGATGTTCTTTGGTTAACTCTAGACTGGTAATTGACTCTGAAACAGTTGATTGTTATGTTTTTAGAATGATGTTTTTTTTTTGAATGTGCTTCCTATTTTTAATATTCTGGTACCTATGCATTTTGCTAAGTTCTGATTAGGAAGTCAGATTTGTAAATGGCTTGCCAACTTTGACATTATTGCCTGCATAGCTGTTAGAAGTGTAATTGTACTGTAATTAGTGTCACATTAATTTTATGTTATTTGTTATTACTCGTAATTACGTCTTAACAGTTTTAAGCCCTTAAGGGGCAAATTCCAACTTGGATACCATTTCCTGCAACAAAACAGGTGCCCCAACATTTTTAGGGAAACTTGCAAATTACATTTTAAGTAACTTTGCAATTGTTTCTAAGCAGCCTAATCGGTGGCCTGGGGCTTTATTAGAATCTCTGTAGGGCAGGCCTTTAAATTCTACCAAACTCACTCCGATAACTGGTGTCCCCAAATTACACAAATTAGAGCCTAACATGCAGTATGATTTGTTTTTAGCTCACCTTGATGAAGTCAAGCTGAGCTTATCCAATCGCTCTTCATCCGTCATCCATGTATCTGTCGTCCATCAACACTATGTTTTGGACTTCTCCTCGAAAACCACGGGCCAATTCAAGTGTAAGTTTGTATGAGTGATGGTCTTGAAGGGGCATTGCAGTTTTAGCTCACTGAAGGGAGCTTAACTTATCACTTGCCGTGCGTCGTCGCCCGTCGTGAACTTTACATTATCAACTACTCCTCACAAACTACTGGATCAAATTGAACCAAATTTGGTGTGCATGTTCCCCATCATATGTCAATTCAAACTTGTACAAATAAACTTGCCGCACCCACAGGGGGCACCACAAGGGGCATAACTCTGATAGCACCCATGAATTTCTTTCCAAAATTCAAAAAAAATAAATAAATCTTCTTCTGATCCATCAGGCAGAATTCTTTCCTATTTGGTATACATCATCTCTAGGGAGGTCAGATTCAAGTTTGTTCAAATCGGCACCCTGGATTCATATTTGGATATTTGGGCTCACTATAGAAGCCCGAATTTGAACTTAGTGCATTTCAGGCAAATTTCTTAAAAAATCTTCTTCTCCAGATCCAGCGGGCAGAAACTTCTGATATTTGGTATGCAACATTGTGGGGTGGATCTGATTCAAGTTTGTACAAATTGGCCCCCTGGGTTCATATTTGGGCTCAGTATGGGAGCCTGTATTCGAACTTTGTGCATTTCAGGCAAATTTCTTTAAAAATCGTCTTCTCCAGATCCAGCAGGCAGAATCTTTTGACATGCAACATTGTGGGGTGGATCTGATTCAACTTTGTTCAAATCAGCTCCCTGGATTCATATTTGGGCTCAGTATAGAAGCCCAAATTCGAACTTAGTGCATTTCAGGCAAATTTCTTAAAAAATCTTCTTCTCCAGATCCAGCAGGCAGAATCTTTTGATATTTGGTATGCAACATTGTGGGGTGGATCTGATTCAAGTTTGTTCAAATTGACCCCTGGATTCATATTTGGGCTCACTATAGAAGCTTGAATTCAAACTTAGTGCATTTCAGGCAAATTTCTTAAAAAATCTTCTTCTCCAGATCCAGCAGGCAGAATCTTTTGATATTTGGTATGCAACATTGTGGGGGAGATCTGATTCAAGTTTGTTCAAATCGGCCCCCTGGGTTCATATTTGGGCTCAGTATGGGAGCCCAAATTTGAACTTAGTGCATTTCAGGCAAATTTCTTTAAAAATCTTCTTCTCAAGATCCAGCAGGCAGAATCTTTTGATATTGTGTATGCAGCATGCTTAGGGGTGTGAGATTCAAGTTTGTTCAAGCCAAGTCCCTGGTTTCATATTTGGGCTCACTGGGTAGCCCGAATTATAACTTAGTTCAAAATGAGGAATTTTCTTTAAAAATCTTCTTCTTCAGACCCAGCAGTCGGAATGTATTGATATTTGGTATGCAGCATGCTTAGGGGGGTGAGATTCAAGTTTGTTCAAGCCATGTCCCTAGGTTTATATTTGGGCTCACTGTGGGAGCCCGAATGATAACTTAGTTCAAAATGAGGGATTTTCTTTAAAAATTTTCTTCTTCAGATCTGGCAGTCGGAATCTTTTGATATTTGGTATGCAGCATCCTTAGGGAGGTGAGATTCAAGTTTGTTCAAGCCATGTTCCTAGGTCAATATTTGGGCTCACTGTGGGAGCTTGAATTGCAACTTAGTTCGAAATGAGGAATTTTCTTAAAATATCTTCTTCTTCAGATCCAGCTGTCAGAATGTTTTGATATGTGGTGTGTAGCATCCTTGGGGGTGAGATTCAAGTTTGTTAAAGCCAAGTCCCTGAGTCCATATTTGGGCTCCCTGTGGGAGCCCGAAATATAACTTAGTCAATATGAGGAATTTTTCTTTAAAAATCTTCTTCTTCAGATTTAGCAGTCAGAATGTTCTGATATTTGGCAGGCAGCATCCTTAGGGGGTGAGATTCAAGTTTGTTCAAGCCAAGTCCCTGGGTTCATATTTGGGCTCACTGTGGGAGCCCGAATGATAACTTAGTTCAAAATGAGGAATTTTCTTTAAAAATCTTCTTCATCAGATCCAGCAGATGAATGCTTTTGATATTTGGTATGCAGCATCCTTAGGGGGGTAAGATTCAAGTTTGTTCAAGCCATGTCCCTAGTTCCATAAAAGTTGACTCTCATGACTTCATTCCTTTGTAGTGTTAATGAACCATGTCTAACTGAATGTGACCCCAAATACTTCTTTGAACCACTTTGACTGATGAGCGATTAAGGCTCTTTGGGGCCTCTTGTTGTTCAACTGAACATGCCCAGCCCTGTAGGGAGGGGGTGGGGGAAAGTGCTCCAAAATATTTTAAAAATCTTCTCATGAACCAGTGTGTACAATGACTTGATATGGAGCTTCCTTTTGAGATGTAGAATCAAATTTGTCCAAACGAAGTTTGTGGAGCAATATTTGCCTTTGTGGCCCCGTCCAAAATTTCTATTTTCTGAACAGATGGTCTGATTTGAACCAAGTTTGGTATGTGATATTATTGGGTCTAAGTACTTGACTCATGCCCAAAAAAATTTAGAACTATTTTCAAACTCCCATATTTCCCAAACCACACGGAACAGAGAACTGTTATTTGGTATGAAGCATCCTTTGGACCAGTAAAATTGAATGGTTACAAACAATTGCCATCGGTTATGTTAGGGTGTTCTGTAGGAGGCATCGAAAAAATGCTAAATTGGCATATTTGCAAAAAAACAATTTAAAAATATTTTCTCCAGAACCAATGGTCAAAATCTTTTGATATTTGGTATACAGCATCCATGTGGGGTCAGGTACAAGTTTGTTAAAATGAAGCTCCTTGGTTCATATTTGGGCTCAATACAGGAGACCAAATTTTTAACTAAGGACAATATGGGGAATAATCTTTAAAAATTCCTCAGAACCACCAGTCATAATATAAAGTATAATTATTTAAAATCTTCTTTTTCAGATCCACCTGTCAGAATCTTTTCATATTTTATCTTGGGGGGGGGGGGGGCAGGCAGGCAGATTCCAGTTGGTTCAAACCTGGTCCCTAGTTTAATAATTGGGCTCCTTATGGTAGCCCAAATTTTAACTTAGTGCTATATGAGGATATTTCTTTAAAAATCTTCTTCTTCAGATCCACCAGTCAGATTCAAGTTTGTTCAAATCGAGTGCCTTGGTTAATATTTGGGCTCCCTATGGGAACCCAAATTTTAACTTAGTTCAATTTGAGGGAATTCTTCAAAAATCTTTTTCAGATTCAGCAGTCAGAATCCTTTCATATTTGGTTTACAACATCTCTAGGGTAGTTAGATTGAAGTCTGTTCAAATTGGGTCCCTGGGTTAATATTTGGGCTCCCTATGGTAGCCCAAATTTTAACTTTACGAGGAAATTTCTTTAAAAATCTTCTTCAGATCAACCAGTCAGAATGCTTTCATATTTGGTATAAACCATCTCTAGTGGGGTGAGATTCAAGTATGTTCAAATCGAGTGCCTGAGTTAATATTTGTGCTCCCTATGGCAGCTGGAATTGGCCATGTAGCTGAAGAATTAGAAATTTTTTATTAAGTACCCTCAAGAGGTGCGTAACTAAGATTAATCCACATAGGTTGTATCAAGGGGAACTGCACTTTTTACATTATGATTAACTAAAGAAAAGGCATGATGCTTGGACTATTTTAGTGGGGCTCAAGAATTGACAATGGATCCTACTATGGAGATTGATTGCTTAAAGTAGATTAATTCTTGGACTTGATCGGCTCTGTTCAATGTGAGTGCTTCAGGCCTCTTGTTTTATGCTTTTTTCAACTTTTGTTGAAATGATTGAACCTGAAAAGGACTGAAGATTTGTAAACATTTTGCTACCCATTGGAAGTCTACATCCTATGACTTAGCAGTTGTTTATGGGTAAGTTTTGGCAGCCCAGACTTGGAAACAGAAACAAGTGCAAAGATTTAACTTCCGAGTTTAGCCAGAAATACCAAGAGACTGCACTTTGGGGCACCTGTTCTTCATATGAAACATAAGGCTACTTTTGCGTGAAGAAAATTATTGTTTTGTCAAATGGTCAACTTAATTTTTTTTCATATTCACGCCTTATTGCCCCTTTAACAACAGAAAATTTACTGATAACTAATTTTCCAGACATCTTAAAAAAAGATGAAAATTTTATACAAAACTTGTCTTATTTGTGACAATCCATCCAAAGAAATATCAAGGATCCCCATTTTTGAGAATTGAAAAAAAAGAAAGTTGAGCTGGCAAACATTTAAACAGTTTATTATCCCTCCACCACTGCTTAGTATTTCTTAAGATTTAATATCGGCCCAATATGAGCCTACGCAATGAAGGGTTAGGAAATAACGCTTTTCTGTTGACTTCTGAAGATGTTTCAGCATCCCAGAACAAAAGATGTTCAAATCCACTGACAGTTACATTTAACACTAACTATATTTCACACTAATCACATTTGACATTTCTCATGGTGTTATATAAGTTGTGACTTTTTTTTCTCTGATATTTTATAGAGATATAAAGGATATCTTCACTGTTTTAGTGAATATCGGGAATTATCTCATGAGTGGGGACCTAAAAGTTTCGTTTTTCACGAGCGCTTGCGCGAGTGAAAAATAATACTTTCAGGTCCACACGAATGAGATAATTCCTGATATTCTCTAAAACAGCGTAGATTTTCTTTTTATTATATCCTATGTGACATTTTACTGCGCAATATTCAGCCCAATTCGTGTGAACTTGAAAGTATTATTTTTCACTCGTGCAAACGCTCGTGAAAAACAAAACTTTCAGGTCCACACTCATGAGATAATTCCTGATATTCACTAAAACAGCGTAGATTTTCTTTTTATTATATCCTATGTGACATTTTACTGCGCAATATTCAGCCCAATTCGACTGCAAACAGTTTCAAGACAATAACAAAAAGCTGCTGATCATTCCTTCAATGTGACATCATATGCCAAAGCATAACATCATTTAGGAAGCTACTGAAAAAATTCATCGTGTGGACCTGAAAATGTTATTTTTCACTCATGCAAGTGCTCGTGAAAAATAAAACTTTCAGGTCCACACTCATGAGATAATTCCTGATATTCACTAAAACAGCGTAGACTTTCATTTTTATTACATCCTACGAGACATTTTATTGCATAATATTCCGCCCAATTCAACCCCAAATGTGTACGTTTCAGAACAATAACAAAGATCAGCTGATCATTCCTTCAAGGCGACGTGATGTGGCATAGCGTGATGTCATTTACAAAGCTACTGACGGATATTCCTTGATATCCATTGAGTCGATATCTTCAAGAAATATCTTTTGGATAATTTGCGATAATTCGCAGGCTAACATATAATAAATATTTGATATTTTGGTTAGACTTCATTTCATTATCATCCACAATTCTCCCTTGGATGTATCAACACCTAAAATTTCCAATGGCTGTTGAAATTGGCACTAACTCATTGCATACTATTGTTGAATATTTCTGCAGATGAGGGCCTATCTCATTCCATTAGTTTAATTTGGGCACTTTTAACAAAAAATTTCACTGTGAAAATGAACCAACTTTTTGACTAGTGATTTCTTAAATTAATTTCAACTTAAATTAATTTTACTAAATTTTTGATCAAATCATGTCGCGACTGCTTTACTTCATCTTATGAGAAATTCAAAAAAATATTTTGTGGGCTAAGAGTTAAAACGACCAAGCAAGATTCCACACCAAAGGAGACGTGTTTCGAAGTGTATTTGATGAAGATTAAGATTCTAAAGTAAAAGTTTAACCTTTTACCTGAAGAAATACCCGCGTAAAATTTCCCAAAATGGGCAGTTCAAAAAACATTTTTTTTAAAATTCACCAAAACCATATCAAGTGTCCCTCATTGGAACAAACCCATCCAGTGCATTCCAATAAGGGGTCGCATATGGTTTTGTTTTGAAAAATTTGAAAAATAATATTTAAAATAATAGATTTTGATATCGTCTGCATTGGGTAACAGGTTAATCAGCAGCATATTGATGTCAAAATTTCAATATGCAAATTTTTCCGACCATGCAACAAAGAATTTAACCAATGCAATCGTGTTTGACAGAGCTCATTGAGCTCTGTCAAACATGATTCCATTGGTTCAATTCTTATTTGCTTTATGGGAAAACATTTGCTGGAAATTTTGTTATTTTGACATCGTTGTGCACAGGGTTAACTGGTAGAGTTCTGGAAGCCCATATTTGGGCCTTATTCTGAAGTATGGTACCACAATTTAAAGGCTTCATATTCTGTGAACTTGCTTCAGATTATCTTCGAAGTGATATTATTTTATCTGCTAGGATTTGCCTTGTTACAATTTATGGGAGAGTGCCTAGTGGCACTCTCCCATAAATTGAAACAAGGCAAAGATGCACAAAGAAATTTTAAGGACCAAAATTAATTTAGCACTCTACCAGTTAAGCAATGACACTTCCAGATTGAAGTTATGACTTCAGCCTGGAGGTTCATTTGTTGAAACTTTACTTTCTGTTGATGTGTTCTCATAGAATTTAGTTTAAACAGTATTTATTCACTAAATGACATGTGTACACATTTCACAATAACAGTAGAGTAACAAAGGTTCTGAACAACACTAAATACAATAGTATACACAAAACAATGAAAGTAGATTACTGTGTAAAGGAGGGATTCGACAGAAAGCTTAAAGCTTATGTAAGTCGTCCCCCTGATAACTTATGAACTTACTCCTGTAGGTGGTACAAATCAGATGAAGAGCTCACATGCCGACACACGGAGGCCGAGGCGCTCCCTCCATTGCATATCAAATTACTCTTAGTTGCTACGATTGAAGATCATTGGCAGATAAGTTAAGCAACACATCAAAAGAAATACGGAGTAGAGGAAGGCAGTCTCGACCGCCGGGCAACGACATGTGAAACTGTTTAAACTTCAACTTAAAATTAAAGGGAAAGAAAGAAGAGAAAGGAAGAACAGGAATGCTGATAAGTAGAAAAAGAAAATGGAAAAAGAACAGAAAAAAATAGAATTTGAGTTCTTGTAGACTGGGAACTCCACTCCATTGGGGCTTGATTGATCATGTACACTTTACTTACTGTATTTGATGTACAGTACGTGGGGAGTGGATTGTAACTAAATCACTCGCAGAGTGGAGTTATCACCCAAACTATAACTTTCAAATTTTGTATATATCGACTAAAAACACAAGCAATGTTTCAGCCAATGGACCTCCGGGTTTAACTCGGAGGTCCATTGGCCGAAACTTTGCTTGTGATTGTCATGCTTTGCAAGAAATTTGCAATTATTGCTTGGGTGGAATCTCCACTCTGCGGGTGATATAGTGATAATACACTCTCCACGTACTGTAGATTAGATCGAACAAGGCATTGAAACGAATCACATTGAGTTAAAAAGAACATGATAGCCATTTGTGAAAAACATCTATCATCTCATTTTTTTATTATTGAATAGTAGATCTTTCATTGTTTCTTTTTATTTGACACTTTTTTTGATTGACTTTTATTATGATATTCACTAACATTAAATGAATACATATTCCTGTTGTATATATTGCAAATCGTAAATATTTCATGACGTAGAAGAAAATAGTCGTATGTTTTTGACTATGTTGCAAAGCAATGTAAGTACTTGTGAGGCAGTCTTCCCTTTCTATGTATGCTTTGATAAATTTGCTGAGATGTACAATGGCATAATATATGTTAGGCTAACAACAGGGATATGAAATGTCAGTAAATTTACCGATTTCAGCGATATTCATGCCGAAAAATGCTGAGATTTTATTTCTATTGATTGGCCAGAAAATGGTCTTAAAACACAATTTTCAAGCAAACTTGGAGAAGTAAAATATCTGTCGATATTAGTTTTGGAAGAAACATAAATTTTAAAAATTTGCGTGGAAATTTGTCTTAAAAATGTGAGAATTGTAACTAATTTCAGAAAATTTAGTGGCATGTCATTCTCATCCTTGTAACAATGGCTATAATTTGTTGTGTGATTGTTGTTTCCAATCTCACCCAAACCACAATCATGTGTATAAGGAATAAAGTAGCCGTGGGAACCCTGTTGATTTAAATAGTGGTTCTTGACTACAGTGAGAAGTTATATGTTTTTGCGATCGTGAAATACAAGAAAACTGCTATCTCAGGTCGTTGATTCCTGTCCCCCCGCCCTCCATCCTTGTTGTGTCCTCTCTCGCATTTGGCTCTTGAAATACAGGAAAAACAAGACCTCGAGTAATTGATTCCAGTCCTCTGTGTGTTCTGTCTTGTCTTTGGCACTCGAGAAATACAGGGATAACTCCACATTGGCGTGTTGATTCCAGAGCCCCTTACTACACTCTTGCTGTGTTCTGTCCCGCCCTTGGCGTTTGTTAAATAAACCCTCGTGGGAACCCCGGGAAGTGAGGCAGTGCTTGTTTACTGTGTTAAAACAAGCTCGATTTTACTGGTGAAATAGGACCAGGTGCTTGGGGTGGAGATCCTCTAAAATGGACATCATGGATATAAACGATGGACAAAACTTGACTGAATCTCCATGTTGCGTCCATGACTGACCACTGTGTAGAAATATGTGACCTTAAACAGTAATAAATAAAAACAGTAAAAACTCATTGTTTTCTGTCTTACTAACCTTCTGTACACTGATGGTGGAATATCAAAATTTCAGTCTGCATTGTTCCATAATGCTAATAGTCAAGTCTGGAAATAAACAATCTGTCATTTACCAAATGAGGTCCCCCAGAGGGGGTATTTGCTGATGCTATCCCACACAGTGGGACAATTTACCCTTGGGTACCTCTTTGTGTACAGGTTTGAGACTGAGATTCACAGAGGGTAAATTTAGTGATGCTACCCTGCTGTGCAGGGTAGCATCACCAAATTCACCCTCTGAGGACCTCACTTTGCAGATGACAGTCTGCTTATTTCCGGGCTTGCTAATAGGAATATAACCTTGAACTCCGTCAAGCAACATTTAATTGGTTAATTCCTAATTGCATTATGGGAAAAATTCACTACTTGAAATTTTGGTATTTTGTCGTCGGTGTACAGTTGAAGTTGGCAATTTTGACTGTCCAGATTATTGACACCCGCTTGAACCACGGAAAGAGAAGCAATACTAAGGATAGAAGTCCTCTAAAAATGGGCAGCATGGGTATAAACGATTGACTAAACTTGACTTTATTTCCATTATGGAGGCGCAGTGGCTTTGTGGTAACCGGTTCTCGTCAGATCACCGAAGTTAAGCAACGTCGAGCCTGGTTAATCCTCGGATGGGTGACCGTCTGAGCGATCGATTCGGACTCCCACGTTGTGTTCTTGGACAAGGCATTTAACCCAGATTGTCCACATGGGGGAACGATGACGCCATGTACTAAGGCGTACTGCCTGTGCTGCAGTGCGGAGTTACGATGTTGGGGAGCTGGCAGCTGCTCATCGTTGCTCGGTGGTTTTCCCCGGGTACTTCGGCTTCCTCCACCCGTAAAACTGTCACGGTCATGATTAGCCATTGTGCATAAGTATGTGACCTTAAACACCAATAATTAAATGAATACTGAGTATTGGACTGCATGATGTCGGAATGCAAGTGTTGTACTTCTACATCTGTGGAGTAATCTACTTTTGGTATAGAAGGTTAAAGATTAAATTCATGCAGTACATCCATTGCGTGTGAGAAGAGCTTCCAGTTTGTAGAGAAGCTGGCATGTTTTTGCAATAATGTTTTCATTGATGTTATACAATATGGCTTTTTGTAGCCGCTTATATTTGATAAAGAAAAGTATTGCAGCATTTTTGTATTTAGTTTTCTTTGTAATAAATCATGAAACCAATGTATGCTTACTTTTTAGCTTACCTCGGTGAAAGTCTTGATTAGCTCATTGGAGTTTCTTCTCTCTTCGTGGCTGACAGTTTTTAGCTTAGCTTAACTTGACATAGTCAAGATAAGCTATTGCCATCACGCGTGCGGAATTCTGTTAGAAAACCATTAGCACAGCCGACAGGTCGTATTTATGAAGGGATTTCATTGTAACTTGGTAGGATGCCTCTGTATAATGCCTAGATGAGAACGTCCCCTTTTGGGCATGATCTGTCAACCGTGATGGCTGCCCAAGCCCGAAAACCCAAAAACTTTTAGCACAGTCTGCAGGTTTTGTTTAATATGGAGAGATTTCATTGTAACTTGGTAGGGTGACTCCTTATGACCTCTAGATGAGAATTTCCCTATTTGGGCGTGATCTGCCAACCGTGACGACCTGTCGAGCACAAAACCCGAAAACATTTAGCACAGTCTGCAGGTCATATTTATTGAGGAATTCCATTGTAACTTGGTGGGTTGACTTCATACAATGTCTAGATGAGAAATCACCTTTTGGTCCTGATTGGGCAACTGTGACGGCTACAGGGGCCCGGAAACATTTAGCACAGTCTACAGTCATATTTATGAAGGGATTTCATTGTAACTTGGTAGGATGACTCCAAATAATGTCTGGATGAGGACGTCCCATTTTGATCGCGATCATTCAGCTTTGATGGGTGTCCGAGCCCAAAAACCTTTAGCATAGGCCAAAGGTCATATTTATGGAAGGATTTCATTGTAACTTGTTGTGTTGACTCTATATAATGCCTAGATGATGACATCCCCTTTTGGTCGTGATTGGTCAACCGTGAAGGTGCCCGAAGCCCGAAAACCTTGAGCACAGTGTACAGGTCATAGTTATAAAGGGATTTCAGTGTAACTTCGTAGGATCACTCCTGATGATGCCCAGATGAGATTCAAGTTGTCCCCTTTGGTTGCGATCATTCAACCATGATGGCTGCCCGAAGCCCGGAAATCTTTAGCACAGTCTACAGGTCATATTTATGAAGAGATTTCATTGTAACTTGGTAGGTTGACTTCATATTGTGTCTGGATGAGAACGTCCCCTTTTGGGCACGATTGGGCAACTGTGATGGCTACAGGTGCCTGAAGCCCGAAAACCTTGAGCACAGTGTACAGGTCATATATATAAAGGGATTTCAGTGTAACTTCGTAGGATCACTCCTGATGAAGCCCAGATGAGATTGCCCCTTTGGTTGCGATCATTCAACCACGATGGCTGCCCGAGCCCGAAGCCCGAAAACCTTTAGCACAGTCTACAGGTCATATTTATGAAGAGATTTCATTGTAACTTGGTATGTTGACTTCATACAGTGTCTAGATGAGAACGTCCCCTTTTCCCTCGTGGGAACCCCGGGAAGTGAAGCAGTGCTTGTTTACTGTGGTAAACAAGCTCTGTTTCACTGGTAAAATAGGGCCCAGTCACTAATGCTTGGGGTGCAAGTCCTCTAAAATAGGCAACATGGGGTATAAACGATTGACTGACCTTGACTTTATCTCCATGTTGTGGTCATGATTAGCCATTGTGCAGAAGTATGTGACATTAAACAACAACAATAAATAAATAAATTACGTCCCCTTTTGGGCACAATTGGGCAACTGTGATGGCTACAGATGCCCGAAGCCCGAAAACCTTGCGCACAGTGTACAGGTCATATTTATAAAGGCATTTCAGTGTAACTTCGTAGGATCACTCCTCATGATGCCCAGATGACATTTTCCCCTTTGGTTGCGATCATTCAACCACGATGTCTGCCCGAGCCCGAAGCCCGAAAACCTTTAGCACAGTCTACAGGTCATATTTTGGTAGGTTGACTTCATATAATGTCTAGATGAGAACGTCCCCTTTTGGGCACTATTGGGCAACTGTGATGGCTACAGGTGCCCGAAGTCCGAAAACCTTGAGCACAGTGTACAGGTCATATTTATAAAGGGATTTCAGTGTAACTTCGTAGGATCACTCCTGATGATGCCCAGATGAGATTGTCCCATTTGGTTGCGATCATTCAACTGTGATGGCTGGCCGTGCCCGAAAACCTTTAGCACAGTCTACAGGTCATATTTATGAAGGGACTTCATTGTAACTTGGTAGGATGACTCCAAATAATGTCTATATGAGAACATCCCCTTTTGGTCGCAATCATTCAGCCTTTATGGCTGTCCGAGCTCAAAGACCTTTAGCATATTCTACAGGTCGTATTTATGGAAGGATTTCATTGTAGCTTGTTAGGTTGACTCCATGTAATGCCTAGATGATGACATTCCCTTTTGGTCATGATTGGTCAACTGTGATGGCTACAGGTGCCCGAAGCCTGAATACCTTTAGCACAGTCTACAGGTCATATTTATGAAGGGATTTCATTGTAACTTGGTAGGTTTGACTTTATGTAATGTCTATATGAGAACGCCCCCTTTTGGACACAATTGGGCAACTGTGACAGCTACAGGGGCCTGAAGCCCGAAAACCTTTAGAACAGTCTACAGGTGATAATTATGAAGGGGTTTCATTGTAGCTTGGTAGGATGACTCCAAATAATGTCTAGATGAGAACGTCCCCTTTTGGTCACGATCGTTCAGCCTTGATGGCAGCCCGATCCCAAAAACCTTTAGCGTAGTCTATAGTTCGTATTTATGGAAGGATTTCATTGTAACTTGTTAGTTTGACTCCATATAATGCCTAGATGATGACATCCCCTTTTGGTCGTGATTGGTCAACTCTGACGGCTTCAGGGGCCCGAAGCCCGAAAACCTTGAGCACAGTCTACAGGTCATATTCATGAAGGGATTTCAATGTAACTTGATAGGATTACTCGTTTTGGAATAATTTCACTGTAACTTGGTAACTTTCGTTCATATACGTTAACTGTGAGGGCCACATGCATTAACTGTGAGGTCATATTAACCCACCCCTCAGCTCTTTAGTACAGTGTACACCTCATATTATTTTTCATGAAAAACATAGCAGGGATCAGAAATGAACATATTCCCAATTATCACAATTCTTGTTTTATTTCATAATCCTTTCATAAACATTGAACATTATCCTTTTCATCAAACACAACACACAAGTTAAGCTACAGTGTCATTGACACTTTCATTCGTTATTGGAAGAGATTTACAAGAAAGTTAGCACCCCTTAATAATATAAAGTTGTCAGTAAATTTAACGCTAAGGGTATGGGCATTTCATATTGAAATATCGAAATGTCAGCGGTATTGTATCATCGATGTGAACATCATTTCACAAACTTCAGACCATTTCCTATAACGCAGTACAAAAAAAAAACAGAAACTGTTTTTTTACATTTCCCCCCAATCACTTTGAACTCAATTAACCCTTTGAGACTTTAATTATTCTGACGTTCAAACGTCACTGGGAATTCGGTTTCTTCAACGTATTTTCAAAATGCGACGTCAAACATCGGAAAGTACAAATAACAAGATATTTCTCACATTAGTGATTAACTGTTTGAGGGCTAGATTATTTTTGGTGGTCCCACAGGCACTCTCCAATAATTTGTAATAAAACAAATTTATATAAACAAAATATTATTTGTGTTTGACGGAGTATGAAATATAAGCAAGAAAAGTGTTGGCTTTTGCTCTGGTATCCTCATTTTTTTAAAGCTTTGATAATGGCGTCCAGGATTCAACCAGTTAAGAAGTCTAGACAGCAGGATTATATTAGTATTTTAAGCTGCGATAACATTTGGCTCAACGGTTGTCACTGAGCACTGGTTGCCACTGAGCACTATTCGGAAGAAAATAGGAATTGAGTTTAAAACTTTAAAAAATCGAAAAATAATAAAACAAATGACCACAAAGTATCAACGCGCTGTTTGATTTCGTACGTCATAAGACGTACAAAAGTACCAAAGGGTTAAAAATAGGTAAACTGTGCTTTCACTATCTTTTGATGTTCTGTAACTGTGTTTCTGTTCATTGTATCAGCAGTGTGCTAATCGTAGCATATAATACAGACACGATCCTTTCCATTAATATAATAATAATAATAACACTTTGGCCGGCCGCTGATTTGTCGCGGTTCTCAGGTGAGAAGGCCTAGACCACCCTGTGTTCCCAAATGCCCCTGCGCGTCTCCTCTCCTCCCAACACTCCGAGACGAATTGCTTGATGACCTCTCATACCCCATTCTTTCCAGTCTCTCCGATGTACATACTAACCCTCTCCTTTGTGTCACCTACCAACCACATGTCCATTCTCTCATGCCACTTCCCCATCATATTCCCGTGAATCTTATTCTGTTAAGACTGGTATTTTGGACATACTAATAGAAGTGTTCCAGGGTCTCCACTACGCCTAGATTACACATTTGGCATTCATATTTATTGTCTTTCCCAATTTTCCCCTAAGCTCCAGCGACCTCATCTTGAACAACAGTGACCCCAAAATGTGCCATCAAGGTACTCTTCAAAATAAATCTAGCTCCCTTTTTTGACGCAGGCCACCCAAATATCTCTTTGATTTGATCCCCTCTCGATAATTCATGTTAAGTCCGCAATGACTCTTCCTCTGATTTTTTTTACCCTGGGTTGTGTCCACTTCTAAGTCGGAGATCTCCATTTAATAATTGTCCATTAACTCCCTTCCTTGGTCTATCCACACCGTCTTTGTTTGAATTCCAAATATTCTGGAACATTAATTTACACCATCAGCCGGCGGGGGAGATTTACGAAATAGTTGAGATAGCAGAGTTCATTAAGTCTATCTTTTTTAAAGCCATTAAGTATTACTTCCGTATCATATGTTATATACTTGGTACACCCACCATTTCCCAAATTGTTTTCCCCACGGAAACCTTATTGAAGCTTTCTCCCTGTAAGTTTCATTTGATTGATGATTCGCCACCCCTTCACATTTAGTTTATTCGTGTGGTTTCGAGAATTTTCCACTTTACGACCCACGGATATAACTTTGCTTTTGCTTTCATTTAATTCGAGACTCCATTTGTTTCCATATCTCCAAACAATTGCCAGCATTTTCTTTAGCCCCACTTCGCTTTTCGACACCAGTACCATATCATCTGCGAAAAATAGCCGTGGGATCTTCAGGTCCCCAAGTGCTACCCTCTCGTCGCAACGCATGAGTTAATTTCCTAAATCTTTGATGTCCAGCGCAAAAAGAATTGACGAAAGGCTTATCTCCATAGGCACACGTTTTGTCTGTTACGTTTCCCAGTTCACTCTGTACGTTTTTAGCTTAACTTGCAAAAGTCAAGATATGCTATTGCCATCACGCGTGTGGAAGTCTGTTGGTCTGAGTCTGTTCACATTTTCCTTTTACACAGGCTACACCCCGTAGTTCTTGTCCGATCGTCACAAAATTTCACATGCAGGTTTGAGGTCATGTCCAGATGAGAACGTCCATGATGGCTGCCCGAGCCCAAAATCCGAAAACCTTTAGCACAGTCTACAGGTCGTATTTATGAAGGGATTTTATTGGAACTTGGTAGGATGACTCTGTATAATGTCTAGATGAGAAAGTCCCTTTTAGTCATGATCTGTCAACGGTGACGGCTGCCCAAGCCCTGAACCCAAAAACTTTTAGCACAGCCTACAGGTCGTATTCAATATGGAGGGATTTCACTGTAATTTGGTAGGATGACTCCGTATGATCATGTCTAGATGAAAACTTCCCCATTTGGTAGTGATCTGTCAAACCTGACTGCTGCCCCACAGCACAGTCTACAGGTCGTATTTATGAAGGAGTTTCATTGTAACTTAGTAGGATGACTCCATATAATATCTAAATGAGAATGTCCCCTTTTGGTCGGGATCGGTCAACTGTGAGGGCTACAGGGGCCCAAAGCCCAAAAACATTTAGCACAGTCTACAGGTCGTATTTATGAAGGGATTTCATTGTAACTTGGTAGGATGACTCCAGATAATGTCTAGATGAGAACGTCCCCTTTTGGTCGTGATCGCTCAACCGTGATGGCTGCCCGAGCCCGAAACCCGAAAACCATTAGCACAGTCTACAGGTCGTATTTAAGAAGGGATTTTATTTTAACTTAGTAGGATGACTCTGTATAATGTCAAGATGAGAACGTCCCCTTTTGGTCATGATCTGTCAACCGTGACGGCTGCCCTATCCCGAAACCCCAAAACTTTTAGCACAGTCTATAGGTCGTATTTAATATGGAGGGATTTCATTGTAACTTGGTAGGATGGCTCCGTATGATGTCAAGATGAGAACTTTCCAATTTGGTCGCGATCTGTCAACCGTGACGCCTGTCCCAACCCAAAACCCCAAAGAATTTAGCACAGTCTACAGGTCGTATTTATGGAGGGATTTCACTTAACTTGGTAGGATGACTCCATATAATGCCCAGATGAGAACGCCCCATTTGGTGGCGATCTGTCTACTGTGACGGTTACAGGGGCCCAAAGCTCGAAAACCTTTAGCACAGCCTACAGGTAGTATTTATGAAGAGATTTCATTGTAGCTGGGTAAGATGGCAACAGATAATGTGTACATGAGAACGCCCCCTTTTGGTTACTATCGTTCAACCGTGACGAGTCCGAGCCCAAAACCCGAAAACCTTTAGCACAGACTACAGATCGTATTTTTGAAGGGATTTCATTGTAATTTGATAGGATGACACGTATTGGAATATTTTCACTGTAACTTGGTAACTTTGGCTGACAAACATTAACTGCGAGGGTCACATTAACCCACCCCCTCCCCCAGTTCTGTAGTACAGTCTGCACCGCAAGTTATTTTTATTGAAAACATAGCATTCAGGGAACAGAAATTAACATATTCTCAATTATCACAATTCTTGTCGTATTTCATAATCCTTTCATAAACATTGATCCTTATCCTTTTCATCAAACACAACACACAGTCAAGTTAAGCTACAATGTCATTGACACTTTCATTGTATAATGCTTTCAGAATTCCCACAAACTCACCTCCCATAACCAAGGCCTCAAGCTTCCGCCACATACGCTCCCTCCATACTCTATCGTATGCCTTTTTCACATCCAGAAAGGCCATAAACATATTATTCTTTTTCACTTTCGCAGTTTCTCGCATTTGGGGCAGCGTGAAAAGATGATCGGTGACTCTTCTCCCTTCATGAATCCTTCATTCTGAATTTCTCCGAGAAACCCTTCCTCTTCGATCACATCCTTTAATATCCCATGCAGGATTTTACAAAAAAAAAACCTTTCCAGTGTTGCTACTGACAGGACCCCCCCCCCCCCCCCACCCTGATAATTGTCCAATACATCCTTTCCTCCCTTTTTGTGGTCAAATGTAACCTTGCTTTCTGCTCACTATCTTGGAATCTCTTGTTTTTCTATGGCTAAATTGAATAAGGCCGTTAAGCGTTTACAGTTCCTTTCCCCCATTTCTAGCTTAACTTGACAAAGACAAGATAAACTATTGTCATCACACGTGCGGAAGTCTGTGAGTCAAAGTCTGTAAGACTGTTCACTTTTCTTTAGCACAGGATACACCCCACATGATCTTGTCCGATCATCACTAAATTCCATGTGAAGGTCATATCTAGATGAGAACGACCCATTTTGGTCGCGAACGATCAACCGTGACGGCTGTGCGGGTTCGAAACCAGAAAACCTTTAACACAGTCTATGACGGGATTTCACTGTAACTTGGCAGGATGACTCGGTGTAATGTCCAGATGAGAACGTCTTATTTGGGTCGGGTTATGTCAACCGTGACAGACACAGGGGCATGGTCATAGATTCCTTCACCACAGTCTGAAGGTTGCATTTGCGGAGAGATTTCATTGCAAATGTCCAGATGACTGAGAACGTCCTATTACGGTCGTGATCGTTCCACTGTGACGGCTGCGCGAGCACGTGATCCATATTTTTAGCTCACCTTGACAAAGTCAAGCTGAGCAAATCTCATCGCTCTCCGTCCGTCGTCCTTCGTCCATCGTCAACACCATGTTTTGATCTTCCCCAAAACCACTGGGCCAATTCTGGTGAAAATTTGTGTGAGTGATGGTCCCAAATGGGCATTGCAATTTTGTTCAACTCAACATGCCCAGCCCCATACGGAGGGGGAGGAAGAAAATGTTCCAAAATATTTTTTTTTAAATCTTCTCATGAACCAGTGGGTACAGTGACGTGATATTTATTATGGAACTTCGTTTTGAGGTGTAGAATCAATTTTGTTAAAACGAAGTTCGTGAAGCAATATTTGGCTTTGTTATGGGAGGGGTAAGATTTTTGGCTTCGCCCAAAATTTCTATTTTCTGAACCGATAGTCCGATTTGAACCAAATTTGATATGTGGTATTATTGGGTCATAAGTACTTGACTTAAAAAAAATTCCCAACATTCCCATGGGAACCTCAGGAGCTAAAAATAGAAATATTTTCAAATGCCCATATTTCCCAAACCAGACGGAACAGAGAGCTGTTATTTTGTATGAAGCATCCTATAGAAGTGAATTGTAAAAAATGGCCATCGGTTATGTTAGGGTGTTCTGTAGAGGGCATCGAAAAAATACTGAGTCAGCATATTTGCAAAAATTAAAAAAAAATCTTTTCTCCAGAACCAGTGGTCAGAATCTTTTGATATTTGGTATACAGCATTCATATGGGGTCAGATACAAGTGTATTAAAATAAAGCTCATTGGTTCATATTTGGGTTCAATACAGGAGCCCGAATTTTTAACTTAGGGCAATATGAGGAATATTCTTTAAAAATATTCTTCTTCGGAACCACCTGTCAGAATCTTTTAATGTTTGATATACATAATTGTTATGAGGGTCTGATTCAAGAGTGTTCCTATGGAAGCCCAAATTTTACACTTGGTTCAATATGGGGGATAATTTTTAAAAAGCTTCTTCAGATCCACCAGTCAGAATGCTTTCATATTTGGTGTACAACAACTTCAAGAGAGTCAGATTCACGTTTGTTCAATTCGAGTGCCTGGGTTAATATTTGGGCTCCATATGGGAACCTGAAATTTAACTTAGTACAATATGAGGGAATTTTTTCAAAAATCTTCTTCAGATCCACCTGTCAGAATCCTTTCATATTTGGTTTACGACATCTCTAGGGGACACAAATTCAAGTTTGTTCAGATTGGTTCCCTGGGTTAATATTGTGGCACCCTATTTCAGCCCGAGGTTAACTTAGTGCAATATGATGAAATTTCTTTAATAATCGTCTTCTTCAGATCCACTGGTCAGAATTCTTTCATATTTGGAATACAACATCTCTAGGGGGTGGTGGGGGTGGGTGGGTGGGGGGGGGGGGCAGATTCAAGTTTATTCAAATCGGGTCGCTATGGTAGCCCAAATTTTTACTTACTGCAATATGAAGAAATTTCTTTTAAAAGTTTTCTTCTTCAGATCCAACTATCAGAATACTTTCATATTTGGTATACAACATCTCTGGGGAGGTGAGATTCAACTTTGTTCAAATCGAGACTGGGTTAATATTTGGGCTCCCTATGGGAGCCAGAACTGGCCATGTAGCTGAAGAATTGAAAATTTTGTTTTCAGTACCCTCTAGAGTTGCGTAACTAAGATTAATCTAAATAGGTTGTATCAAGGAGCTTCATAGGGGTGTTCTGCATTTTATATTGGGATCAACTGAAGAAAAGGCATGATGCTCGGACTATTTTTGTCACTCCTGAGGGGCTCATGGATTGACAATGTATACTATGGAGATGGATTGCTTAATGTAGACTCATTTTTGGACTTTGTTTATATCGTGTCCTGTTCAAGGTGAGCGTTTCAGGCCCCGTGGGGCCTCTTGTTTTTAGTACAGTATGCAGTTCATATTTATGAAGCGATTCCCTTCAACTTGGTAGGATGACTCACTATGATATCTAGATGTCTATTTTGGTCACGATCGGTCAGCCGTTACCGCTGCTTGGGCACGTGATGTAGATTCCTTTAGCACTGTCTACAGGTCGTATTGATAAAGGGATTTCTTTGTAACCTTGTAGGATGACTCGTTTTTGGATGATTTTAGTAGAACTTGGTAACTTTGGTTGACATACGTTAGCTGTGAGGGCCACATCGACCCCGGCCTCAATTCTTTAGTACAGTCTACACCTAAAATTATTTTTGTTGAAAACAGCATGCAGGGTACAGAACAGGACAATTCTTGTCTTATTTCATAATCCTTTCATAAACATTGGACATTATTTTTTTCATCAAACACTACACACAGTCAAGTTAAGCTGCAGTGTCATTCACACTTTCATTCAGAAACTCTTTAGGAATTTCGTCATGCCTCCGGCTTTTCTGTTCCTTAATTTTGAGACAACTTTTCGTACCTCCTCGGTTTTTATTTCGCCGGACACGAAGTAAATTTTCCCCGACCTCATTGTGGCACTCCGGCGGGTTCCCCATACCACATAGCCTATCGTTTACCCTTTCCCAGTGCTTCACATGATGTGATGCAATTTGGTCTTGATCGTCTGTATTTCCGCTCTCTACTTTAAAAGCCTGTAAATTCCTTCCTTTGTTCCTTTTATTCACCCATTTCCAAAATACTTTTGAACTTGAACCCCCTGTCATTCTTATAATCCTAATGAGATTGCATTTTCACACTCTCCGATTATCGTCTTTAATTGTATTCACTTTATTTCGTACTGTTATTCTTTCGCGACCCCGGCCTCGTTGCTTTCCACCCCATCCTTTGAGCTTTCTACTAGTGTACGCATCATATTTGACTTTTCTGCCCTCTGTGATCCTTTTTGATTTCGTCATTCACTCGGTACCCATGTTCTCCAGTTAGCACCCTAATCTTTCCTATACTTTCCTTCCCTGCCCCCTCTTGGCTCACAACTATGGCATCTGCCATTCTCTAGACATTGGCCTCCCTATGTATATTTACAAGCTTTGGTTTTAATTTTTCTTCAGACCTCGCCCAGTTAGCATCCTTTCTGAGTCCCCAAATCTCATTAAAGCTCTTCTTGTTTCTTACTGGATTTTTGCCCCTGATAGTAACTGTAATCAAGTTGTGGTCACTATTCTACTCCATTTTACCCTCATCGTCCACTTCTACCTCTATCATATCCGTCCATAAATCGATATCTGTGAGATTATAGCCGAGTATTGTTCTGTCGTTCCTCTCCCAGGTCCATTTCCCCTTACACCTCTCATCCCTGTCAGAATCTCCAGGGCGAGCTCACTTGTTAAGTCAAACAGCTTCCTTCATTCCTGTTGACTTTCTTATTCCGCCCTGGCAAGCCAGAAAATAAGCAGACTGTCATCTGCAAAATAAGGTACCCAGGGGGTGAATTTAGTGATGCTACCCTGCACAGCAGGGTAGCATCACTAAATTCACCCTCTGTGAACCTCAATCTGAATCAGGTTCTCAAAACTGAACAGAAAGAGATACCCGGAGGATCAATTGATCCGCTGTATGGGATAGCATCATCAAATTCACCCTCTGGGGACCTCATTCTGCAAATGTCAGACTGCTTATTTTCAGGCCTGCGCCCTGGGTGCCTTCGTCCTTGTCAGCCATGTCTCCATTAAAGTCTCCCATCAGAACTATACTATTTCACTGTTTTCTAATTCCGTGATATTGGACCTAAGTGCTGAGTATAAAGTCATTCCACTCAGGTTTATTTCCATCCACCACAGTGTACCCAACCCAATTACAACACTTTTGGGTTTTTTTAGATTAATTTTTACCCATCCCATTTCTTTGGATACCTCAGCCGGGATACTGTCTGCCAGATCTGTGATCAATGATGATTTTAAATCCTCTTTTGTGTACATGCCTACCCCTCCACCTTTTTTCTGACCTTCAGTTCGTCCTACACCTATCAACATGCACCTCCTTATTTCGTCTATCCGTTCCTCGTGTCTTAACCCTTTACCTAACATGAAAAGCAGACGACCTTTGCAACACAAAATTCTTGAATAACTAATTTTTTTCATTTTTTGTCTCAAAAACATAGGTTATGACCCCTCATTGAAACGATCTCGATGAGCTCGTTCCAAAGAGGGGTGATAACCTATGTTTTTGAGACCAAAAATAAAAAAAAGTAATGAAAATTATTTGGTGATTTTTGTGAATAGCGCTGGCCGGTTTTGGCCGTTACGTTGGGTAAAGGGTTAACCACATCTCACTTAAGCCCATGACATCAAGGTCCTCTTCCTGTAGCTATTTCACTTACTTTCCTGTGGAGACCCTGGATGTTGCTGTACCCCACTTTCAGATTACCGGGATTTCTTGACTTTCCCCCGTTGATTCTGTTGTTTGTTGTTTCCCGACGGTAGCCTCGATAATCTCATTCTCTCCCCCTCGCTCTTGTTCACCCCAGCTGTGTCCACTCTTGTTATTGCCTCCGACCTCCCACGACTCTCGTCTCCAAAAAAGGCTCTGCTACCTGTATATTTTCACCCAACACTTATGTACCCATCCAGCTAAGGTGCAGCCAGGCTCCCCCTATCCCAACGTGCCCCAGTGGCCAATAAAGGGTATACCACAATCAGCACGTTACTCCTCAAACTGCTCAATCATGCCATAATCCTTGAATTCCGCTCATCCCTAGGGCGGGAATGACCCCCGATAGCGCAACCCTGGGATTTCTACTGTGAAGTTTAGTAACTAAATCCCTGTATATGTCTCCTCCAGTCTTACTGATCTCCTCTCCCTGGTGTTGTTGGACCCCACATGAACCACCACTAACGGATCTGATCCTGACCCCGCTACATTAACAACCACCCTGTCCTTCAAATCTTCCACCTTCGCCCAAGAGAAACACAGAACAATCTGATTTGTGCTGTCAGGACCACAAACCACCTCATCAATTTCGCGTACAATGCCGCTCCCCGCTACAACAAACTTTATTTTCTCCTCCCCCCCCCCCCCCCTGCTTCTCTCTTCAGATCCGTTGTCACCTGTAATACCTGCAACTTACATTATTTGGTTGGCATCCGAGCTTCTCTTCCTCTTGACTGTTCTTCTTACCCTATCTGCACTATCAACACCATGCACAAACGACCTCCTCATTGTTGTCCACTCTCTCATCCTCTTCCCCAGATGCATCATAATCTAAGACACTAAATCCATTTTCTAAACACCGCTTAGTGCCCTTAGTAATCCTACGATGGCATTGACGTCCTGGCTCTACCCTTTCCTGATCAGGCCCTGCCCTTCTATTTTGCTACTGGACCCACCCCCCCCCACCCCCTTCTCACTTGCATCATCCACATTAAGGGTCCTCCCTCCACGTTTCCTCCCTCCCCGCTTTCTTTTTGAATCCACAACCACCTTCCATCCACCCTCCATCTCACCATCGCAAGTAACTTTCATCGGGGTTACCCCAGCTAAACTAGCCTACCCATTCAGCTCTGCAGTTTTCCGTTCGAACCCATCACGCTTCTCTAACAACTCTAAGATATCCCTGCAATTCTGCCACACCCCACTACTTCCTTCTATTGGCCGACCACCCCTGTACTTCATATTACAATACTTGCAAACCTGTCTCCTCCCCCTTTACCCCTCTACCAACTATACAAATATCTACCGACTGATCCCCTTGCACCCCTTTCCTAACCATACCTACCTCTGACTGGGCATCAGTAGTAAACATACCAACCATGTTAACAAAATACAATAATCAATAATCAAAAACCCAAAATAACTAAAAACAACTGACACACGAAAAAGGGCAACTCAAAATAAATCAATAAAAATTCCCGAAAACCTATGACCTAAACCTACTTGCTTTACCCAATATTAATCCTCAAAACACCTACAAAATCAAAAATATATACTGAAACCTCCTGAAAATAACTAGATATTTAAAAAAATATTTTTAAAAATATTTATGAACAGCTCAGCAAATCTTTCTGTCTTGTCTTCGTGAGAAGTATAACAGTCTTGGAGATAAGATTTGCTAATTTTTGTGGGGAGCTCGGTGGATCAGTGGTAGACTTTTGGACTTCTATATATATGCTAGAGGTACTGAGTTAGATCCCCGCCCGGGATGACCCGCGTTGTGTCCTTGGACAAGGCACTTTATCCCGGTTGCCTACATGGGGGCACGATGACGCCGTGTACTAATGTGTACCGCACGTCGATGGTGCACATGTCTTCAACCGCTGTAACCCTGCTTGGGCGGAGCTTGAACAGAGAATGTTGAGGAGCTGACAGTTGCTCGGTGGTTCTCTCCAGGTACTCCGGCTTCCTCCACCCGTAAAACTGTCACGATCACGATTAACCATTGTGCATAAGTATGTGACCTTAAACACCAATAAATAAATAAATTGCTAATTTTTGTCCTGTGAAAAATAAAAACCTGCCAATTATTGTAAAAACACATTCCCCGAATAAAGTCCCAACGTGTGTTACTTAATTGCTTCTAATTGGCTTGCTATAAAAAAGCGACTTTTAATAAGCGAAAAAAAAAAACAAATAAATAAATAAAAGAAACAAAAGGAAACCTTGCTTTATTTTCTTCATATGTTGAATGTGTTTTCTCAACAATTACATGCTTCTTAATTGGGCCTTCCTCGCACGTCAGATAATTTCAGGGGAGATAACTTTTAACAAAAGTCGATTTTCATGACCCGACTTGTCGGTGATACCGTCTGACGTCGGTGTTTGGCCGTCTTCTTCCATGGTAATTTTATTTTAACTTCTCCAAAACCACCAGGCTGTGTGCATGAAAATGAGTTTTGAATGTGGAAAGTTCCACATCCCTTCGTTCAAGTTACTGTGTCCCATGGGTGAAAAATCGCTGGAACAAAATCACACAATTAAAACAAATCTTCCACGAATTGTTGGATGCAATGGCTTTAACTTTGGTTGATATTCAGATTCTTTTTGGGGGAAAATGAAATTTTTTCAACCGAAGTTCGAGGGGCCGTGTTTACCGTCTTTCTGGGAGGGGAAACATTTTTCAATTTTTCTCAATTCCTTGGTCACTGTGTACAAAATATAGAACACAATGTGCGTGGGTGATGTTTACTCAATTTGTTTTAAACACTCTGCCGGCACCCCGTGGGACACTATAAGTGTTAATATAGAAAAGAGTTTAACACATCATTTTTCCTCAACAACACGGAACAGGTATTTGATATGGGACATCCACAAGAAAGTATCATCAAACTGGTAAAAAATAGGTTTTGTCGCCCGGGTGGCTGATCTCTTTGCAACTGGGCTTCTGGTACGTCATCCAAAAACGTTGCGGATCATTCTTCTTCACTGATCTCCTCTATACAACGAGATTGCCCGAAAGTTCATTAGTCATATATAGAAGATGAAGGATTTCTACGCTATTTTAGTGAATATCGGGAATTATCTCATGAGTGTGAGTGTGGATCTGAAGTTTTATCCGCGAGTGAAAAATAATATTTTCAGATCCGCACAAATATTCTCTAATATAGCGTAGATTTTCTTTTTATTATTTGCTACGTGACGTTTTACTGTGCAATATATTTTTTTTTATTTCAGATACCACATAAAACACAGCAGTACAAATTTAAAAAACAAAAACATTTTTTTATCAATACATATAGCTGTTGTAACAGTATACTGAAAAACAGATTAACCCGTTGATACTTTTGTACGTCTTATCACGTTCGAAATCAAACAGCGCGTTGATACTTTGTGGTCATTTGTTTTGTTATTATCTTTCGATTTTTTAAAGTTTAAACCTCAATTCCTATTTTCTCCCGACGCCCGCTGAGCCGAATATCGCTGCATAAAATACTAATATAATCCTGCTGTCAAGACTTCTTGACTGGTTGAGTGCCAGAAGCCACTATCAGAGCTTTAAAAAAATTAGGATACCAAAGCAAAAGCTAACACTGTTCTTGCTTATATTTCATATTCAGTCAAACACAACTAATATTTTCTTTATATAAATTTGTTTTATTACAAATTATTGGAGAGTGCCTGTGGCACTCTCCAATAATTTGTAATAAAACCAGTTTTGAATAACAAAATCTCACCACCCAAAATAATCTAGCCATCAACCAGTTAATCGAGAATGTGAAAAAATATCTTGTTATTTGTACTTTCCGACGTTTGACGTCGCATTTTGAAAAATGTTGAAGAAACTGAATTCCCAGTGACGTTTGAACGTCAGGATAATTAAAGTCTCCAAAGGGTTAAATTTTGTTCATTTTTTTATCAACAAGATTATCTTGCATCCGTAGGGTCAGGAAAACTGAAAAACTGGTATAGATTGTCTCATGACTGTAGATGAGTATCCAATAATTCCGTCCAATTTCCATCGACGAGCTCGTTCCAAAGGGGTCACATGATATGGTTTTGTTGAAATTTTTTGAAAAATAATTTTTTTTTTCAGCTGCTGAATTTGCATGTTACGTGAGCAGATACTGCCGATTCGTTGAGTAAAGGGTTAAGTTGATCAAGGTATCTATCGAACGATGGCAGGCATTTTCGCACTTTGCAGGAATAAATAAATTTGTTAAATAGTGGTATACAGAGAACGGCCGGCCGCATCGTTATGTATGCTTTGGTCATCTTGATTTCCCAGACCTGGAAGGACATATTTAGCGGTAGCTGTGAAAAAAATGTTGATTCTTCCTCCCAATTTCTCTGATAAATTCAGCAAAACTGTTTTTGAAAAAAAGAGCATTCGAAAAACAAATGCAACATTGTTTTCATGGCTTCACTACAAAATGTACATAGCTCTTTTTCTGATAATTTACATTTGTGAAGTTTGGAGTTTGCATTTAGAATTCTTTGTAAAATTTTGTACTGTAAACTTTGCAAATATGTATCGTCTAAAACCTGGGAAGAGCTTTTGTATCTTCACGCCCAGTCTTCTGGCTGTACATCGATATCCCAAATATCTTATCATCTTGTCTGACTATTTTGGGGTGTTCTGTGGTTGTTCAAGAAAAAACGGGTAAAAAGCTTTGCATGTTTTCTTATTCATTTTAAGTTTTTCGATATGATTGTTTAAAATTAATTGAAGAGTCTTTGGTGTTTTTCACAATTTTTCCCAATCTCATGGAAGTACGTCAAGTACACCTCGATACACCGTAAAGGGCGTGTTTATTTCATACTTTACAGAGAATGCCTCGTAACTCAAGAATGTTCTGCTTTCATACAATAAATCGTTAACGAAGTAAACTCCTTTTTCGCACCAATTTCTTTCGAAAAATATTTTGTTTTGGATTTTTATGTTGTTGCTATAGAAGAGTGTCTGGGTGAAAACTTGTTGTGGGGTTGTGCGATCTCATTATCTAAATCTGACCAGGCCCGCAATACGTTTTTACAAAACGCATTTGCGCGCTCGCCAGTAGTATAGCTCGCACGTTTCAGGGATCATTGGCAGGACCCCGGTGCAGGACCCCGGAAGTGACGTCATGTCACGTGACGTAGTGGCGCCATGTTGTGTTGTCATGGTAACCCGCGTGAGCGGCCATCTTATGACGTCATCTCCATAGTGATACGTGATGTGAGTGCGCATGCGCAGCGCGTGTTGTTAGGGTGATACGTGTTTCCGTCGTCAATTTTGTATACTGGGGGCCGCCATCTTGGTTTCTATGGTAGCACGTGATTGCTATGTTACCCAATTTTTCTGCAATAAGACGGGGTATGTTCGGTGGGTATGTTCGATTGAATCGGAGTAAATCTAATTACCACAAACAACTCGACAATCCTTCCAACTTTTACTATTTCGAATTCTTTCAGAATTCTCTGCTTCTATCTATATATGCAATAGTTTACGTCTACCTGGCCATATTCCTTTATTCTAGAGTATACTCCAGTAGCGTAGAAGAGCCTATTATTTGGAACAGTTTATCTTATTATTACTATATTTAGCAATTTCTGGTCTATTCTTGTTAGTTCTGACCCTATTCCGTGTACTCTTGTTGTTTCATATATCTAAATTATAACTAACCAATCAGATTGCTTGATTTCCCTTAATCTGTATACAGAGTTATCTCCCTTCTGTATAATAAAAGACTATATCATGTGGCCATATCCCATGGAATCCCATTTTGGGTAAACACCCGTAGCTATAGAATCCCTTTTCTGTCATATGTGCTTATGTGAAAAAGCACAATGTGACACAATCTGCCCTAGCACAAAGGCACATGCTTTATGTGCCGATATGTGCTTATGTGAAAAGGCACAATGTGACACAATGTGCCCTAGCACATAGGCACATACGGGTTATTTGAGGATACCTATGTCCTGGTATTGGTTTATTCGAGGATACCTACTGGAGAATCCCTTTTTTGTCATATGTGCTTATGTGAAAAGGCTCAATGTGACACAATGTGCCCTTGCACAAAGGCACATGCTTTATGTGCTTATATGTGCTTATGTGAAAAGGCACAATGTGACACAATGTGCCCTAGCACATAGGCACATACGGGTATTTTAGGATACCTGGTATTTTATTATTTGAGGATACTAGTTGGACTTTACATCCGGGTACTTCATGCTACATCCGGGTACTTCTGTTGGGGTAGTAGATAAAAAAAACAACAACACTAAATATAAATTTAAATTTCTTTTATTCAAGTACACAAATCAATGTCTCAAGGCATTTCTCTTTGTAGTTCTTCTTGCATGGGCTAACCATTTCATCTTCTTGTGGGTTGGAGCTTCTTCCCATTGCATGGCTAGGTTCTTGATAAAACACATTCTCTCATTTGATAACTTGGATTTATTGGTTGCTTTAATTTCCTGTCTGGCATCTTTGGGTTCCTCTTTCTCTAGCTGTTTCATAGTAGTAACTTCAGTCTTCTTAGTAGTAACTTCATTTGTGGTTTGAGTGGAAACATCTTTCTTAGCTTCAGTAGTAACTTCATTCGTAGTGGTAACTTCATTCTTTATGGGAGCTGGCATCTTTTTCTTGACTTAAGTAGAAACTTCATTCATAGTGGTAACTTCATTCTTTATGGGAGCTGGCATCTTTTTCTTGACTTCAGTAGAAACTTCGTTCTTAGTGGAGACTTCTTTCTTTGTGGGAGCTGGCATCTTTTTCTTGTCTTCAGTAGTAAGTTCGTTCTTTATGGAAACATCTTTTTCTTTGTTTCTGTAGAAACTTTGTTCATAGTGGTAACTTCGTTCTTGTTTGTATTGGGAGTCAATTCTGTTTTATTCTTTTGTTTACTGATCGGCCAGTATCCACACATCTTTGTTTCTTTCCACCAGCATCCATGTCTAGATATTTTTCTCTTGGCTTCATTTACCACACGATTCACTTGAGCCAGTTCTTTGGAAGTCAGCTTTAATCCAGCATCATTTTTGAAGATCTGTATATGTAAGTCATCTTTGAATCTGAGCACTGTTGTTGACACAGACATCTTCACTCTTCGACGTTCAAAACGGAAATGAATTTATTTTTATACCAACACTCCTTTTATACTTTTTTTCTAATCGTCTTCTTCTTCTTCATCATCATCTACTCGGAATGAGTAGTTTGTCATAAGGTTGTCGAACAGAAATCTTCGCTTTTCCAAGGCATATTTCTGTGATTCTTCAAAGTCAAAATCCTCTTCTTCACGAAGACGCTTGGCTGTTTCTTGAATTTTCTTGTGAATTGCGTCGTTGCAAAAATGTCGAATGTACTCAAGGGTATAAATGTATTTCTCACTAATGGCTTCTCTAACATTCTTTTGAAGTGCTCTATATGCTGTTTCAACTGCATCTTCACTATCCATTCCATCTTCGATATATTTGTTCATGAGGTTGTCAAAATCGTTTTGGTATTTGTCAAACGATACCTCCCATCATAGAAACGTCTTCTTCTTCATCTTCTTCTTCATATTCCATATCTTCTGATAGTTCCGACGATTCATCAGGGTCCGAATCTCTTGACCAATTTTTGGTGCACAGCTGGATTGCATTGTGTCCGCTCTCTTCGAAGGTCAGATTACAAATAACAAATTTCTTATGAGCACGACCCTTTTATAGGATATCGGACAGAGCATTGATGACGGGTTTGATCAACTTTCCTAAAAATCCTCCTTTCTGTATGATGCGTCTTCTTTTCCGATAAGATAGTTCTCTCTTTGGTGAGGCAATTCTCCTTATTTCGTACTTGTGTGGAATCAACTTAGCTCTCTCAGATTTGGTTATAGGTACTGCGCCCTGCAAGATGTTCGAGGCACAATCACATATACATTTTATCAAATCATCACTGACCATCTTCAGCATAGTCTTGGTTTCATATCGATTCGCATCAGATAGGATGCGCAGTGTATCTAAATTTCTTTCTAATCTTGTAGTGTTGCTCGATGTTTCCGATTTCCTCATGGGACAGTAATCATCTTCATGTCTCTTACGTGTGAAGCTCCTGGAGAATTCTTTATCACAATATCTGCAGCAATGGACTTTCATGACTTTACTCTTTGGTGGTCGTAGAACAAATGAATTTATTTTCACTCCAACACTCCTTTTATACTTTTTTCAGAGCTAGGACTGGGTTGATAAGCGCCGAGAGAAAGCAACTCTTTCATAGTATACATCTTTTGATATCTGGAGAAATTCCATCATCTGTTAGCAGCTTCAATACATGTTCGTATTTTCGCAGGTCATCACATTCAGCTAAATTCAGTGGTATCTTATCTTCGAGAATGTTGGTAGTACATTTGCATAAACAGGTAATCAAATCTTCATCAGCAGCACGTAGAACGGTATCGATTTCCTCCTTGTCAGCATCCCGTAAAAATTCTAAAAGTGCTTTATTCTGGTCAGTCAGTCCAGTATCTCTCTCCTCTTCTCTTCTTCTTGGACAGTTATGTTCTTCGTGTATCTTCCTATTGTATGGCTGTGCGAACAACTTAGTACAATATCTGCAGTGGAGCCGACGATGGTCCTTTTCGTGTCTTCGAGCATTATCCGAACTTGAAAATAACTTGGAACAGTATCTGCATCGAACTGGTAACATGTCCTCACTCGACGACGGTCAGGACACAAATGAATTTATTTGCGTGCCAACACCCCTTTATACCTTTCCCAACAGAAGTACCCGGATGTAGCATGAAGTACCCGGATGTAAAGTCCAACTAGTATCCTCAAATAATAAAATACCAGGTATCCTAAAATACCCGTATGTGCCTATGTGCTAGGGCACATTGTGTCACATTGTGCTTTTTCACATAAGCACATATAAGCACATAAAGCATGTGCCTTTGTGCTAGGGCACATTGTGCCTTTTCACATAAGCACATATGACAAAAAAGGGATTCTCCAGTAGGTATCCTCGAATAAAACAATACCAGGACATAGGTGTCCTCAAATACCCGTATGTGCCTATGTGCTAGGGCACACTGTGTCACATTGTGCCTTTTCACATAAGCACATATCGGCACGTAAAGCATGTGCCTTTGTGCTAGGGCAGATTGTGTCACATTGTGCTTTTTCACATAAGCACATATGACAGAAAAGGGATTCTATAGCCACGGGTGTTTCCCCAAAATGGGATTCCATGGGATATGGCCACTGGATATAGTCTTTTATTATACAGAAGGGAGATAACTCTGTATACAGATTATGGGAAATCAAGCAATCTGATTGGTTAGTTATAATTTAGATATATGAAACAACAAGAGTACACGGAATAGGGTCAGAACTAACAAGAATAGACCAGAAATTGCTAAATATAGTAATAATAAGATAAACTGTTCCAAATAATAGGCTCTTTTACGCTACTGGAGTATACTCTAGAATAAAGGAACATGATCAGGTAGACGTAAACTATTGCATATATAGATAGAAGCAGAGAATTCTGAAAGAATTCGAAATAGTAAAAGTTGGAAGGATTGTCGGGTTGTTTGTGGTAATTAGATTTACTCCGATTCAATCGAACATACCAAGATGGCCTCCAGTATACAAAATGGACGACGGAAACACGTATCACCCTAACAACACGCGGTGTGCATGCGCACTCACATCACGTATCACTATGGAGATGACGTCACAAGATGGCCGCACACGCGGGTTATCATGACAACACAACATGGCGCCACTACGTCACGTGACATGACGTCACTTCCGGAGTCCTGCACCGGGGGCCTGTCAATGATCCCTGAAACGTGTGAGCTATACTACTCTCGCCTATCGCTGTTAGGCCTTCTTTCCGCATGTACCAGGTTTTGTAACTACTGAACGCTTCAAAGTCGTCAATTATGAGAGTTTTCAATAGCGCAATTACATTGGGATCAAAACGTTTTCTGATCCAATCTATCTTTAAGGCACGGCTATAACTCTTTCCGTGAGGTAAATTAATGCCGCCGTTTTCTTTTGTGTTGATTATCACGTTTCGATTTATTTTGTCAGATTTACCGGACTACAAAAATCTAAAAAATAGTAAATGAATTTTATTCAACATTTTCCCATCTGGGTCTGGAAGAACCGACAAACAATTTATCAACTGGGACAGGGCAAGTGGGGGTTTTTTGCAGTTATTTTACCTATTACAGATAAATGTCTGAAGGACTAGTCGTGCAGCAGTTTTTCTACTTTCGTTATTTTATTGAGAAAGTTATTTATGACATAGTTCTCACTGAAAAGATTAAATTCAATTCCCAGCATTGTAAAAGAGTTTCCGTGATTTCAATTTAGTCGCTCTTGTGTACAGATTTCTTCGCCACAACCCCTTTTTGATCTAATCCATATCACTTGGGTTTTGTCAAAGTTTATTCTGAGACCAGAATTCTTCGTGAATGAGTCGATGCTGTCCAGAGCTGCATTTAGAGAGCTGTCGCCTCCGTTTATGAAAAGTGATGAGTCGTCTGCGTACTGAGTAGTATTCAGATTGGTTAAGGTTTATCCCTCGAATGTCGTGTCTAAATTTTAACGCAGCGCTTAAAATCTTGACACTTACTGTGAACAGGTAAAGCGACAAGGGGTCTCCTTGCCTTACACCGTGCTGCAAGTCAGATAATGGTCATTGTTTATAATGAAGACGTGGATGTTTGTGTAAAAAGTTTTGAACCATCTTATAATTGAGAGGCTAAATTTTAAGAAGGATAACATTTTTTTTCTGAAAACGGCCATTCAAAAGAGTCAAAAGCTTTTTCAAAATCCAATAAAACAATCATTCCTGGAATATTTTGCTCTTTGCATTTTTTAATTAAGTCAAATGTAAAGCGAGCGGATAACCATTGATCTGTGACATTGTCCTCCGATTTTATATATATATATATATTGGGTTTATTGGGTTTTGGAATACATGTAATGATACCTCCTCTTTGAGTAATTGAAAGTTCTTGGATATTATAAACGTTGTTCAAGGATTTAATAAAAAATTTACCTGTATCTTTCCAGAAAAATTTGTAAAATTCAGCGGTAAAACCGTCTGAACCTGGACTTTTGTTATTTTTCATTGACTTTAGTGCACATAAGCATTCATAATTCGAGAGAGGGCCTTCGAGTGTATTGCGCTCCTCTTCCTCGAGAAAGTTTAGGAAAGGGTTCTCTGGACTCAAGTAGTTTTGTTCGCTTTCATTTATTTCGTCTGTCCGAGGTAATTTTGAGGTGTAAAGATATTTATAAAAAGCTCTTTGTTCTCCTACAATGTCGTTCAAATCGGTGGTTTCGGATCCATCGGATTTAATTATTTTGGCGATCAAATTTTCCGTAAAATGTCTCTTTTCGAGATTACAAAAATATTTGTCGGTTTTTCGCCCTCGACTTTTGATGTATCTTCTGTTCCCTCATTTCTTTTAACTTATATTCTAGAGTTTCAATATTTTGAGCTACTGCTAAGTCGTCATTGTCTAGTTTCGCGTTTAGCTCTTCTAATTCTTTTTCGATTTTCTTCTGCATGTTTTCGAATTTTTGTTTTTTAGGAGTACAGTATGATATTGTTTTGCCACGTCGTCGTCTGAGTGTTAGAATGTCCTATGTCCCCTATGGGACATAGGACATTCTAGCACTCAGACAACGACGTAGCATCAGTTTAAGTGTTTCCCAGAACAACCAATCGTTGATTGTTAGTATATTATTATTGTTATTATTATTATTATTATTATTATTATTATTATTATTATTATTATTATTATTATTATTATTATTATTATTGGCGTACTGTTATATTGTTTCTGTTACGGTTGTTTTCACTTGAGCGCAATATTCAGCCCAATTCGACTGCAAACACGTACGTTTCAAAACAATAACAAAAATCAGCTGATCGTTCCCTCAACGCGACGTTCAAGGCGACGTAATGCGCCGAAGCGTAACGTCATTTAGAAGATACTGAGGGATATTATAAGTTATTTCCGCCAGCGTGTATGATGTATGGAATTTAATACCTGGATGTCGGTTTTTAAACACCGAGCCGCAGCCGCAATGAGACACCCGGGTATTGAATCTCCATATACCATACATGTTGGCGGAGATAACGTTTTTGCCTCGTTTGAAACACATTAGAAACATGGTGGAGACAAATTTGTGGACGCGTTTCTCACGCTCTGCAATCAGTTGGACCAAACTCGTGAATAACTGTTTTGTTTTTACAAACGCAGAAGACAACAGAGTTACATTCCTTGGGTTGTTGTTAGAACAGATTTTGTTGACAGATTTGCTCTTATTTCTTTTTTCTCATGTTGTTTGATTTAATTATTCGACTATTTAATTTATAACAGAAAATATGGTCGAGTTGTCAGATATCTGATGATATTTGTGACTATTTTCAGGTTTTGGGTTCGATCTCTATATCGAGGCGAGCGAAAGGAAAAGCCTTCATTTAAACCATATACCCCCGATGTTTCGCGTGCCCTTATACCCTGGATGTTGCACGCTCTCATATACCTTAGATGTTTTGTGTTATGGTTATTTGTCCAAGGCATTCTGACCGATCAAAGGACATGATTTATCGTGATATAGGGACAATCCCCGTTATCCATCACGTCGATAGATATCGAGAAATATCCTTTGCGATAATTCACAGGCTAGTTAGGATATAATAAGGTGTTTTATCTGAAGCCATCGTGGGGAGAGGTGGGGGGATTGTTGTAAACAAAACAAAAATGCTCAAGAAATATAAGGTTTTCAATTTCTCGATGCATCGGAATCCCCGATCGTTTTTTAAATAATGTTTTGATATCTGTGAAAAATGGATATGAGGCGACAATATAAATTGAATATTTTTCGCCACGAGGTGACTCTGTTTGTCCCAAGTGCCGTTAAATCCCAATAGATAAATACAACATATTTTAATTATTATGGACAAAAACAAACACCGTGGAAACTTGATACTTTGGTATTAATTTTCGTGCTAGGTTTTCGTTTGATGTTTGATGATGTGAAAGCTGTAACGCTGTGACTACAGTCACAGCGTTACAGCTTTAAACACATCAAACTTCAGCAATAGGAGGAGTTACCGCTTTGATTGACTTGACGACATCTTGAGGAGGCAGATTCAGTTTTCCAGTTGTTTCTAGATCAGTGGGTTTAGCCAAGGATGACACGAGTACGACTCAAACTCACGACCTTGTGGTCACCGTTTTCTCAACACAACTGATAGCTTCCAGGAACACTGAGTAAATGTTTCACCGACTTTCAACCTCAAATTTTAACTAAGCAATGTGGTCTCTTCAGAGTGAAGTCATTTTGTAGTGTTTCAGCGCTGGGGAGCGTGGAGGCTCACTGGTTGCGGCATTCAACTTCAAACCGAAAGGTCCACGGTTCGACCCCAGCCAAGACAGCTACGTTGTGTCCTTGGGCAAGGCACTTCATCCCGATTACCTGTGTAGTAAGGCGTACTGCACGTCGATGGTGCACTTGTCTTCAACGAATGCAAACCCTGCTTTTGTGTAGTTAATACGTTGGGGTGTCTGGCAGTTGCTCGCCGTCGCTCAGTGGTTCCCTCCGGGTACTCAGGCTTCCTTCACCCATAAAACTGACCGACATGCGGTGACCCTGGCTGTCGAAAGTGTCGTTAAATTCCAATAAATAATTAAATATTTCAATGCTGAGAGTGGGGAGTGGAGGTTGAGAAACAGACATGATTTGTCAGAGCCTTTTTGTGACAGTAATTGCAGTATGTACAAGGTGACACTTCCTTTTTGCCACCATCTCTCTGATTCCTCACCACTATCACCCATATTCCTTGAAGACAACATGGCCCAGGTGAGCGTTGTAGGGTCACTTGGGCCTCTGGTTAAAGGATATACTTTGTTGTCCCAATATCCCGATAAATTTATTGGTCAGAATGCCTTGGACAAATAGCCATGGCAAAGGGTGCACCCAACATCCAATGTATGTGAGAGCGTGCAACATCCAGGGTATTAGAGCACGCGAAACATCGGGGGTATATGGTTTAAACGAAAGCTTTCCACGTTTGCTCGCCTCGAGATAAAAAATGAATACAAAAAACCTGAAAATAGTCACAAATATCATGAGATTTCCGACAATTCGATCATATTTTGTCGTTATAAATTAAATAGTCGAATTATTAAAATGAAACAGCTTCAGAAAAATAAAATAAGAGCAAATAATTCGTTCCCTGAGGACCAATGTGTTCTTTGTACCAGTGGGCACACAGAAAACATGGGAACGATATGTCAACAAAATACTGTTTTCTTGTTTCCTTAACGACCCAAGGGATGTAACTCTATCTGTTGTCTTCTGCGTTTGTGAAAACAAAACAATCACAAAAGCGTGAGGAACGCGTCCCCAAATTTATCTAAATATGTTTCTATTGTGTTTCAAACGGGACAAAAACGTTATCTCCGTCGACATGTAATGGTATATGGAGATTTAATACCTGGATGTCGGTTTTTAAACACCGAGTGACAGGCGAGGTGTTTAAAAACCGACATCCAGGTATTAAATCTCCATATGCCATACATGTTGGCGGGGATAACTTATGATGTATGTGAAAAATGATGTACAGATTTTTCTGTTCAATACAAATTGAATATTTACAACATATTTTAGTTATATACAAAAAGTACCGAGATTTGAAAGTTGATACCGTGTTACTATAGTTTTCGAGCAAGGCTTTTGTTTGATGTTTAATGACATGAAACCTGTTACGCTGTGACTACAATCACAGGCAGTCGAGTTTTCGAGCAAGGCTTTCGTTTGATGTTTGGTGACATGAAACCTGTTACGCTGTGACTACAATCACAGGCGTTCACAACATCAAACGTCTTTAATGGGAGAGCTACCATTAATAGGCGGTAGATTGAGTTACGCCGCTTCGCGCTGACGTTCTAGAAATCCAAGCGTACAAAGATCGGTGTTTGCTTCTGCAAGGTAGCACACCCGTAGAAGTCCACCAATCGACGTGACCAATGAGGGTTCCAGGAGTCTAGTTGTACAGGTACAAACAGCAACAATAATTAGAACTTTTTCACAAAAGTGCTATATCGACACAAAATGAGCTTGAAGGAAAGTTAGCATGCAGACTCACATCCACCTGCTGACGGTCTGCTTGCAGCAATTTCTAGACATTCTCTGTCCAAATTGAAAATTAGTCGCGATTACCCTACAGCTGAGAAGGCGTTGTTCAACAAAGTAATTCGATGAGACTGATCTATAGTATTCCCCTGTGTGTGGAGTGTGGCGAATGTTGGCGTACCACAAGAGTCATTGCCCCGAGTCTTTTCCTCTTTGCACACGTGGCATGCCACATGCGTTAAAGTGAAAAGATCTAGAGTTATTGCCAATAACACTGTTACTAAGCCAATTATTACACCGGCAGAATATGCTAAATCAATTCAGGACGATCACAATAAACTAGGATTATGCGAAGGGATACAAATAAATCGAATTCACCGGGAAAATGCAATTGATCCACCATCAGCCGGAAAACAAATCCGATAAATTATCAAGGTACGCTTCATGGAAACGCCCTGGAATCTTTAAGGAGTACAAAAGATCTTTGTTATTTTATGAGACCATCTGAGCTACATTTGCTATAAAACCAAGACAACTCCACCCCAAAGACTTAACACCCAAACTTGGTGTCATCTCCGTCAAGAAAAACGTATGCAAGTCACCGATATTGGTGGAAATCAGTGCTCACGTTCGACTGAAACTGTCTGGTACCACATTATTAGCCATTCAAGATATTTTAGTGCCTAACAAAATAATTTGGTGCCAAATCGCTAATGGGACAGGAGGGGTGAACAGACCTTTAGATCAGACTAATTTTGGCACAACGGCAAATATGGATGTGGCCTGCACGACAGGAGAAAAAGCACCGGTATTTTCTTCCTCTTGGCGTTTGTTTTGGGTTTCAGGTCGCCCGTCTTAAAATGATAGTTTACAACCCCTTGTTATAGGTCTTCACCATTATCACTGGCTCCCACCAACCTTTGAAGTAAGTTTACTCGACTAACTCGAGAAGGCTTCTTAGTTTTCCAGTGTCAAGCCAAAGTTCTTTCTATTTGAATGGAAATTATGCATGGCGTTTACCGAGAAATGCCACAAACATGAATATAATAGATCTCAAGCTTTAAGTGCATGATCATATAGAATATGCCACAGAAAAAGCAATCGCCGACGACAGTGTCATATAAGATACTGTCGACACCGATTGCTTTTATATGGCGGACTCTGTGGGGTTTATAAAGAATTATTTATCTGATACAGTTTGATTGTTTGATTCGAAGGTAAGCTCTAAGCTACATTGCCAGCATCAGGGAAATCTGGCCAAACTATATATTGCTGAAACACTAAAAAACTTAGGAAAAAGTTTCAAACTCCGCATAATTTGGGCGCAATTATCTTATTTGGGCACAGCGTTTACCCTCGTTAGTTGGGAAGAATTTAAAGGACGGAGGGTGTACTTTGCTGTCTGATCAAAATAAATTGATCGAGTTTTGAAAAATAACTGGCAATTAATTCAAAAGTGAACGGACAATTGGTCCGGGAAAAAATCCGACAGAACACGAAAGTGCTCACAAAATCATCGGTGATACCGAGAAGGAGGGTGGGTTACCCAAGTTATAGCTATGCGACTGACTCAATTTTCATGTTTAGGCTGAATTATGTTGGTACACATACCTGTTGTTGCAATTAAATAATAAGAGATTAATCAACCAATTACTGTTAAAACATATAAAGATCATGACACACCCTTGAGTCATGAGCAACATCATTCAACTGAATAATTTTCATCAAATTATTGACACACTTGGCTGTGCCACTGTTGCCACTTTCATGTTTTCTTAGACCGTTTCTGACGAAAGGCTCCCAGAGTATGTAATTCGAAATGCTAAAAGCATGCTCAGATGTTGCAGTAGGGTCTGTAGATGCGCAGGAAGATTTCGGATTTTTGGGGTGCCATGTGGCTGTACCACTGTTGCCACTTTCGTGTTTTCTTAGACCGTTTCCAGCGAAAGGCTCCTAGGGTATGTAATTCGAAACGCTAAAACCATGCTTAAATGTTGCAGTGGGGTCTGTAGATGCGCACGAAGGTTTCGGATTTTTCAGCTGCCACGTGGCTGTGCCACCGTTGCCACTTTCGTGTTTTCTGAGACCCTTTCCGGTGAAAGGCTCCTAGGGTATGTAGTTCGAAACGCTAAAACCACGCTCAAATGTTGCAGTGGGGTCTGTAGATGCGCACGAAGGTTTCGGATTTTTCAGCTGCCACGTGGCTGTGCCACCGTTGCCACTTTCGTGTTTTCTGAGACCCTTTCCGGTGAAAGGCTCATAGGGTATGTAATTCGAAACGCTAAAACCATGCTGAAATGTTTCAGCGGGGTCTGTAGATGCGCACGAAGGTTTCGGATTTTTCAGCTGCCAAGTGGCTGTGCCGTTGCCACTTTCGCGTTTTCTTAGACCGTTTCCGACAAAAAACTCCTAGGATATGTAATTCGGAACGCCAGAACCATGCTGAGATGTTGCAGTAGAGTCTGTAAATGCGCAGGAAGGTTTCGGATTTTTTTGGTGTTACGTGGCTGTGTTGCCATTGCCACTTTTGTGTTTTCTTAGACCGTTTCCGGCGAAAGGCTCCTAGAGTATGTAATTTGAAATGCTAAAGCTATGCTCAAATGTTGCAGTAGGGTCTGTAGATGTGCACGAAGGTTTCGGATTCTTTGGGTGCCACGTGGCTGTGCCACCGTTGCCACTTTCATGTTTTCTTAGACCGTTTCCGGCGAAAGGCTCCCAGGGTACATGTATGTAATTCGAAACGCTAAACCCATGCTCAGATGTTGCAGTGGAGTCTGTAGGTGCGCACGAAACTGTGTCATCTGTGCCACTCAATATGATTTTAGTGTGTCATATAATACATTTCTTCTTTGTATCAAGCATTCATACAAAGTCAAGGATGCAAATGATACACTATAGAGTGCTTTGCACACAAGTGACACCATCTATAGTTGTGTTATATTGTCTTACTGTTTACTTATTAGATTTGTTATTGTCTTTGTCATTGTGGTCAATTCCATTCTCAAATCAGAAATCTCCTCCCTCATACTTGTAAATTCTGTTTTAACCCTTTACCTAACATGAAAAGCAGACGACACTTGCAAACAAAATTCTTGAATAACCAATATTTTGTCTCAAAAACATAGGTTATGACCCCTCTTTGAACGAGATCGACGAACTCGTCCCAAAGAGGGGTCATAACCTATGTTTTTGAGACAAAAAATGAAAAAAATAATGAAAATAAATTGGCGATTTTTGTGAATAGCGCTGGTCGGTTTTGGCCGTTACGTTGGGTGAAGGGTTAAAGGATTGTTCCATATCGATAATTAGTTTTTTAAGTCTTTATTGGTGATACCTTTCTCTATTGACATTTTCACTTCATGTTTTTTGACACAGACAAAATATTTTTACAGAAATTTGGTGTCATTTGCACGAAAATACGACACGTAAATATGGAAAAATGTTGCGATTAACACATCAACCCGCTCTCGGTCGACAGGAATGAGAAAAAGACACACAAAAGTTTCATTTTCTGCTCACTAATTTTTTTTTCTATTTGGATTTAACAACACATTATCAGCCAGGGTCATATCATGTCGGTGACTGTTTTACGGGTGGAGGAAGCCGGAGTACCCGGTGAGAACCACCGAGCAACGACGAGCAGCTGGTCAGCTCTCCAACATCGTAACTCTGAACTCTGCACCGCGGCACAGGCAGGGTTAGATTGGTTAAAGACATGCGCACCACCGATGTGCAGTAAGCCTCAGTACACGGCGTCATCGTGCCCCCATGTAGGCAATCGGGGTTAAGTGCCTTGCCCAAGGACACAACGCGGGAGCACGAATGAGTCGCTGAAATGGTCACCCATCCAACTGCTAACCGCGCTCGACGTTGCTTAACTTCGGTGATCTGACGAGAACCGGTTATCGCGACGCCACCGCGCCCCCTGCTCACTAATTACCTAAGCATTAAATATTCATGATCAACATGGAACATGGCAGAAACCAGCACCAAATCTTAGCAGGTCATTCACAACACTTTCACATCGCCGCCATTTTGTTTAGTTAAATGTACACAGCCTATTTTCATTGAGTAAAACATTGCTCACATATTGATATGCCTGATGTCATACACAATCCCCAACCTGACTATGTAATATACAACAATAATATGCTTATTTGAAGTGAGAATGGTCAATGTACACATACTTAAATTGTTAATATAGCGCCATTCGTCGTGATCACAGGCCACAATCTGGCCTTTTAAATCATTGAAGATCTTGGTGAATCTACCATAGATGGATGCCACCAGTTGTCCATTAGGGTTTATTCTTGTCCTGGGTCGGCCCTCTAGTAAGTCATACCCACACAAAGAACAGTTACAAAACATGGAGACATAAACAAGGTACATCTTAATCACCCACCACAGGCTGGACCTACACAACAAATGCAATTACCGGTGTATCACACCTGCAAAGACTAATGCCATCGAGCATTCCATTAGGGTGGATTTCTTAGCCTCGACCTGTCCCTATCAGTCATAGATGAACTAACTTGACGCCATTATATTATTCTGGGATCAGTTATTTACGGATTAAGAACTTTGTTGGTTGTCATACATCTGAAGTTGTTAGTCTTATGCATCCCGCATATAACCCCCATAATATGAAGGCCTGTTACTGTCCACATTGGTCAGGTTTTTGTTCCGTTTCGGTCCGTTTTGGTCCCGCTTTGGTCTGATTCGGTCCGTTTTAGTTATTTGTCGAACCCCATTAACGTGCAATGTTCCTGAGAGGCAGATTGGGTGGTGGAGGTGGGGTGGGGTGGGGTGGGGTGGGGGACTACACTGAACAATCTGAACATCAGGCTGCCGAATTTCCGCTTGGAATCAACAGCGTTACCGCATATACAGTTCAATTATTACTGTTTCGATCTTTCCACTAATATCCCGTGCGGGCACACTCGAGCCTTTGGGGCTATGGATAATGGATACAAATTTCGATCGTCACAATGACGGATAAAACGTCTGACCCCTAGCACGAATCGTCCGGTTGTTTGAACGAAAGAGAGCAATAAGTGGAGGTAGCGGTCAGCGGGAATAGTCTGCGTGTATGTGTGTGGGGTTGGGGGTAAAGGGGGAAGGGTGAACACGTATACGCAGACACTGGTCATAGATAGATTTAGTGTGTGGGAGTGGTTAGTTGCTTGCGGATTTGATGGATTGGGTGGGGTACAGACGCACCCCACCCCGACATTTTCCACTCACGATATTTTTGGTAGGACATTTTTTCAGAAAAATATCACGTACGGTATTTGTGAATATTTATATTTTTAAATATATAATTACTGGAATAACAAAAAAACCAAAAAAACATGTAATTCCCTTTACTGTAAAACATATGTCAACATTGGGTGAGAACATAACTTACCTTGCATTTGGCGTTGGTAAAATGTCCAGGGGAATATCCTGCTGCCAAACATATTATGGAGAGGGAAACGTTGAGGGAGAACATGTCCTACATGACTCGTTTGTGGTCAATCGTTGGGTACTCAATAAGCTCTTTGTCCTGTAAGGGACAAAGGGATGGTTGAAGGACACCGTCGGGTGGAAGAAGAGTTACAAGCGGTACTTGAGAGCATTTAACTAACCTTATTACAATTTAGACGGCGTTCCCTAGTACATTAACAGTTTAACAGGACATTACAAGAACGTAACGTTCAATTTACAAAGCCGCGTGATGTGTCGGGCCGTTAAGGAGTTGAACATCTCATTAACAGCCCGACTCCTCAAGTGACTTTTGTTCCTCGCTGTCGAACACTCGAAAATGAAAACAGTTTCCAGAAATGGTTTCAACTAGTAAACAATGAGATTTTTATTTCAATTATTAAATATGTAAAATGTCCAGCAAAGTTAGTCCCATAAGATCAAGCAACTGAATATAGTAAGTAAGTCTGCAGACATTTTAAGCCTTTATTCCTGACTTAAAAGCGGTAAATATCGGGTCTGTTTTCAACTTTTCAAACTTCGTTGCAATTGAAAGAGTACCGGTGCCGATCACGTGACACCAGTGTGTTTGAGAGCAGACGATAATATCATTTGCAAAAATTGAAAACGTCTCAATCAAGCGAATTGAATGAAACTGTTTGCAGCTGAAATCTAAGGTACGGAGTCAAAACTTCTCAGAATCGCAGTGATAATAATAGTAATAACATAATTTTGTCGGGCCTTGTAGTTTATTAAAGGCCCAATAGGTGTGAATAACAGCCCTTCAGCTTATTAACGGCCCTCGACATCGTCTCGGGCCTTTTATAAGCTGCCGGGCTGTTATTCATACCTGTTGGGCCGTTAATAAACCACAATGCCCTCCAAAGTCATGTTGTTATATTTAGTGTTTGTCGCGCATTTTGCAGTTTGTACTCTCCTCTTATTTGAGTTAGATTGTATCAGACAATCGAGCTCGTTTCAATCAGACGTCATAACCCATGTTTTGAAGGCAAAAAGTGAAATTATTTTGTTATTCAAGAATTTGTTTGGAAGTGTCGTCTTGAAGTCGCGTTAATCCCTAGAACACTGGTGGTATATTCCACTTCAGTTCAATGTCAGCAATTGGAAGAGTACATATTCATTATTTGGGGTGGAACAATTAATATTTTCAACATGCAGGCTTGTTAAAATTCCATTCCAACTTGCAATTCTACATGGTACGATGCCTTCAATATGTACAATAAAACACAAATACTAACGACAATGAGCAGTGGCTGAAGAATAAGCGAAGACCTCCCTTCCCGCAAATTAACATTTTTGTCGAAATAAAATCAACTTGTATTTTGACCAATTAATTAATTCAGCCGTACATACCACACCAATAAATATCGATTATAACCACCGTGTGAGTTTACGAGATGTTGTGGTGAAGTGGAGATCTCGAATTTAGGCATTTCTCGATGTGTCTCCCGTAGAAGACATTCGTCTTTCATGTTCAACAATACCCAGAAATATTGATGTGGCATTTATATTTCAATTCCGAAATGTGCCATACTGTGCAGTGTAATGCACAGTGAATTGCATCATAACCTGGTAATTCATTCACACTGATAACCGGTGACCACAACACACATGAAGCCATGAGACGTGATCCTTATCAGTGGTTCTTCTAAATCGCTCTTGCCCTGTGATTTCCCCTTTTTCTGATTTTCAGTTTTATTTTCTCCTCCTGTTGCCATCCCACAGTCAGACTTTATGAACACAAACCTTTGTGGTTCAAATTTCAAAACCAGTATGATTACTTTGGCAGTATTTACTCGTGTTTAAGGACACATATTTCTACACAATTGCTAATCGTGACCGCAACTTGGATATAAGGTCAAGTTTAATCAATCTTTTATACCCAAGTTGCACATTTTAGAGGACTTCCGCCCCAAGCATTCGTGACTAGGTCCTATTACCAGTAAAACAGGGCTTTAAAAATTTAACCTCAAGACAGAGTACATAATACAGAGACGAGATCGAGACTTCAGTACAGCATCTCAGAACCCACTTGGTGGTAATATCCAATTTATCTTACAAAATTCCTGTCTTTCACCCCCATCAAAACACTCCACGACAGGACCGATGTCCCCACCATCAAAGACCGCCTAGCCACCCTGGCCGCGAAAAATCATGACCGGCCAGCCGACAGTGAACTAATTTCCGAACTTGGAGCTATTTGCGAAAGCCGACAAAAGCCGACAAAAGCCCAAAAATTACAAGCAAAACTAAAATTGCTCGAGAAAAACTAGGGAACGAAAAGGTGACCTAACGGGCAGATTAACAGCTTAACCGTGGCCTTCTACCAGAAAGGGCTGCCTTCTCCGACTCAACTAAAATTACATCACGTCTAAATACGGTACAAAACTAAACACGCACGAGAATAAATAGGGAACGAAAAGGTGAGTTCAACATGCAGATTAACAGCTTAACTGTGGTCTTCTACCAGAAAGGGCTGCCTTCACCGACTCAACTAAAATTACATCACGTTAAAATACAATACAAAACTAAACATGCTCGAGAATGAAGAGGGAACGAGAAGGTGAGCTAACAGGCAGATTAACAGCTTAACTGTGGCCTTCTACCAGAAAGGGCTGCCTTCACCGACTCGACTAAAATTAGATCACGTCTAAACACTGTATAAAACTAAGACTGCTCGAGTGAAACTCGGGAACGAGAAGGTGGGCTAACAGGCAGATTAAAGGCTTAACCGTGGCCTTCTACCAGAAAGGGCTGCCTTCACCGACTCAGCTAAAATTATATCATAATCCTATTCAATGACTGCATTAAACTAAAGGTACTACTTTTATTTTTTATTTTACTTCATTTTACATATTCTAATGAAAACTAATTCTGCCTTCTTCTTTTAAGCAGGTACACAGAAGATGCTGTACAATTATGTACGGGAAGCCAATTATGATATAAAAACAGTGCCAAGATAAATGAAACCCACCAGATGAGTTCCCAAGTAAGAACGAAGAATACACATGGAGCACCTCTTACAAATCAAATTTTTTTTTTTTTTTGATCAGCACCCCAATAACCGCTATGGAAACTATAACCGTTATGGAAATTGCCACTCCCATGGTTCCAGATTATTCTCCACTCCATCCCTAGAAGTGGTCGACCACTTCAAGAGAGGCGAGCGTTGGTCCTGCGTCCCGCCTCTGCCCCTTGTTGTAAAGCGTCCACATTGCGCATTTTCTGTCTCACCCAAATAGGATTATACTGCAGGCCTGCCCCCGAACCAGGAAAGTTTGGGTCTTCTTCTGGTGGTCCCCGAAAGGGGTCGTTGTTGCTTTCTTCCTAGACGTACTACCACACTATCAGAGACAGCCTGAGGCAGACTATACTTGCCAGTGACGGCCATCATTCGAAATCATCTCCTAAGTGGCAGACTATACTTGCCTGAAAATCTAAAACAACTGTACCCTCGAGGAGAGGTAGTACCTTTGTGAGAGGACCCGACCTCCCACACTGGTCCTCACCCGAGGGTTCATCCTACTGCAATCAAAGAAGCCATCCACCCGCCACACCGCAACCGGAGACACCTGCCGAGTACCTGAACCCTTCCCTCCTTCAACACGCCTCGACATGAGTAAAGGAACCATATACAGTCACTGAGGGTCGAAAGGGGCTTGTTCCCCAAACCGTCCCCGCGCGCCTTCGGCGCGTGAAGCCATTCCATCCATACGTCCTGTCTTTCATGACTTGTACGCATACAGTACGTGGAGAGTAGATTGTAACTAAAACACCCGTGGAGTGGAGTTATCACTCAATCAATAACTTTCAAACTGTGTACATATGGGCAAAAAACACAAGCAATGTTTCAGCCAATGGACCTCCGGGTTTAACCCGGAGGTCCGTTGGTTGAAACTTTGCCTGTGCTTGTTATGCTTTGCAACAAATTTGCAATTATTGCTTGGGTGGAAACTCCACTCTGCAGTTGATTTAGTGGCAATACACTCTCCACGTACTGTATATTTTGACAATCATTCAGCGTGTATGAATGAATAATAAATCCACCGGAAGTTTATTTACAAGAAGCAAAAATGGTACTGTTAACCCTTTATCTAACAAAAAAGAAGACGACTCCTGCAAACAAATTCTTGAATAACTAATCTTTTAATTTTTTTGTCTTAAAAACATAGGTTATGTCCCCTCATTGGAAAGATCTCGACATAGGTTGTGACGCCTCTACATGGCACGATGCCTCATTGGTTATGATCTTTCAATGCAACATAGGTTATGATCCCTTATTGGAACGCGCTCGACGAGCTCGTCCCAATGAGGGGTCATAACCTATGTTTTTGAGACAAAAAATGAGAAAAAAAATGGCGATTTTTGAGAATACCGCTGGCCGATTTTGGCCGTTACGTTTGGTAAAGGGTTAAGTAACGCCGAACTTTCAGGGACAGACTAGGGCAAGAAAAGTTATCAGGAAATGCACCAAGGTGATTCCAGAGGAGTAGAAAATTTGGATTTTTCGATCTGAATGAACGCGGCTTCATTGCATCTGAGCGATCAATGGCTGTCCACACAGAGAACAATTCGATGACATTTTTGCATCATCTTCTTCGTTCATTCGGCAAAAATGGTTCTACTGGGGGGGGGGGGGGGGGGGGGGGAGGGGGGAGGGAGAACCAGGGGGACTGACATAGAAAATTGGTATTTTTCGATCTGAATGAACGCGGCTTCATTGCATCTGAGCGATCAATGGCTGCCCACACAGAGGACAATTCGATGACATTTTTGCATCATCTTCATCGTTCATTTGGCAAGAATGGTTCTACTAGAGGGAGGGGGGGGGGGGAGAACCAGGGGGACTGACATACTTCGGCCCAATCGGAGAAAATTTTGATTTTTGAAATCGAAGGAACGTTGTTTCCTTTCATCTGAGCGTTCAATGGCAGACCATACTGCTGGTATACCGAAATGTCCTGTATGTGGACTGTCAATGACAGTTCACATAGAGAACATGTCGAAAAACCAGCAGTCTATGTAATCAGATCCATTTCGCCGTTTGGCCATTTTCACGAAATTTCACACCCTAACATATGTTAGGCTCCATCAATTTTGGGGTTCCAGAGGGAACCCAACAGGAGTCCCACCGGGAATTCTCCCGATGACTCACACTGCCGGCGGCGCGGTGGCATTGCGGTAACCGGGTTTCGTCAGATCACCGAAGTTAAGCAACGTCGAGCCCGGTTAATCCTCGGATGGCTGACCGTCTGAGCGATCGATTCGGACTCCCGCGTTGTGTCATTGGGCACGGCACTTAACCCCGTTGTCCGCATGGGGGCACGATGACACCGTGTACTAAGGCGTACTACACGTCGATGGTGCGCATGTCTTCAACCAATCTAACCCTGCCTGTGCTGCAGTGTGGAGTTACGATGTTAGGGAGCTGGCAGCCGCTCGTCGTTGCTCGGTGGTTCTTTCCGGGTACTCCGGCTTCCTCCACCCGTAAAACTGTCACGGTCATGATTAGCCATTGTGCATAAGTATGTGACCTTAAACACCAATAAATAAATAAATAAATACTCATACGACCAGTACGCCTCTGCTAACTCTTAACCCTTTATCTAACGCAGACGACATCAAAATTTATTATTTTAAATATCATTTTTTCAAATTTTTCAAAACATTTCAACAAAACCATATCATGTGACCCCTCGTTGGAACGAAGTAATATTTTTTCAACTGCTGAATTTGCATATTACGCGGGCGGATGCGGGCGATTCGTTGGGTAAAGGGTTAATACCAAACGTATGAATATGACACCGAAACGTCTGGTGTATCTTACCTTCATGTTGATGCATCGGAAACTCATTTAAGAATCTGCAGTCGACGAACCAAGTTCTATCAATTGTCGAAAATATGGTATCGGCACATAAAATCTGAAAATTTAACCTCAAACAGCAATGCAAAAACGATCCAATATTCAACCAAGAGAGCCTTGCTTGATAGTGCAAGCTTAGTACGATATAATTTAGAACATTTCGTTCAGGTATTTCGAGGAAAACGTTTCCAACTGCATATATTGTTGTTTGGCATCAGCGTGCGAAGACCATGTTTGTGACCCGCCACCACCAGAACTTTTAAGAATTAACTGGTGATTTCATATCTGGTGCAGGAAGGGTCTCAAATTAACAGCTCCGGAATAAAATTCAGATGTGTTAAGAAGAGATGAATAGACAAATTTTTAATAAATATTTGGATTTAATATAAATTAAAATGAAAGACAATGACATTCATACTGTCACAACACAGTACAACGACCAGATTTTTTTTTTTTTTCATTTTATTGTATAAATTCTGTAATATTCATACCCAGGGGTTGTAGAACACCATTCCAGATAGCGGGCAACGCCCTCTGCCCTTGCGGAATAGGGAACGGTCAAAACCCTTTTAATACAAGAAAACATAACAGACAACATCTTCGCATCAGGACCAGGTCCAACAAGCAGCTTAACTCTATGCATACCAATGTAAAAATATCAAACACTTTGAGCTATAATTCTCTTTGTATAATAATGCATCTAGGAATTCAAGTCCTCATACAGCCACACATTGCCACAAATCAGAAATTTCCGACAATCGAATATAGATATCTCGTCTTGTGTCGATCAAGAGCGAGGTACAGTACGTGGAGAGTGTATTATCACTAAATCACCCACAGAGTGGAGATTCCACCCGAGCAATAATTGCAAATTTGTTGGAAAGCATAACCAGCACCAGCAAAGTTTCAACCAATGGACCTCCGGGTTAAACCCGGAGGTCCATTGGCTGAAACATTGTTTGTGTTTTTGTCGATATATACAAAGTTTGAAAGTTATAGCTTGGGTGATAACTCCACTCTGTGGGTGATTTAGTTACAATCCACTCTCCACGTACTGTATATGGTTCTTCTTTGTAAGGCATTATGACAGTTGTTATCCAACTGGCGTTCCATTACTTGAAATCCAATTTTCACTCATTCTCATTTTCCTTCGTTTGGGAGGTCAAATATTATAGCCCCCCCCCCCCCTCCCCCCCCCCCTGTCGGAGAGGTCAGAAATCCCTGACGCCACCCCTGCCACAAATCGCCACTGTTATTTATATTACTTTGAAAAAGTGGCTCCCAAGTGTATTCTTCCTTCTCTACTGGTAGGCTACGGCTACTTTTATAATGACAAAGGCCTTACGTAATTGTTACAGTACAGCCGCCGTGGACTGGTGGTAATCCACGCGTGGTCAGTGATGTCCACGCATGCATTTACCAGGTAATAAAAAATTTTAATTAATGAAGCACCGGGTTGTACCCGGTTCTTCATTAATTAAATTTGTGGTGTTTATTCCTATAATTAGTGTTTTGAATCTAATATTATTGTGTCGGTGGAAATATTGCCCACCTGTGGACAGTGGTCAGTCCATGGCGATCGTACTGTAGCAATGATATAGAAACACTGTTAACCCTTTGAATACGAGCGGCCGCTTTTCCGACTAGGAGCATCATAAATCATAACGTCATTAAATAGGATGGCTGTTCAGTAAACGTGTGGGGTAGACCAATCAATATTTTCAACGTGCAGCCCCGAGTCTGCACGTTGAAAATATTGATTGGACTACCCCAAATAAATATGGACTCTTCTAATTTCTACCATTGAACTGACATGGAAGATACCACTAGAGTTCAAAGGGTTTTAAGTTATCTGCAGCAGTGTACATGTATATACGGTAGTCATTATCTTGAGAATCAATCTAAGAATTTTAGGGTTAACCAATTTAATGTAATACAAAGTTCAGTGAGCTCTCTAAAATAAAATTATCTTGGTTGAGTTTCTAGTTGTATGGTGGGAAAACTTCGGTATTTTGACATCAATGCGGAGGATGGTTAAAAACACATGTCTGAATGACATTGTCGGGTGTAATATTGAAGAGACACTCTACATTACCAGGGGTTGATGTGGGGGTATTAAGTTAACACTACAAGTTTACAACATAATAGTGCTATATTATTACAGGTCGTCATTAACGTTGCGATGTTCATCGTATCGTTTCTGCATAGAAGAGGCATAGGCGTATATACAATTTATCCCATAAATGGCCGTTTATTTGAACAATAAAGGCCTTGGATAAACTTTTGCTTTATTCACCTAGTAGGGTGATAAATTTTCTCCATAGGTTCAACACTAAAAGAATTTATTCCCCTAGTAGCGACGGACTTGACCTCTGACCTCCACCACATTTGTCTAGCATAATTAATGGTTCGATTGATGCTTTCTTTAAATCTTTTTGAAAGTATTACACAATGCCAGTAGAAAACACCACCCACTGCTCATATAATAAAGTATTTTTGCAAGTTTAGCTCAAGTTTGTAGGGGAATTATTTTTAGACAGAAATGTATTACTGCGCCTTGTTTATTTTTGCCAAGTTTGCTGGTTGATCGAATTGGACCAATGTGCTCCTCACTTCTCGCTGTGTTTTGTTGCGATTTATAGCACGATTTTGCCGCGACTGCCCTGTACAAGATTTATGGTATAACCAAAATAAACGTATAGTGTTTTCAAGTAAAAAATTTATTCTACTCGTTGAATTAAGAATGAAACCGACTCGCCAGAGGCTCGTCGGTTTCATTCTTAATCCTAATAGTGAAATATTTTTTTTTACTTGAAAACACTATACGTTTATTCTAAATGTAACTGAAGTATCCAATAAGTAAATCTGCTGTTCATGGACCTTGATAAGGGATACTAACCGGCGATCCATGAACAACAAATTTGTTTTATAATACCAGGGGATCCATGAACAACAAATTTATTTTATAATACCAGGAGATCCATGAACAACAAATTTGTTTTATAATACCAGGGGATCCATGAACAACAAATTTTATAATACCAGGGGATCCATGAACAACAAATTTGCTTTATACTACCCGGCGATCCATGAACAAAAAATTTGTTTTATAATACCAGGGGATCCATGAACAACAAATTTTATAATACCAGGGGATCCATGAACAACAAATTTGCTTTATACTACCCGGCGATCCATGAACAACAAATTTGTTTTATAATACCAGGGGATTAATGAACAACAAATTTGTTTTATAATACAAGGGCATCTATGAACAAGAAATTTGCTTCACACTACCCGGTGAACCATCAACAACAAATTGGATTTATACTACTCGGGGATCCAGGAACAACAAATTTGCTTTATACTACCCAACAAATTTGCTTTCTACTACCACGAACAGCAAATTTATTTTTTTATTCTACTTGGTGATCCACGAACAACAAAATTGCTTAAAACTACCCGGTGATCCTCCAGCGACAAATTTGCTTCATACCATTCGGTGATCCACGAACAGCAACTTTGATTTATACTACCTAGTGATCCACGAACAGCAAATGTTCTTTAAACTACCCGGTGATCCGCGAACACCAAATTTGCTCCATACAACCCAGTGATCAATACGTAGCAAATTAGCTTCATACTACCCGGCGATCCGCAAACAGCAAAATCGCCTTACACTGCCCGGTGACATATCGTCGTGTGAGAACCATAAGGTTCTATCTTCCACTGGAAGATAGAACCTTATGGTTCTCACGCGACGATATGAACAGCAAATTTGCTTCATACTACACTGTGACACACAAACAGCAAATTTGCTTCATACTACCCGGTGACACACAAACAGCAAATTTGCTTTATACTACTCGGTGGTCCACAAACAGCAAATCTGCTTTATACCACTCGGTAATCCACGAACAGCAATTTTGCTTTATACTACCCAGTGATCCACAAACAGCAAATCTGCTTTATACCACTCGGTAATTCACGAACAGCAATTTTGCTTTATACTACCCAGTGATCCACAAACAGCAAATCTGTTTTACACCACTCGGTAATCCACAAACAGCAATTTTGCTTTATACTACCCAGTGATCCACAAACAGCAAATCTGCTTTATACCACTCGGTAATCCACGAACAGTAATTTTGCTTTATACTACCCGGTGATTCCACAAACAGCAAATTTGCTTTATACCACTCGGTAATCCACGAACAGCAATTTTGCTTTATACTACTGGGTGATCCACAAACAGCAAATCTGCTTTATACCACTCGGTAATCCACGAACAGCAATTTTGCTTTATACTACTCGGTGATCCACGAACAGCAAATCTGCTTTATACCACTCGGTAATCCACGAACAGCAATTTTGCTTTATACTACCCGGTGATTCCACAAACAGCAAATTTGCTTTATACCACTCGGTAATCCACGAACAGCAATTTTGCTTTATACTACTGGGTGATCCACAAACAGCAAATCTGCTTTATACCACTCGGTAATCCACGAGCAGCAATTTTGCTTTATACCACTCGGTGATCCACGAACAGCAAATTTGCTTTATACTATTCGGTGATCCATGAACAGCAATTTTGCTTTATCCCATTCGGTAATCCACGAACAGCAATCTTGCTTTATACCACTCGGTGATCCACGAACAGCAAATTTGCTTTATACTACCCGGTGATCCACGAACTGCAAATTTGCTTTATATTACCCGGTGATCCACGAACAGCAAATTTGCTTTATACTACCCGGTGATCCACGAACAGCAAATTTGCTTTATACTACCCAGTGATCCACAAAAAGCAAATTTGCTTTATACTACCCGGTGATCCACGAACAGCAAATTTGCTTTATGCTACCCGGTGATCCACGAACAGCAAATTCGCTTTATACCACTCGGTGATCCACGAACAGCAAATTTGCTTTATAATCACCGGTGATCCACGAACAGCAAATTTGCTTTATACTACCCGGTGATCCACGAACAGCAAATTTGCTTTATACCACTCGGTGATCCACGAACAGCAAATTTGCTTTATACTACCCGGTGATCCACGAACAGCAAATTTGCTTTATACTACCCGGTGATCCACGAACAGCAAATTTGCTTTATACCACTCGGTGATCCACGAACAGCAAATTTTTTGCTTTATACTACCCAGTGATCCACGAACAGCAAATTTAGTTTATACTAGCCGGTGATAGACGAACAACAAATTTGCTTGATACCGCCAGGTGATTCACGAACAGCAAATATGCTTTGTACAGTTAAAACTAGAAGTCCTGTCACGAGCTGTGCGCTTATCTAGGTTTAATTGCGCGTAGGAATTGTGCGCAATTGCCATATCGAATGGCATCCCAATCACTGCAGGTCCTCCTGGTCACTCATAGCAAACACAGGCAATGTTTCTACCAGTGGACCTCCGGGTTACCCGGAGGTCCATTGGCTGAAACATTGCTTGTGCACAGGCCATATGTACAGAATTTGATAGCCTTACTATGGTCATAATGCGTAGATTAACGCGCAGATCAACGTGCTATTTGTGCACATTTCATGACAGGACTTCTAGTTTTAACTGTACTACTGTTCAGTGATCCAAGAACAGAAAATTTACTTCATACCACCCGATGATCCACGAACAGCAAATGTGCTTGTTTGGCCCTTATCCTTTAAAGCCTTAGATTATGTTTTTACGTTAATTACTACCGTATAAACAGCCAATTATGTACGGGAAGCCAATTATGATATAAAAACAGTGCCAAGATAAATGAAACCCACCAGATGAGTTCTCAAGTAAGAACGAAGAATACACATGAAGCAGCTCTCACAAAGCAAATTTATTTATTTATTTATTTATTTATTTATTTATTTATTTATTTATTTATTTATTTATTTATTTACTGGGGTTTGATGATTCTTTCAACAGCCAGGATCACCTCGTGTCGGACAGTTATACGGCTTGGGGAAGCCAGAATACCCGAAGAGAATCATCGAGCAACGGCGAGCAACTTTCAGATTTCCCGGCGTAGTAACCCTGCGCAAGCAGGGTTAGCATAGGCTGAAAACAAGTGCACCATCGACGTGCAGTACGCCTTAGTACAGAGTGCCACTTTACCACCACGTGGACAATCGGGATGAGGTGCTTTGCCCAACGACACAACGCAGTTACCCTTGGCGCCCTGAACCGTGGACCTGTCGATTTGAAGTTCAATGCCGTAACCACTGACCCCCCCCCCCCCCCCCCCCTTTCAAAACAATATGAAATTGGCTGTTTGTGGCTGTATGGGGAGTTAAGGGCTAATCCTTTGTTCACCGATGTTAAAATATCGAAATTTCAAACTGCAAATGTTTCCGACATTGTGGCTGGGAATTTAACCAATTCAATCTTGTTTGACAGAGCTCATCGAGCTCTGTCAAACAAGACTGTGTTGCCTAAATTCTTAGTAGTTGCATCATGGGAACATTCTTTCGCTTAAAAGTTTGGTATTTTGACGTCGGTAGAAAGAGGGTTGAGTTTATATTGGATAAGTAGCTATAGGAGTACAGATAAATACCCACCCACATGACAAAACTCGCCCCGCCTGTACTCAATATAAACCCACCCACATGACAAAACTCGCCCCGAATGTACTCAATATAAACCACGTAAGCCGTAAGCGCGAGTAAACACTAGATTTCAGAGATATATGTACATTCGGTTTAGTAACGTGTAATATCACGCATATTACTGTTCTGATTGCGTTGAGAACAGTAATATGCGTGATATTACACCCCACCCCACCCCACCCCCGCTTTTAATCGGTGAGGAGGAGGTAGCTGGGTAAAATGTTGCAAAGACAGGCTTGAAAAAAAGTTTCCTCCCTCATTGAAACTCCTCCCGCTTGTGATTTTTCAAAAAATGTTTTCCTGGTTCAACTTTTTGGACCCACCACCACAATTCGTACAAAATTATACTACTCAAAGTTTGCTAAGCACCAAGTATATCCAACTACCTGTTTTACGTTTTAGTTGAAATATTGTTATGAAAAGTGTATATACTTTTTATTTAATTATATCTTTAATGATTTAAGCAAAGAAATTAAGATTTTATTTGTGTTTGACATTATTTTTTTAGCTTTTGAATACGATAACCATTGGAAATGGATATTATTGGTAAAAGAGGAAATTTGCCAAAAAGTTGACGGAGCGAACTGATATGGATTCAGTATCGAGAATGAGACCCATTACTGTTAATCAGCTTGACAACGCCTTCTCATGCTCCCAATCAGGTTCCAGATGGTCCTTTGTGGGATGTTGTTCCATTCTTGGACCAGCATGGCACCAAGCTCCTGGACCCTTCTTGGTTGGACTGGACGGACTGAAATTGCAAGCTGCAACTCATTCCAGACATGTTCGATTGGATTGAGGTCAGGGGCTCTTGCTGGCCAGTCCATACTCTCAATCCCCTCCCTCTGTCGGTACTCCCTGAGAGCATGGGCAACATGAGGACGGGCATTATCGTCTATCAGAATGAATCTATCACCCACTGCACCTTCATACAATCTGATGTTAGGATCTCATCAATATACCGCTGTGCATTCAATGTACCACGGTCAAAGACACAGAGCTCTGTACGTCCATCCCCGCTGATCCCGCCACAGACCATTTTGACACTCCACCATCCACCTTAGCGGTCATGCTCAGCAATGTTGACTGCATTGAATCGCTCTCCTAGTCTTCTCCATACCCTAGAACGCCTATGATATCTGTGTTGTCTAGGCAGTACTTTGATTCATCTGTAAAACGGACAGGTCGTCAATCTTCTCTGGTCCATCCAACGTGATCCATGGCCCATTCATATCGTGCCTGGCGTTGGCTCTGGGACAGCTGAATGTTAATACATGGTCTTCCCGATCGAAGACCACCTTCGTGCAATCTTGCCTGGACAGTCTGCGTCGAAACATTTACCCCGGATGCATTCTGAAGGTCACTGCGAAGCTGGATTGTTGTGTCAAAGCGCTTCCTACGGGCCTGAATGGTCAAAAACCGGTCTTCAACAGCAGATGTTGCCCTGTCTCTGCCACCACCATGTCGTCTGACTGGCGTGCCATACTGCTGAAATCTTGCACAGGCTCTGGTGATCACCGCATGGTGCACACCAAGGATTTCACCAACCTGACGACGGGTAGACCCTTGTTCCACTATCCCTACAGCCCACCACATTTCTGCTTCAGACAAATGTCTTCTTACATTTGCATTCGCCATATTGAATCATTAAATCACAAGGGTTTGTGTTGAAATGAAGGCTGAATACCCTACACATGTCATGTACATGTAGACAGTACACGAAAACATCATCAAAATCAAGGGGTACATGCTTTCCATGACTGACACGAAAAGAATGCGTGTCAAGAGAGCTAATGTAAACACTGGGGGCCATCTCAATATATTCCTCAATCATTTCCACCAAAAATATCGCAAATGTGTCATAAGAAAATTGCACAATGATGTGTCAAATATGTGGTGCTTAGCAAATTTTGAGTAGTATATAAAGGCATGAAAATATTATCCCCAATTGTTCTATATCTTCATTTTACAAGATTTCAATATTCTAAAGAAACCTCTCAAACAAACATATGAGGAAAAAACTTTAATGTAACACCAAGCGGAATGTTTTTAAAATTTTGTCAACCAGAATAATTTCAATAAACAACAATAAACACATGCACACAAGGTATAAAATGAGTATAAATAAAAAATGAATCTTTTACAGGCCCTGAAGCTTTCTCTTGTCACAAAATGAACCTCATCAAAACTGCCCCCAATGTTTGTTTGATGAATAAATTCTGGATAAAATATCAATTCCTCTATTTTTGTAACATGTTGAAGGGGCCAATTGCACTCTAAACTCAGTTGGACTAAAAATCAATCCAAATCAACTGGGTTGAGTTCATATTTATTTTCACTCAACACACTTGATATGAGCTGATTTTTAACCCACCTGATTTTAGAGTGAACATTCTGATTTGAATAAGTACAAATTTGGGCACATTTGCAAAACAGCTGGGAGAAACTTTCTTTTAAAGAAGTACGAAGCATGTCAAGATGTCCGAAGATTTACCGAAATAAAATATAGATATAACGCTATCCGCAGATGAGACGACCATGGGACTGGGTTAATGTTGTGGGTTTTTTTTAGTATTATCTCATTTTAACTATTTTTTTGTGCATCAACTTTATTTTGCTTTGGACGTTTGAAAGTTGAAATTTGGGGGATTTTGTACAGAACTGGCACTGGCCTGAAAATAAGCAGTCTGACATTTGCAGAATGAGGTCCCCAGAGGGTGAATTTGATGTGATGATGCTATCTCATACAGATGCTATCTCATATCTCATACCTCTTTATGTTTAGTTTTGAGAACCTGATTCAGACTGAGGTTCACAGAGGTTAAATTTAGTGATGCTACCCCGCTATGCAGGGTAGCATCACTAAATTTACCCTCAGGGGACCTCATTTTGCAGATGACAGTCGGCTTATTTTCTGACTTGATCTGGCATTCCAACAAAAAGATAAAGCCATAGACAGAACGTGACGTGTGTTGGAATCAGTGGGTGTTTTACATAGCGAGTTGGAAAGACTTTTTTAAAAGGAGTTCGAAGCATGACACGATGTCCGAAAATTTACCGGAATTAAAGTTGACCAATTTAGATATATGGGGACCGACTTTATTTTGCTTTTGACGTTTTTATTTTCACACTACACAACAGACTATCGATAACTGAATAACGAAATTTGGAAACTTTTCGAAATGTATCTAATGACTCGACTGGAAAGGAACTAGTATAAACGGTGCTGGGAAAAAAGCTCCGGCCTGTACATCGCCAGTTGAATAAAGAAACATTTATGTCACAGCGGCGATTCCGTTAAATACAAGGCTTTAAAGTTTAATGGACGTGTAATAAATGTAATCACCCTACCATACAGACTTACATTGATAACCGAAGTGCAAACTCACAAATCGGATAGCGGGAGGCTTCCATCATTTACAGGCTGTGGTCGTACTGCAACATTAGGTTTTATAGATGTGTAGGGTACACCGTGCATGTCGCACATGAAGGGTTAATTTGGTGGCCCTACTGGATGGCCAAATACCACATAGTGGCTCACGTAAAAAACACTCAACCTGATGGGCAGCAAAGATATGACGCAAAAATATCCACGACAAAATGATTGCATGTGGATTTTGAGATTTTTCATTTTATTATTGTAATTGTCTTCTGATACGTTAACTTTTTCTTCTAGCACTAAGCAGCAGAGATCTTATAAGGGACCGTTATTTATTTATTAATGTTTAACGACACTTTAACAGTCAAAGCCATATCGTGTCGGTGACAGTTTTACGGGTGGAGGAAGCCGGTGTACCCGGAGAGAACCACCGAGCAACGACGAGCAGCAGCCATCTCCCGAACATCGTAACTCCGCATTGCAGCACAGGCAGGGTTAGAATGGTTGAACACTTGCGCACCATCGACATGCAGTACGCCTTAGTACACGGCGAGTGCCCCCATATGGACAAACGGGGTTAAGTGCCTTGCCCAAGGACACAACGCTGGAGTCCGAATCGATCGCTCGGACGGTCACCCATCCAATGACTGACCATGCTCGACGTTGTTTAACTTCGGTGATCTGACGAGAACCGGTTACCGCAACGCCACCACCACCCATAAAACCTGACTGGGATGTACATTAGCCACAGGTTAGGTGATGCTGGGTAATGTCAGGTGATGTGAATAATTTTGAGCGATGAAGTTGCCTATCACAGTTGATCAAATTAACCCTCAAGTTCTCAGATTAATTTTACGTTAATAACAACCATGTGTTCAATACTAAAGCTGCAGATGACTTAACAGTGTTTCTGTAACATTGTTGGCTGCCTGTACAGGCAGCCGATAATGATGTAAGAACACTGTCAAGATAAATACACAGAAAGTCACATGCGTGTGGCTGCGTTAATCGATATGGCACAAGGGCCAGCGCGGAAGGATAAAGCGAGAGGCCATAGGCCTAGAGTTTTATCCTTCCGCGATGGCACAAGTGCCACATCGATTAACCCATTCACACGCGTGTGTTGTTCTTTGTTTATTACACGCCTTCACGTCTATAACAAAAAGATTGGAAGGACACTCAGCGATTCATTTGACAACTATCAGAAAAAGAACATATTTTATAGCTAACCAAATTTGCTAGGGGAACTATTTCGTCCCCTGAGTTCCAATGTGTTCTACCGGCACATAGAACACATTGGAACTCAGGGGACAATTTTCAGCTATCGCTAGCGATTCAATATATATTTGATGTGCACGGTTTGAAGAAAATTCCAGTGAAATTTCGCTTCTATTTAAAAATAGTCCGTCAACGATTTCCGTTCCGCACATATGTGCGGAACAGATTTTCATTTTCCACACGGTTTAGTGTTGCTGTAGATGGAGATTTCATAGAACAGGCGTGTAATAAATACACCCTACAGGCAGAGTTCTCAAGCAAGCATACACTTGAAACAACTTTTTCAGAGCAATTTAAAAAGGGCAGTTTCTGGTTGTATGGGGACTAAAGGGTTAAACCGCCTCCATGTATGGTGAGATATAGCAAATGTTTCTCTTGGGTTACTTATATTGAAAGCAAGTGGTTTATCTTCACTCTTCAGCAATCGGAAAAGATGGCATGATCGCTAATCTGACCAACGGGCAAAATGTTATGTGTGTCGAAGCAAGCCATACATACTTTTGGATTACCAAAGAATGCGACTCGGTACTTAGAATGGCCCTGATGCTGTTAATTAAAAGATTTCCCTTCTTAATCTTATGAAAATACTCGGATAGACCGCACAAAAATAAATGTATTGGGCTAAAGTTTCATATTCTTCGTAAGTCACAGGCCCCACTTCTATCCCTAATATGATGATAAATGGGCTTTATACCATGATTACCTGTTCTACTATATATAAAAAGCCTTTGACATACATTTTAGCTATGCACACCAAACATGGTGAACACGCCAGCAATGGGATTTCGATAGTTAAAATTTACACCCACAGTGGAACTACATTCAAGATGACCTTTGGTGACCTCGCCTTGAGTACAAACTTGTCTAAATTTATCACTCGTCGCCTCGTGAAGAGTGAAATTTATTCGGCAATTATTTATTACGTTTTTTAAATAAGTTTACCTCATAAGATACCAAACATTAACAAACATACGTTGTCTCATGTTAATAAAGCATCCATAACTCGAAATAGTATGTTATGTTATTAAAATGAAAAAGGCCCCGTAATTTGCGCGGTTCGTTTTCTATTTAGTTTCGGCGATAAAATTGCCAGCGGAAGTACCGCCCATCGGTACTCATGTGAACAAAAACAGATTCGCATGTGTGAAAATTGATTTATATAGATATTAAACTCTTATTAATCTGACGATCATGGCATAAATAAAATATACCCAAAGTAGCTAGGTGTACCAAATGTTCACCACTCGTGGTGAACATTTGTTACACCAAGCTACTATGGGTATATTCTATGGACAAACGACCTATTTGGAATAGAAGGGAGTTGGAGGTATATAAGGCTTCAACATATCCAAAATTGTGCTGCTAGGTGTGTAACTCGAAATAGGAAGTCGTGTCACATAACACCTATCCTAGCTGACCTCCACTGGCTTCCTGTCCAACAAAGAATTCAATATAAAATAATCCTCCTGACATATAAATGTATAAATGACCTGGCACCATCATATCTCTCAGATCTGGTCACATACTACACACCTGCCAGAGACCTCCGTTCTTCGAACTCGCACACCTTGGTCCAACCTGTTTCAAAATTAGCATCCGCGGGTGACCGGGCCTTTTTGATCGCCGCCCCTAACCTCTGGAACCTTTTACCGAGTCACCTGAGACTACCACAGGAAACTGAGTCATTCAAAGCTGGTTTGAAAAGGCATCTCTACAAATAAGCTTTCTGAACCAATATGTTGATAAGAAATCATTTCCCTTTTTTGTATGTAAAGCCAAAGAGCACATTTTGCGGATTTTAGGCTGAAAATTATTATTATTATTTTTATTATTATTATTATTATTATTATTATTATTATTATTATTATTATTATTATAAAGGACAAAGGTGAGCAAATTTGAGTGGAGGAGAAAATCTGCAAAATCCATTTTTTCCAGTCTTAAATCACCCCCTCTCCCTGTGTCTGGAAAATAACTAGACCCATCCACCCCCATCCGAACCATTGTTTAAACGGTTAACCCTTTACCCAACGAATCGCCTGCATCCGCCCGCGTAATATGCAAATTCAGCAGTTGCAAAAATATTATGTTTCAAAAAATTTCAACAAAACCATATCATGTGACCCCTCGTTGGAACGAGCTCATTTGAGAAATTTAAAAAATTGATATTCAAAAAAATAAATTTTGATATCGTCTGCGTTGGGTAAAGGGTTGAAATGTGAAAAATACTCTGAACGTACACTATTGTGATTCACTTGATATTTTACGGAATTTCATGGAAAAAAATTTTTTTGATGCAGAAGAATATATAGATATAGATATATGTATGATATTCTTTCCCAAAATTGTCCATTATCAGGCTCTACAGATGTGACTTCAAACTCGGCTGACATGACGCCGATCTCAGTGGATAAGAACCAAACTAGAGTTGTTCACCTTGATGTGTTACTAGGCGCAACTAGTTGGTTTACATCAAACACTGCCACCGTTTTCGTCGAATGCAAATTGGTGTGACCAGACGCAATGGTGTGGCACTAAGCTGAGATTTTTATATTATGAGTGGTTAACCCTTAAGTCCTCAGATTAATTTTAAAGTATTTATGGCCTTTTTCTGCTTACATAGTTATTGATGACTTGGCTATTGTTCTACATCACTGCTGGCTGCCTATACAGACAGCCAGCAGTGATGTAGAACCACTGCCAGGGAAAATTCAGTCTACACACAAGAGTAATAAAAAAGATTACACAAGGGGGCACCTGCTTCAATGCAACATAAAAGTGGCGGTTTGGAGCTATATGGGGGCTTAAGGGTTAATGATGGCCTTAACCCTTTGAACCCTGGTGGTATCTTCCATGTCAGTTCCATGGTAGCAATAGGAATAGTCCATATTTATTATTTGGGGGTAGACCAATTAATATTTTCAACGTGCAGCATTAAGGCTGCACGTTGAAAATATTGATTGGTCTACACCACACATTTACCTTGCAGTCATCCCTCTTAATGACATTATGGCGTAGCTTGTGATCCGGCAGGAAAAAACGGCATCTGGAGTTCAAAGGGTTAAGTGGGGACTGAGTGGATGAAAAGAAGGAAGAAGAAAGTTATGTGGAAAAAGTTTGGACTGCAAATAGAATGAAAAACAATAACACTGTTAGAAAACTGCAACAAATCTGAGAACGTTTTTATGTTATCTGTGTTGGTTTAATAAAGAGGTTAATACTTGGCTAGTTTGATACTTATTTATTTATTTATTTATTTATTTATTAAGGTTTAACGACACTTTATCAGTCAGGGTCACATCGTGTCGGTGACAGTTTTACGGGTGGAGGAAGCCGGAGAGAACCACCGAGCAACGACGAGCAGCTGCCAGCTCCCCAACATCGTAACTCCGCACTACAGCACAGGCAGGGTTAGATTGGTTGAAAACATGCGCACCATCGACGGGCAGTACGCCTTAGTGCACGGCGTCATCGTGCCCCCATGTGGACAATCGGGATTAAGTGCCTTGCCCAAGGACACAACGCGGGAGTCCGAATTGATCGCTCAGACGGTCACCCATCCAAGGACTGATCGGGCTCGACGTTGCTTAACTTCGGTGATAGGACGAGAACCGGTTACCGCAACGCCACCGCGCCCCCTAGTTTGATATCGGTCGACACATCAGCCCTTGGAACCTTCACATCAGCCTTCGATGTTCGGTCTAAGGCTGATATGAAGTAACCTCGGGCTGATATCTTGGCCGATATGAAACTAACCAATTAATAACCTCTAAATAAACATCGCTTTGTGTAGGTGTTATGAGCATGTACCGCTTTTAGATAGCTGGTGAAAGTGTAGGTGGATATGTGAGGGTGGCACAGAAAGCCAAGACACACTCAGCCAATTATGGTTTGGTCAGGTGTTCTGGAAATATGGGGAAACAAATAATCCACAAGAGCGCCATTTCTGGAGTTATCAAGAAACAGAAGTTCTAAACCTTCCAAACAGCAGACTACGTCCATTCATATCACGCCTCGCGTTATAAACGTATGGTCCAACAAGAGTAAAATCCTCGCCCTCTGATTGGATGAGAACTGGCGTAGTTCTTTATGTATACGGCCCCAGTAGCAAATGTTACCGTCTACGTCACCATGCGAAATATTTGAAATGACGTCGCCCATTTCGTAGTTGCTTCATCAACGGAGTGACTAGCAAACCGCTTCATTTTTCAGGATTTTTTCAACCGTGCAGCAAACGGTGTTCCGGATGAAGCGTTGTTTACCTTCCACACCGATTTACGATTTGAACTGAGATGGAATGAGTTTATCTGGTTTATTGATTATTTATCCATTATTGGGGTACACGAGAGGTTTATTTACTAAACCTGTGATCGTTAAAAGTTGCCTTGAACAAGGCAACTTTTAACGATCACAAGTTTAGTAAATAAGCTTCTCGTGTTTAACGATGTAAGTTTTGGGCTATGGGTAGTGTCTTATTGGAACATATACGTTATTGTGATGTGTTGACGGTAACATTGTCTGAGGTTTGCGGCTCGGAGCGTATGTTCAACCGAGACGCGAGCCGCAAACCTCAAACCATGTTACCGCCAACTCATCACAATAACTTATATTATTATATCTCGTTACTTTTCCTTCCACTGATTGGCTGAGAGGTACTGTTTTATTTCCGATAGTTTGACCTATCGAGTATTCTGAAAACAATCGTACATTATTGTCATGCATTATACACTTTCTAGAAATAGCCGGTAAGTATTCTAGGACGATAAACGGACGGAACACAACTCACCACTTAATTGGAAGAGATCTAAATTATTTTTTGTTGTCTAAATTTGTCCACATGTCTTCACTTTGTTTCAATTTATGGGAGAGTGCTCAGAAATTTTAACAAGGCAAAGCTACACAGGTTAAATAATTTCACTTCAAGATAATATGAAGCACATCCACAGAAGATGAAGCGTTAACGTTTCAAAATAAAGCCTATATATGGGATCCCAGCACAAGTTAAAGAGAATTTTCCGGAAATTCTCTTCGTTATTTCTTAGTTCAAGAATTTGGCAAGATCCTTGACCACAGGCAGTGTACTAAGGATTGGAATCCTGATGGGTAGCAAGATTCTTCCGCGTTTTGTTCAATATATAGAGAGTATTCGCTTGACTGGACTGGTTACGTGAAATAATTCATGAGAGGTGAGGGACGCTGTACAAACACGAGTGCGGGAATCCGCACGAGTGTTTTACAATATAGTCCCTCGCCTCGAATGAATTATTTCACGTAACCAGTCCAGTCAAGCGATTACTCTGTTTATTACTTTTCATTATTAACGATAATTATATTATTTAACCCTTTACCTAACGTAATGGTCAAAACCAGCCAGCGCTATTCTCAAAAATCGTCAATTAATTTTCGTTATTTTTTCATTTTTTGTCTCTAAAACATAGGTTATGACACCTCATTGGAACGAGCTCGCCAAGCTCGTTCCAATGAGGGGTCATAACCTATGTTTTTGAGACAAAAAATGAAAATAACAGTTATTCAAGAAATAGTCCGTCGTCGCAGAGTGGAATACGACGCTGGGAGTGGAATGCCATTTTCGGCGAGTGGGAGGGGTAATACGATTTGTTTTGCGCGAAAGAAAACGAATGGAAATAAAATAAACCCACATAGTGGCCCTCCATGCTTCCGGTGCAAGAACTTTTCTTCCTTCCGGAGCATTATTGCGGCATAGTTATCAAGCCGCGCAGTGTTTTATAATATATAGGCAAAGGTACAATCACGCAATAGCGTCTCTTTGTGGTATTTTTATGTCACGGTGTGGCCATGATTCGGTCAGTGTCTTCTGCTTCAGCCATCTGACTACCTGAAGTCTCCAGGTGGAAAAATAGTTAAAACAGACGCCACAGATCGATTCAGCCGCAGGTCCATCGACCCAGTGGGAAAAATTGCAAGTAAATTTGTCTTCATTTGAAAACAATCTTTCACCTGAATACATTACACTGACATACCGTTCCTTGAACATTAGCATTGCAGATGATGCCTCATCCCACACAAGGAACGATATTTTAACACTCTCAAAATTTTAAATTCAGTGTGTTATGATGAAATATATCTGTGGAAAAGGTGTGAGGGAATGGAGGAGGCAACTGACTCCATGTGACCCTCCCCACTCTCAGTTCCACTATCGCTAGTTTTAACCTTGTGGCAGGTAAAAACAGGTGAACCAGCTTAGCTCCCATTCTATTTTGGATTTTCCTTCTCGTCATTTGGTAACTGAATTAAAGTTGGGCCTGCTCCATTGGCAACAGTTGTCACATCTCCAGGTTGAATTTTATTTTTTCCCTTAACGCGGGTTCCCCAGTACTGATCTTTGTCCTTGAAGTATTTGTAACAGAACACAACGACGACTGCACACAACACACCAAATGTTAAACCACCAATTATTCCTAAAACTAGGATAGGTATAGATAGTCCCGGCCCACTATCCGTCTCTGTCGTTTCATTGGCTTTCCTTACTGTTATGAAGATGTCGGCACTGTCCGCGAATGCCTCCTTTGTGGCAAGTTCTTGAGCTACTACCTGAAAGAAAGAGATATATAGAATATACCCATAGTAGCTTGGTGTACCAAATGTTCACCACGAGTGGTGAAGTGGTGTTAACCGCGAGCCTTTGGCGCGCGGTTAACACCACTTCACCACTTGTGGTGAACATTTGGTACACCAAGCTACTTTGGGTATATGTTATTTATACCATGATCGCCAGATTATTAATAGCCGCTATTAATTTTTCTCGATTTTACTGAGCAGCAGCCGTACATACGCGCAAATTTGTTTTTGTTTACATGAGCATCGGTGTGGCGGTACTTCCGCTGTGAATTTTGTCACCAAACCGAAATAGAAAAAGAAACAGGGCCTTTCTCATCTTAATAACATAATAACAGTCTGTTTCGAGTTATGGATGCTTTATTAACATGAGACAATGCATGTTTGTTAATTTTTGGTGTTTTGTGGGGTAAACTCATTTAAAAACGTAATAAATAATTTCCACTTTCGTGTCACTCTTCACGAGGCGACGTGCGTTAAATTTAGACAAGTTCGCATTCAGGTCGACGTTACCAAAGGTCAATTTGGATGTAGTTCCACTGTAGGTGTAAATTTTAACTACTGAAATCCCATTGCTGGCGTGTTCGCCACGGTTGGTGTGTAAAGCTAAAATTTATGTCATAGGCTTTTCATATATTGTAGAATAGGTAACCATGGTATAAATAGAGGATATGGAATGAGTGTTTTTCTCATATAATATTTATGAAACGAGCCTAAGAATTTTCCGTTTTGGTGAGTCTTTGGCGAGCCCAAACGGAAACTTCGGACGAGTTTCATAAATATTATATGAGAAAAACACTCATTTCATATTCTATTTATCATATGACACACACACGCACAAATTAGCCACTTAGTAGGACTTTTTAACCCATCACCTAACTTGAGTTGCAGACGGCACTTGGAAAAAACATCCCCGTATAACTAAAAATTTTCATTTTTTGTTTCCAAAACATAGGTTATGACCCCCCCCCCCCTCATTGGAACGAGCTCGTCGAGCTCGTTTCAATGAGGGGTCATAACCTATGTTTTGGAAGCAAAAAGTGAAAATATAAAAAAATGAATGGCGTTTTTCTTGTAGGTAAAAGATTAATACAATATAACCCACCCTAAACAGGACATATAACGTAAATTCTCCCGACTGAAATTATGCAAATGTCACCCAGTTGTATTTTGTTTAGCCAATCAAATTGTCCAGTTTTGAAATTGACCAATGAAAGCTCCCAACTCTAATTATGCAAATTATGAAAATGTGGCCCAGTTTTATTTTGTTCAGCCAATCAAATTATCTAGTTTTGAAATTGACCAATGAAATTGACGGAAGGCTTTATTTATCACTGATTAATATGAAAACAAAATATCAAATGTTTTAAAGTGAACAAAACGGACGAGTCATATGATAAAAATAATTATTTATTCGTTCATTTACTTATTTTACATAAGCCATACCAGCAACACAGGTCATTGCAATGAAAAAAAGTGAAACTGAACGCATTTACATCAAAACGGAGAGAAATGTTTATCTATTAGATCCTAGACTAAGTTCAGCTGTTTGAATATGAATATTTTATATAATTTATTGGAGAGTGCATATAAAGTGTGACAAAACAAATGTGTTCAGTACATCGATCAAAACTTAACGAACCTATCATATAATCAATACACCGTCAAACTGGCAGATAATTCACTTCAAATGTTATTATTTAACCCCTTGAACACTGGTGGTATCTTCCATGTCAGTTCAATGACAACGAGGGGAAGAGTCCATTTTCGTTAATTAGGGGTAGATCTTTGAGCTGCATGTTGAAATATTGATTCGTCTACCACACACATGCACTTGGCACCCATCCCACTTAATGAAAATGGGACATATTATGCTCCGAGATGAAAGCTGATGAGCATTCGACTTTACAAGAGTCAGAACAGATAGGTGAGAGGGGGGAGAGAAGAAAAGAAAAGTGAAAGGTGAACTGCCACATCACAACACTGCTGACCTTGGTCAACTAGCCAACGGGTCATATTTCAGCACAATCGCGATTCAAGCGGAGCCCCGTTATCACTGCTATAGCCGGAGCATACAGGACAAACATGTGGAATGCACAAAGCCGTGACTGAAGGAAATGGAAGTGGAAATGGACACTCATGTTATAGGTCATTTGGCTGGGAAGATGTCAGACTAGTCTGCTTGATTACGGTTCAGTCTTAAAACCTCCTTGTGGCCTTAATGAAATTTTGTACAATTCGAAAAAGGTGGATGTTGACTGATTCTGGTAGGCTGGGAATACCATAAAGAAGATCATTGATCGATCTTATTGTAAGATGCGCAAGATTTCTCTGTCGGACTAGTCTTTCGTTTGAATAGTTATTACAGTCTAAAAAGTAAAACAGCTCGATGTATCATGGATGTAGTTGGAGTATTTATCATAGCTTAGGCCGCTACAGGAATTCCGCAACTTGCAGTGTATAATACTGACGGCTCTATCGCCATTGTTGAAGTACTTAGGTGGCCTACATGCGCCACTATTGAAATATTTGACAAAGTTATTCAGTGAACTCGACTGTCTTATTTCTTGGGGTAATGCAATCCATTCCGAGATACATGAGGGGATAAATGAACGCTTAAATGTTGACGTGTGTGTAAGTGGTAATTGAAAATTAGTGTGCGACCGGGTGCTATACGTGGAAATGTCCTCGAAGGTCCGTGGCAATAAGTCAGAGAGATATGTAGGGGCCTGATTATTTACGATTTTAAAAAACGTTTTCAGTTTGTGGAGATGACGTCTCTGCGCAAGGGTTTCCCAACCAAGTTCTGCAAATAGAGCAGATACCGGGGTTGATCTCGTTAGACCGATTATTATTCTCGCTGCATCCGTGTGGATTCTATCCAATTTGGTAAGTTGGCAATCGGGTGCACCGGCCCACACCACATCGGCGTATTCTAAGATAGGGAGTATGAATGATTTGTATAACGTTTCCAGGCTTTTTCTACGTAGGATATACTTTAATTTTCGTAACTGAGACAGCCTGGAATTAGCCTTTTGGCATAATCTATTAATTTGGACATTCCAGTTTAAGCCCCCCTGTAAAGATAGGCCGAGGTGGATGTGAGACTTTTCGATTTCAAGTGGCGTGTCACCAAACATTACCACACTATTTACATTAACACGTATTTTGGTGAATAAGACAGTTTCGGTTTTTGGAGGGAAGAGTTAAATGTAACAAGCCATGCATTTGTCCATTCGGAAGGTTTTCATGACACTTTGAAACAATATCGTCCAGTTCGAATCCACTTTCTGTTATACATGAATCATCCGCAAATAGTCTACAAGCATCCGGTGGATTTGAATTTTCAGAAATGTCATTTATGTATATAAGGAAGAAGAAGGGGTGTCTAAGACAGATCCCTGGGGAACACCGTAATTAACAGGTAAGTACTCAGAAGGAGTTGAGTTAACAGATACCCTTTGTTTACGATCAGACAAATAGCTTTTGGTCCACTCAAAGTCTTTGCCATTTGTGTCATTGTAGTCGTATAGAATTTTGCGCAGACGACAGTTTTAATATTTTCAACTAAGGCCAACACGCGCGCTCTCCAATTCTCAAAAGAAAAACTGGTGTGAACAACCAACGTCACAAGTAACAACCTGTGGAGATTTCAGTTTAATTAAGCCTATAGACACGACCACAATTTTGTATTTGACACATGGGCGGGACTGAGTAAAACATTCATACGATTGGAAAATTATTCATCAAGTTATGACAAACTCAGCTCGACCAATCATATGCAAGGAAGAGGATTAAGCCCATAGACACGACCACAATTTTGTATTTGACACATGGGCGGGACAGAGTAAAACATTCATACGATTGGAAAATTATTCATCGAGTTATGACAAACTCAGCTCGGCCAATCATATGCAAAGAAGAGGATATCAACAAAGACATATACATTATCATGAACATGTATATGTCTTGTAATTTGTATCAGACTCTCGGTCGTGTTTACAAGCGGATCGCAACGAGCCCGTCGGGGCGAGTTGTGATCCGATTGTAAACACGACCAAGAATCCAATACAAATTCCAGAACATGCACATGGTCATGGAAGTACATTTATCTAATAATCCCGTTACATAAAGTCCGTTTCCCGCATTTTTCAGTTTAAACTGGGTTGAAATTGGTAAAAAAAATTAATTTCAGGAATTATATTTTAATGCGTAATAACAATGCATATGTAGGACTCGTCGATATATACCGGAAACTGAATCTGTCTGATACGGAAACGGAACGGGGTGGGGTGGGGGGGGGGGGGGTTGTTGGCTGTTACAAACGTTTTTTTTCCAAGGTTTGGGGTACAAATTAAGTTGATGTTAGATAAAATTTGATGACACCCATAAGAACCAAAAATGTTTAGTTTTCGAATAGAGAATGTTTTAATTGAGGCACAAGTTTAATTTCAACCGAATCGAAATATGAGCTTCTAGTACGCAGCCAGTTAAAGGGAAACAGTTTACAGTAATTTGTTAATTTGCCGATATTCGGAAAATAGATATTAAAGCAGGCCACATCAATGCACACGAAGAAACCAGTGGTTAAATAAGGCAAACGGGTAGGACTAAATAAATTACTTTAGTGGGGTTTTAGCGACAGCCAGGGTCACTTCCTTTAGGGCAGTTTTACGGATGGAGGAAGCCGGTGTGACAGGAATGATAGTCCGTAGGAACGTTAGTCCCTCTGGACTATTATTCCGCGGAATTATAGTCCTAGGTCTAACATTTCTAGGAATAGTAGTCCGGCGGACTACTATTCCTAGAAATGTTAGACCTAGGACTATAATTCCGCGGAATAATAGTCCAGAGGGACTAATTTTCTACGGACTATCATTCCTGTCACACCGGAGTATCCAGAGAGAACCACCAAACAGTGGCGAGCAATTGTCAGACTCCTCAACGTACTAACTCCACACAAGCAGCGTTAGCATTGGCTGAAGACAAGCGCACCACTGACGTGTAGTAAGCCTTAGAATACGGCGCCACCGTGCCTCAATGTGGTCAATCGGGATTGGGTGCCTTGCCCAAAGACACAATGCTGTCACCCCTGGTGGGGCCGAAATAAATAGATGCAAGATTTGAGAAATTTTTTGTTTTATCATCTTCATAAACGATAACGTTTACAATTTTTTGTTGGTGTGACATAAAGACCTCACAGTCCAAGCTGTTGGTCTGGAAAAATGTTCACCCGACAGGCCCTGTGGAGTGGAAAAAAAAGTTCGCCCAACAGGTCCTGGAGACTTGGTAAGCATTACTAATTCGGGGTGAACTAGAGAAGTCAAAAATCTAAAAATTTGTACCGTAATTGGCTCCATGTTTCTATCGGAATATATCGTGAAATATCGTGAAATAGTTGAACTTACACAAAAGTCTCCATATTATAAAATTACACGCGTGTGGTGATACACTCTTAAATCAGTTTGGTTAAACATTAAAGCAAATCATCTGGGCTGAGTGAATATATGAACCCAGGTGGGTTCATATTCACTCAACCCAGCTGATTTTGGCTAATTTTTAACTCAGCTGATTTTAGTTTGTATAGCATAAGGGTTTGGTATGTTTAACTGTTCAAGCGGCCGGGCCCTGGACTAAAATGAGCGCTAATGTGGGAGCAGAATGTCCACATTATTAAATCGTTCTCAAATCCTGTCCCATTTATATCTCATACCACCACATCACATACCATCTACCACATGAAAATAGTCGATTTATCTATCTGATAGTTCCTTCAATTATAAAATACCACCAGAAGTGGGATAAACTGAGATGTGCCCATCAGTGTTTGCTTTTACGGCCAATTAAAATGTTTCAGATGACTGAATCTAAAAAAAAACCCCACAAACCCTCATTTTCTTTGAATCAGCGCAAAAAATGTTTCTAAATCGAGACATGATTTCGTCGAATCTTTTATGTCATTATGATTATGAATGAAGACTCAACACAGCCGACGTTTCATTATTAGTTTAAACAATATTTATTTCCAACAGCAGGTAACGAGCACATAGATACAATTGATACAGATGAATTTGAGTGATGGAAACGGATTCAGCAACAAACTGTGTAGCTTATACTAGGCTGTTTCCGTGGCACAGGTTATATCACTGAAGAAATTATACAGCGTGACAAACACATTGTTCCTGTAGCATTTGCCTTAATCAGTTGAGTGGATACATATAAAGATTTACTCTACATGAGCACTCACTCAAACATATACTCACACGCGCAGGCGCGCGCCCAGGCACACACACGTACACGCATCAACAGAAAAAAGAAAAAAGGAGGGGGGGGGGAAGAGAGGAGAGAGAGAGAGGGAGGAGGGAGGGAGGGAGAAGGAGGAGGGAACAGAGAGATAAGTCACTTGTTCATCTCCCTGCTGCAGTGGCATAGACGTCAAATAAGTCTAAGAAGAGTCAGAGAGGTAAGTGTTTATAAGAAGATTCGGAGAAGCAGTAATCAGGGTTAACAGGTTCATGTTGCTGATTTCATGATTACACTGCGTTATTCCACTAATTGTGTTAATATCTTGGTGTTTCTAAGGTGAAATAAATCATATTATTACCACTTTAGCGGGTGTTCTGTAGGATATTAACGGAGTTTAGCGGGGCGGTGAAACTCGGTAATTCATGACGTCATGCAACCTGAAGCGTGCCACGGTGGTTATTGAAACAAAATTCATTAACTGTTTGCCGCCCGCTTCTGGCCATGGTAATAATAGTAATAACATGATTTTGTCGGGTGTCCCGGTTTATTAACGGCACTTGAAGACTAAATAACAGTCCTCAGGCTTATCAATCCCTCGACTTTGTCTCGGGACGGTAATAAACCCTCAGTCTGTTATTTGGTCCTCCCAGGTCGTTAATAAACCGCAACGCCCTCCAAACTAGTGTTCAACCGATGATCGGAACCGGCCAACATAATCGGCCGATTGTGGGCAATCGGATGACAACGGCAACGACTCCTGGAATATCGGTTCAACCGATTGTTTCCAAGCATTTTGTGATGATTCATAAACCGCATTTTATTATCATGTGCAATTGTTCAATTGTTAATGTAAAATGATGTTAATGTTACCATTCAATAAAGTTGAAAACCACCACAATGTATACTGTCAATCTCTATAGACGCACCTTTACGGGATACACAAGTTAAACGACATGTAAAGCTTACAATTGAGCGTAGTTGCGGCAATCACCAGATCGCATCGGAAAAGTGAAGGTTGCATTCCATTGACTGAGGTCGCAGTAAAAATTACCTGTTGCGCGCACTAGGGTGGTAAACGTGGCTCTGAGAAAGCCACGTTTACCGTCCAAGTGTGCGCGACTGGTAATTTTACTGGACCTGAGTCAACGGAGTTCAACACTGTGGTGAAATATGTTCAATTTAATGTAGTTCTTTGGAGTCTCAACTTTTCTAGTAGTGAACGGACAGTAAACACTGTAAAATATGTTAAATTTAATGTGGTTCTTTGCGAGTCTCGACTTGTCTAGTAATGCACGGTAGTACAATCGGAATGGGCATCGGAATCCTTAGCGGCCATTGTTGGTAACTGGTTGAACACTACTCCAAACTCATGTTATTGTTATACTAAACGGAACATCTACAACTGGAGCACGAAAAAAATATCTGTATATCGTTGTGAGTGATGAGACATCACATTATATCAACGGTCGTCTGTGTACAAAGTGACTACAAACACCGCGAAAAGTTGGAAAACAAACAGTTTATAACAACGTTGAAAATCGAACAGAATTAGACTGGTGATCTGGGAGCTTGGCACTTACCTTCAAAGTAAAATTATCTGGTAACTTAGTTATTTCATTTTGCAATACTTTTAACGTGAAGAAACCCTCCGAGTATGCTGTCGATGGTACTATGTTCAGAGATTCGAATGGTTCACCATCCACTTCAAGGCTCATTCCAAAATAACTATTGTCACCCTTCAAAATACAACAAAGTAAATATTGTAATTTGCAAGTTTTTATACTTCACGGGAAAACAATTAGCAAACCTGCCAACCCCCCCCCCCCCCTCCTCCCACCCCATGATGTCGATGATGCCATTCAATAAAGTTGAGAAACAAACCACAATGTGTATTCTTAATCTCTCTAGACGCCCTTTACGGGATATACGTGTTAAACGACATGTAAAGCTTACAACTGAGCACACTTGCAGCAATCGCCAGTTCATACCGGAAAAGTGAAGGATGCACTCCAATGGCTCAGGTCGCAGTAAAATTACCAGTCGCGCGCACTTGGGCGGTAAACGTGGCTCTGAGAGCCACGTTTACCGCCCAAGTGTGCACGACTGGTAATTTTACTGGGACCCCAGTCAACGAAGTTTAACACTTTGAAAACTGTTCAGTTTAATGTAGTTCTTTCGAGCCTCGACTTGTCTTGTAGTGGACGGTATTACAATCGGAATCGGCATCAGAATCGACCGATTGTGGGCTCAAATAACCGGTAGTCGGTCAGCGACCATTTTTGGTAATCGGTTGGACACTAGTTTTCTTATTTTTAAACTGATGGGTTTCAACAGAGAATTGTCGTCAAACGTTTAAACTGATCGAGAAAAGATTGTAAAAAATATTTGTACATTACTCTACAAAAAAATACTAGAAGTTTGTGAAATGATGCGTACATAGATGATACAAATTCGCTAACATTTCAATCTTCAAATGAAATTCATATACACTAAGTGTTAAATTTCCTGACAGCTTCCGGACATGAAGGGGAGCTAACTTTCCCATACATCTCTTCCAATGACAACAATTGTGAGCCATGTTTCAGTGTCGTCTGGGATCAAATGTATCTGAATAGTATGAGAGGGACTGATCGTGGTCCATTACCCGGCGCGTTGCCGGAGCTGCTAGTGTTATACAACTTTTCCCTGTGCAAAACGGCGGTTCTATTCAGCTAGATCCGATATATGGTTTATATATACAGTATGCTAGTGTATGGATAGTGTTATTTTCACACACATGGCTTTGGATATATACATGTAGTGTGTGTATGTGATGGACGATTGATGGGAAGGGGGGGGGGGGGGACGTTGCTAGTATTGACGTCGTGGCGTCATTGTACACACGTGACGTCATAGAAACTTGACCGCTGTTGATGTCCACTGTGCGTGTGATATGACGTTGTTCGGGTCATGGGTTTGTCAGGCTTTTTGTACTATACTATTACCAGTAGTACAGTATGGGTGGTATACACCTTTCTTCATTTACTGTTAACTCTTAGTACTACTAATCTATCGAATGCTTTGTATTATCATATGACTGGTACAAGTAGTAGGTAACGTTAGGTTAGGGGGTACTGTGGGGTGGTGAGTACTGCATGGTTGTTTAAGGGGTCGTCCAACCTAACTTTGGTCAATTTTTTGACATTTTTCCCAATGCCTCAGAAACAGATAAGAGAAGTAAGGAAAGGAAAATTATATATCAAAATAATGAGTAAAGTGCATAGAAAAAGTAAATATAATTTTTTTCTGGAAAAAAGTGAATTTTATGATTTTGAAGAAGATTAATTTGCAAATGGCATAAGTAACGAACCGGCAAAACCACAAAATAATTGGTAATTCGAAAGCCTTCTCCTCAGTATAATGATAACATACTACAGACTCGGAGAAAGCATTTTTTTGACACACACTCTGTTGGGTTTTGACGTTTGAATGTAATAACACCAACACAAATGTTTGATGTTCCGGATGTGGCCATGTTTCAATGATGTTTTTCCAGTCATGTGATTACGATGTGGTTCTTGCAGAAATACTCAATTTGGGCAATCGTAAGAATGCAAGGACGTGATCACGCCCTTTATTTGTTCGAGACAATGTATGAGCGGATTTGCAAACAGGTGACAGCAAATACTTGAGCTGTTAATGTCATAACTGCAAAATATGGTTTGAAATTCCCTCTCGTGTTTACAGGCCGTCTGAACTTTTTTGTTGACAAAAAATCTGAATTATTGCGCACTAGAAAGACAACATGAACCACTTGTAAAAAAATAACCGAGTGTATAAAATCGGGACGATACACATAAAAAAAGGCAATATTCATAACAAAGTAAGCAGAATGCTTCAGAAATCACTTTTTCACGAAGTATATTCCAAGTGACCTGTAACTATATTGAGCGTGTTGATTTCCTCCCGATGTTGTGAAGTTATTTACTTCCTAGTAACCATGGAATTTGAGGGGGGTGTGTTTGATGTCTGCAAAGGAGCGATTGAAGATGGGTTGAAAATGATGCATTTGTGCTTTTAAATAAGGTGCGCTTGGACGATGCTGAGAATTTAGTTTTTTCTTGCAACCAACCATAGTAATACAAGCGTCGATCAGTGTCTTTTGTCATCGTTTTACACTGGCAAATGTGACAAATCTCCTTCACCGGAAACTTATCTCCCAATTTGCATATCACAATAAACATAACCGCTGTCAGTGTGGCCGTGTGGTCAAAACAGAAATGAATTATCGAATCCACGGTCAAAAGTAGCTGCAATTGGCTTTTAAAGAAATGAAATACACGAAATATTCGCAATTTCTTCATTATCCATGCCGAGTAACTTTTTAACCAGACCACATGCGTTCAGTTTCGTTTGTCGGCATCAAACTGATATTGTTTGTGGTAATTAATAGTACGAGAAGGCGAAAGAAGCCAAATACTTCCCATCAATAGCATCATCTATAAATTAATTAAAATTGATAATTCCTTTTATTTTACTGAAATTATGAATTGATAAGGTGGGTGTGTTGCGATTATTATGCCCCAGACCTGGAAGTTGGAAAATCAAAGGTGCATCTAGGGCCGTGCAGTGCCAGTGGTAACCTCTGTCCTCTTACCCATTCATCATTACATGTACCAACATTCTCCCTTGTATCTCAACCATTGCTACTCCAATTTGAAGGATATTTGGTGTTGTGATCGAGCATCATGAGGAAACAATGCCTGTGTAGCTGCTGTAGCATGTGTTTCTTCCCACATTTTTTCAGAGTTGTGGTACTTTTTCACTCTTTTGAGTTAGAATAATGGTTATGTAAGGTTGATTTGATATGTTTTGAATAACAATGTACTTTTAAGTACATTAGATGGTTTATTGCAGTGACAGGTTACAGTTACCCTTATTTCTTCTCCAACAGATATCATGAGTGTATTGGTGTCCAAGAGTAAACAGAGCTATTATACTTATTGATAAACCAGACAAATGTAACAATTTAATCACTATCAAATTGATGCATGGGATAAAAGGGGTTACAGTGCAAGGGGTTTGTAAATATATTTATTCAACTACAATGTATGACTTTGCAGTGCATTCTACATAGGAGAATATCATAGTTTCTTTCCAAACCAGTACAGTGACACATACATCTTTATATTGGGAGACACTCTTTTGTCCTTCCATACTTCTTCTGGTGGACTCCTTCAAGTTGACCTTTGTTGAACTCCTCAAATCAAAACATAAACAAAAGAAAATGTCTGCCTTCCATCAGTGAGCACTCCACTTATAACATTTGGTCTCAATCTTTAGTACTTTCATGAATTAGGAAAAGATTTCTTCGAGTATGTACTTCAATGTTTATAGAATACAGCTGTTAATTTATTTTGAGGTATTTTATTGTAAAAATTTTGTTCTCTTACTTATGCCATAGCAGACTTTCAAGTGGCGCTATTTACACATGGCAGCAGTCCCATGGCAAATTTCAGGTTCACGTGTTCTATGTTTCATTCCAAGCATTTTGATATATAATTTATAGGGGTTATTCATTTTTGGGTCTTTTTTAGACTTGAAAGAAAATTACATGAAATTTGACCAAAGTTAGTTTGGACGTCCCCTTAATGTTGTAGTATAGGATGTATAGGATGTATGGTGTGTACCCCTTCTGGTTCAATGTTAGTTCTTAGTATTATTAATTCACTCAAGGCGTCATACTGTCCTACAGATGGCATATGCAGTACATAATGCTAGGTCATAGAGGGTTGTGGTGTATACGATATCTACCCATTTTTTTGTTGTACCATTAACCCTCAGTACTACTAAATGTAAACCACCAAATGCTTTGTACTGTCCAGTGGGTAGTATGTAATACTAAGTCATGCGGTGTTGTGGGGGTGTTCTTGATTGTCTAGTACGGAAGTGCAGAGTGTAAGATATCTACCCCTGTTGGTCTACTGTTAGCCCTTAGTACTACTACATGGAAGCTACCAAATGCTTTGTACTATCCTATGAGTAGTACGCGTAATGCTAGACCATGCAGTGTTGTGATGGATATATAGAATATACCCATGATAGCTTGGTGTACCAAATGTTCACCACGAGTGGTGAACATTTGGTACACCAAGCTACTATGGGTATATTTTATTTATACCATGATCGTCAGATTAATAAGAGTTTAAATGTTAACTAAATCAATATTCACAAGTGCCAGTCTGTTTTTGTTTACACAGACACCGGTGGGCGGTACTTTTGCAGGCAATTTTATCGCCGAAACGAAATGGGAAACGAAACCGCCAATTACGGGGCCTTTTTCATTTTAATAACATAATAACATACTATTTCCAGTTGTGGATGCTTTATTAACATGAGACAACATGTGTTTGTTAATTTTTGGTACCTTATGAAGTAAGCTTATTTAAAAACGTAAAAATAACTGCGGGTTTCATTTCATTCTTCACGAGACGACGAGTGACAAATTTAGACAAGTTTGCATTCAAGGCGAGGGTATCAAAGGTCAACTTGGATGTAGTTCCACTGTCGGTGTAAATTTTAACTATTGAAATTCCGTTGCTGGCGTGTTCACCACGGTTTGTGTGTAAAGCTATAAGTTATGTCATAAGCTTTTTATATATTATAGAATATTGTATCTCACGTGACTTCTTGCATTCTGATTGGCTGAAAGATGATACCCTATTTCGTGTAGTTTGCATCCACAGAACTGACCAGGCACTATACCCAGGCACTACGCGTTTTCTATTTTTAGCACACTACTATATCAGTTTGTTTTTTTTTCATACTGGGCGAATAAAACTGATCAGGCTAAATTTAAAAATCGATTCACAGAGGCACAACATCCATAAAACGACCCGGAAATAAATCTTTGTGGAAAAATGTATCGCTTTTCCATTGTTGAAGTCACATTTTTCGAGGCGTTCATTTCATTCCTTGAGAAGATGATCCATATCTCGTTCCGAAGAGGATGAGCCATACGCGGGTTCAACTTTCATGAGAACGCGTCCGGATATGAAAAATCGTTTGTTTCGCTGCTCATATTATTTCGTTATTTAATTGTATGTTTTGGGCAGTAGACGAATAAATAATGGAATTCAATTGAATCTTCGGAGTTTGTATCCCGTGCTGACCCATTCGGTAATGTATATGTGTGACAAATGTGTGGAAATTATCAAACCGTGTTGTCAAATTTCGAAAATTTTAGTTTTCATTCGCGAGTTGCGCGATTCTAGAATACACAGTTCCGTTTGGGGGAAATGTTTTGTTCACCCTTGCTGACCGATTCAAAATCTGTCTTCTGCTCATATCAATAATCCAAGTTAGCCGTGTTTTGGAAGAAGAAAATGTTTTTTAAAAATTACATGGTATTTTTTTTCTATATAACGCTGATTGGTAGGGCTGCTACCTTGGTAATGGATTAACAAATCGGACAGATGTTTTTCTTGATGGGTGTTCGATATAATATAAGGATTAGTGCATGTCTTGTCGTTGACTACGCCCATATAGTGCCCAGTGATGTGGTGTAGTTCCCTCCGCTTCGCGGCGGGAACTACACCACCTCACTGGGCACTATATGGGCGTAGTCAACTCCAAGCCATGCACTATTCCTTAAATAGTAATCATGTTATAAATACTTCTTGTTTTCTAGTATGGTAAGTTGTTCGTCAAGGGGTTGGGGTCTTATGGATCTACTGAGACTTAATCTCTCCATTTCACGCACCATGTACCATCTTATAGTGTCATATATTTTGTATAACACGTATACCATTATGGCCGTATAGATAAAAGTCATTCTTTTCATTCCTTGACCTCTTTTGTCTATGCTATGACTTCCAAGGTGTGTCTATATGATAGTACACAATATGTAACAATGTGTACACTACACATGCAGCATACAGGCACATGCTGGATGTTACGATATCCGCCGATCTAAATGCGCACGATGTGCGCATAACACATACGGGTCTCTTATTCTATGCTAGCCTGTGAATTATCGCAAATTATCAAAAAGATATTTCTCGATATCCATCGACTCAATAGATATCGAGAAATATCCCTCAGTAGCTCCTAAATGACGTCACGCTACGCCGCATCACGTCGCCGTTAAGGAACGATCAGCTGATCGTTGTTATTGTTTTGAAATGTACGTATTTGGGGTCGAATTGGGATGAATATTGTGCAATAAAATGCAACAAAATGTCTCGTATCATATAATAAAAAAGAAAGTCTACTGTATTTTAGTCAGTATCTGGAATTGTCTCATGAGTGTGGATCTGAAAATTTCATTTAAATAATATTTTCAGGTCCACACGATGAATGTTTTCAGCAGCTTCGTGTGGACCTGAAAGTATTATTTTTCACTCGCGCTTAATAAAACTTCCAGGTCCACCACACTCATGAGATAATTCCCAACATTCACTCAAACAGCGTAGATATCCTCTATAGCCTCATCTCGGAAAATTGGGGTGCCGAGATCTAGACATCTGTAAGATTGGGTTACCGAAAACGGACTGCCAATAGTGGAGTGCAGCATGTTGGGCGCCACAGAACGTGCGACTGGTGTCCTGTGGGTCGTGTTTGTGCGTACGCGTACCACTGTTGGTCTGTTGTTAGCCATTAGTACTAATAACCTACCTAATGCTTTGTATTATCCTATGACAGACGGCATTGTGAGGTGGAAGTAAGGCATGATTGTCTAGTGTGGTAGTATAAGTGAAGCCCCCCCCCCCCCCCCCCCCCCCATTTTATTAAAGTTTTCAAATAACAAATGGGAGATAGTTCCTCAAGTGGAACTCCAATTTTGTAAGGTGGTACGTTCGCACCGTCGCACATGCCTGTTATTGGTGTAGACAAGGATACTGTTATGCTTTCAAGAGACGATATTCTATTGCTTATATTTCTCGGAGGCCTTCTGGTATTTTTATTGTTTATGTAGCGGTCGAGGTATAAAGGCCATTTACCAACCAGCCTGGTTGGTCCGAATCTCTTAGTCTCGTGGTAAATCGGTCGCTTTGTGTGCTAGATGTTGACGATTCGAATCCCGGCTCCCGCACTTATCTCTCCTCCTGTTACATTTGGGGGCTCGTCCGATCCTCAGCAGTTAGTGGCACTGCGGGTGTTTCAATCGTTCTGAGGGAGGAACCTGGGTGAGATTCACATGTGGTGAATCTCAAAAGAAGGGGGGAGTAGTGTAGCGGTCGGGGTATAAAGGCCATTTACACACCAGCCTGGTTGGTCCGGATATCTTAGTCTCGTGGTAAATCGGTCGCTTTGTGTGCTAGAGGTTGACGGTTCGAACCCCGGCTCCCGCACTTATCTCTCCTCCTGTTACATTTACATTCAAAAGAATTTAACCTGTTCAGTATTTCTCGTTTCTAAACTTTAAGGGAATTCACTAAGCAAACCGGTGCCCTATATAGTATGACTTACCTGGTCTCTGTCTATTACGTGTATATTACAGCCTTCTGATAACGTAAGCATTTCTCCATCTTCACCAGATTCAGACAAGATAGCACTAAAATTATCACATTTAATAAACTGTGGCGGATTATCATTAACATCACTAATTGTTACATATATTACAATTTCAGCACTAGTACTGCCATTCTGTGACGTTGTTCCATTTTCTTCAGATGCCTGAAACATTTAAAATTGTCTGGTTATATTTTTGTACTGTAGCTGTACACAAAAAGGTTCACATTGTATGTATATACATTAAGGTGATGGTTAAATGGCCAACATGACTAATTGAACAAGACTAACGTTGACCGCCCGACAATGGAACTGTGGCCAAGTAGCCTATAATACTGGAATGAAAAGTTTTGTGTTGAACTTAGTGCTCACTATAGTTCATAAGATTTCGAATTCAATAAAATACATCTGAACATAGCAGTCAAAAGCTGCATGTCAATACAGCCACTAATATGTTGAAACTTTCTCAACAGAACCATACGCGTGTGGATGTCGCTTGAATTGGCATAAAGTGCAAGTCAAAATAAAGTTGTAGGATAACCGCCATACACTATCTTTATCTTCCTACTTTGATAAGACCAGAAACTAACATTAAAATTAAAATGATAGATTCTGGTCTTATTGGTGCACAAGCAGCAGTATACTTAGTTTATTGCAGATATTTTATAACTCATTTCGACTTGCACTGTTATGTGCAAATTCTTCAGACAACGATATCTAAGTGGCTTTATTGGAAAACAGAGATAACAAATTTTCCCCATGAGTAGAATTTAGTTTATTTTTTTTAACCCTTTGCCCAACGCAGACGATATCAAAATTTATCATTTTAAAGATCATTTTTTAAATTTTTTCAAAAAAAAATCAACAAAACCATATCATGTGACCCCTCTTTGGAACGAGCTCGACGAGCTCGTTCCACAGAGGGGTCACATGATATGGTTTTGTTGAAATGTTTCGAAAAATAATATTTTTTCAGCTGCTGAATTTGCATATTACGGGGCGGATGCGGACGATTCGTTGGGTAAAGGGTTACGCTCCTTTCCTCTTCATCCGTAAAGTTCCAGGGAACACCGAATCCAGTCGCTAGGATGCCTGCCTCCAAACAAGTGAAAACTGAGCTAATCGACAAAATATGCAAGAGTATACAAATAACGAATTGTCTCAGCAAGTCATTTCAAATTACCCATCTATCGTCTTTTTCATAGTAGCAGTCTCAACCTAACCCGCCAAGCACACCCCCAACTCCATCACAACACATTCAAATACACCAACATAAACAGACACACACACGCACCGACCCCCCCCCCCCCCCCCCCCACACACACACACCCACACCCTACTGTACATACCTATACACTTTTTTCCAATTGTTAGTGCATTTCGCTGTAACAGATTTGGTAACATAATACAGTACGCGGAGAGTGGATTGTAACTAAATCACCCGCGGAGTGGAGTTATCACCCGAACTATAAGTTTCAAATTTTGTATATATCGACTAAAACCACAAGCAATGTTTCCGCCAATGAACCTCCGGGTTTAACCCGGAGGTCCACTGGCTGAAACTTTGCTTGTGGTTGTTACGATTTGCAAAAAAAATCAATTATTGCTTGGGTGGGGTCTCCACTCTGCGGGTGATTTAGTGATAATACACTTTCCACGTACTGTATGTAATATTTTGTATACCCTCTTGTATCTCTTAGCCACGTGAGATTGTACGGAGGATTGTAAAATCGTGGCCTCTGCAAAATATCACCAAATAAACAATTGGAAAAAAAAACATCCCTTGAAACTGTATATAGGCCCGGATGCAACCTCTGGTATGCGCCCAGAATGTCGAGTTGTGACAGCACAAAAGTGGGTTTAATCATTATCAACTTATCGTCTGAAAACCAATTGTTTACAATTTACTATGTGAAGGGTCACTGTGACCTTGACCTTTGATCTAGTGATTCCGAAATAAACAGGGCTCTGTCTTGCACCAATGCCTACCTACCTCTGAAGTTTCATGAATGTGGGTAGAACCATTGTCAAATTATCATCTAGAAACCAATTGTTTACGATTTATTATGTACAAGGTCACTGTGACCTTGACCTCTGACCTAGCGAGTCCAAAATAAATAGGGGTCTTTCACGTACATAGGCCAACCTACCTATGAAGTGTCATGAATGTGGGTCAAACCATTATCAAGTTATCATCCGGAAACCAATTGTTTACGATTTACTATGTTGAAGGTCACTGTGACCTTGACCTTTCACCTAGCGAGTCCAAAATAAATAGGGTTCTTCCTCTTACTGATGCCAACCTACCTATGAAGTTTCATGAACGTAGGTTGAAAGATTATCAAGTTATCATCCGGAAACCAATTGTTTTGATTTACTATGTTCAGGGTCACTGTGACCTTGACCTTTGACCTAGTGAGTCCAAAATAAATAGGGTTCTTTCTCTTACAGAGGCCAACCTATCTATGAAGGTTCATGGACGTGGGTTGAACCATTATCAAGTTATCGTCCGGAACCCAATTGTTTACGAAGGCCCGCCTGCCTGCCCGAATGACAAGATCCTGAGTTGGGGATCTTGATTTTTCTCGGATTCGAAAAGGCGTCATTTCTGTCAAAATATGGCGAGTAAAGAACAGTGTACTCAGAGCTCATTACTTGGTTAGTTTCATATCGGCCGGGGTATTAGCCGAGGTAACTTCATATCAGCCAGAGACTGGTCTCAGGCTGATATGAAGTTACCGAAATATCAGCCCGAGGTAACTTCATTTCAGTCTGAGACCGAAGGTCGAGGGCTGATGTGAAGTTACCAAAGGCTGATATCTCGGCCGATATGAACCTAACCAAGTAATGACCTCCTTATTTATTAAACCAAAACAAATAATTACAAAATGTTTTCGGGTCTGTTACAGTTTCCTGACAGTGTTATTGTTTCTCATTCGTTACACAAAGTCCAAAGTTTCCTCTTCTAGCTCAGCCATCCGAACGTCTCGGCTTCCTCATTCGGGAAGCCGCGACATTCGGGTAGGCAAAATACTTCTCCCACTTCGACGATCTCCGTTTACGAGTCTGATTTTAGTTCGCAATGAATTTTCGGTACACCTCTCTTTTTGACATCATTAATACCTCATCATACAAAACCCTGCGTCTAACCACTCCACCATGCATGTTTACGCCAATTCCCCTGGTTGCGTTTAACGAATGACTGTGAACATTTCCATGTAAACAAAATGGTTGCGCCTAGCAACACATCATGGGAGACAACTCTAGCTTGGTTCATATCGGCCGAGTTTTAAGCCATATTAATCGAGCTTGATAACAGTCTAACAGAATAAGATTCACTGGGAGTATAATGGTTGAGTGGGATGGGAGATGAAAGACACGTGGTTAGTGGGTGACACAAAGGAGAGGATTAGTATGCTTATCGGATACATTGGGAAGAATGGAGCACGGGATGGCATCATGCAGTTCGTCTCCGAGTGTTGGGAGGAGAGAAGAGGCATGGGAATATGGAGGCAGTTGGGAGCACAACGCCATCTCACCTAAGAATCGCGACAAATCAGCGACCGCCCGAAGTGCATGTTATTATTATCATTATGATAAAGGGTAAGTGTGGAAAAAAATCATGCTATAGTCCAGTCATTTAAGTCAAATTATACCCCAACCAAATTTCTATACAAATGTTCGTATTGTTTTGGGGCAGGAATTAGTAGGCAAAATAACATATGAACAATTCCCATTAATTAATTAATGGTTATTTCCCAGTGATGGGAGGCTCTTTAGATGAGTATTGACCAAATTCCAATTTTCGCTAATTTTATTGAACTTTTCCATCTTTTCATTCCAAAATAGCGATTTTCCCGTCATGGGATTATTGGAGATTTTTCATATGTTATTTTGCACACTGATTGCTGCCCCAAAACAATACAAACATTTGTATACAAATTTCGGGGCGGTTGGGATATTATTTGTCTATTTTTATTTTCTCGCGAAGAAATAAGTCATCAAAAAATAATTTCCCGTTGTGGGATTTTTAGTATGTTATTTTTAGAAATATATGCTTCGTTTCAAAGCAAAATCTTTTGTATAGCAATTTCTGGTGTATCGGGTTGATTGGACTATATCCACATGGCTAAGGAATAACTAAAAATTTTAAGGTGCGTCGCTAAAGGAGAGCTACAATTTTCACCGATTTCGGAAGTTGTATGTTATTTATTCCACACCGATGTAATTCATGTTATCAAGATGTTTGATGTTTATTGATTAGCTGCTGTGTCGGGAGATCTGGCCGAAGCTAGTGGAGGTGACCCCCCCCCCCCCCCCCCCCCCCCCATCCCCACACCTGACCATGTCTGTCGGATAATTTTGTTGCCCGTCGGTAAAATTGCTAGTGGATCGAATACCAATATTTTCTCCGAAAAAATTTGTAATTTTAATTTGTTAAAATATTTTTTATTTAAAAAACTACCAAACAAAATTCATATAACCCCTCACTGGTACGAACACATATCATATAACCCCCCATTGGAGCGGGCTCAATGCGCCCGTTCCAATGAGGAGTCACATGACATTGTTTAGTTAAAATATTTAGAAAAATATGTTTTTTAACTGCTTAATTTCTAAATTACTCGGGAGGATTCGTATGATATATAGTGTTAAGTGAGTTAAGTATCAAGTTCGTATCCGTACCGACGGTACCGTACCAACTCGGAAGCACTGTCGGATAATTTTAACTCTCGTCTCACAATGTACAAAAATAATGAAATCCTGGATTCGGGCCTGAAGTAGATATTATTACACATTGTTCAGTAATAACTTGTATGATAATAACAGGAAAAAATTACACCTCAACCCACACCTGTGTGCATCCTGAACTCGGGTTAGCGTATCCAAAATGGATAAAATTAATGAACGGGAACAAAATGTTGCAAGGTGCAACCAATTTTAGGAACCAACATCGCTGTATCTTTTCAATTCTTTAAGTCTTTTCAACAATATGCCTCATCTCAGACCTGTGTGTTTTCGATCTCCAAAAGCACTGGCAGAAGGATATGTACCATAATTTCCAAGTCAGTTTGTCGGCCTATCTGCACGTAGAACTCAGGTAAGCCTGGGGTGTGGCATTGACATTTATTTATATACCCAAGTGCTAATAATTTATGATTGCCAGGGGCGCCATGCATGTAGGTTGGCAAGCGACATATCACACATCAGAATTGACGCAGCCGTTTGAAGAACAGGAAAAGTACTTATAAAAAAATTACTCAAAATGCCTGATTTCATTTTATCTGCATTCTCAGGCATTATATTTGATGTCAATGTAACTTAGCAATCACAATGATGGTATTGGTTCTGAATATCCTTAAACATTTCCTAGCGTTTCTTCCTTCAATTTGATGATCGAGCTCTCAAACCACCGATCAAGCTCTGTAAAGCATTCGACACTGTTACGACCAGGAACCAGTCTAGCTCTAAATAAACCGTCACTTATTTTTAGATTCAATCAGCTGGAATATTTCAGTTGGTTGGAAAAGCGAACAGGTTCGCTTTTCCGACCAACTGAAATATTCTAGCCAATCGAACCTAAAAATGCCATAAACATTCATTTCGTTGAAGGAACGCAAGAAATGTTTCCCATTCGAGATGTGATTTGCCCGAACCTTTGATGACGTCACCAACACCATTATACATGTTTGTTGACGAAATAATTATGAATGACGACTCATCTCAGCCTTAGTTTTATGAATACGCCCCGTAGTTCCAATATAACTGTGTGAATGGCTTGGTGTGTTCAGTGTGAATTAAATACTTATTGGCTGAAATGTCTTCACCTGGAAAAAGCATCTGTATATGTTTGAGCACAAATGAACATCACATTACATCAACGATAGTCTACGTACAAACTTCACGAAAAGTGGATAAACAGACAGCTCAAAAGACCAACGTCGGATTCCTTACAGAATTTGTCTGATGACCTGAGAGCTTGGCTGACGATATGTCTTATGTAATACACTCAAGAGAAGTGCTCTTTTCAACGCTGCATCACATTCTAGTATTTTATCAGCGATAGCAGAGGAACACAAAAATTTTGTGTTTCTTCTCTAGTGTCGACCATAGCAGTGAAAGGCACAGAACGATTAACTGCAGAAAAAGAAAGAAAGAAAGAAAGAAAGAAAGAAAGAAAGAAAGAAAGAGGAACACAAAAACTTGGTGTTTCTTTTCTAGTGTCGACCATAGCAATGAAACGGCAAAGAACGATTAACTACAGAAAACAAAGAAAGAAAGAAAGAAAGAGAAAGAAAGAAAGAAAGAAAGAAAGAAAGAAAGAAAGAAAGAAAGAAAGAAAGAATTATCACTTACTATGACTCCAAAACTTAAAACATTTCGGAGGGAAAGTTCTGGTTTCTCTAGGTCCATCCTGGCGTTTGTAGTTATCAAGCCTGACATGCGATCTACGTCAAAATAATCTGTTCCTGTAAGCAGGAGATTCCAGGTCAGTATCATTAATATTTATTCAAGGGCTGTTGAGCAACTTTGAAAGTGGAAGGGCTGAAGTGTTTGCGGGGGTTCCGAGATCTTCTTTTACAAACTAATGTAAGAAAATGTGACCTAAGAAGCAAATGGGGTGATTTTAGGGAATTGGTGGACCTGTCCACTAAATCCCCAAAATCGCCCAGATTGCACATTAGGACTACATTGCGTTCCACTCCACCGCCGACGCAGCTCGGATAATCGCCAAGTCCAAAGTAAGGTGTTTGGTATTAAATATGCCAAGTAGAATTCCAAGCAACTAAACTCTTTTTGTTTACTGTTGTCAAATATTTTGAGCATTGTTGGCCAAAATTTAGAGGGCTCAAACTCCATTAGGCTTAATTCTCCTCCTGGCTCCGCTGACCCAGTATTCATCCCTCTGTAGAACTGTAGACGACAGTATTATTTTTACAAGAAAGATAAAGCATTTTGCTCACAAGTCCCTTATTGGAACGACGAGCTCGACGAGAAGTTTTCAATGAGAAGTCTAAATTTTTGGTTGTAAAATATAAAACACTTTTGTGTATAATGATGAGCAGTTAATTTCACGCACATTCAGCTTTTCTGAATGACATCACCTCACAGACTATTACTTCCACTAATATGGTTGAATATTCTATTTGTTTGGGGTTTTTTTTGTGGAAAGTTCAGAAATAATTTTATAATATGACTCGTCCGTTTTGTTCACTTGTAAACATTTGATATTTTGTTTTCATATTAATCAGTAATAAATAAAGCCTTCCGTCAATTTCATTGGTCAATTTCAAAACTAGACAATTTGATTGGCTGAATAAAATAAAACTGGGCCACATTTTCATAATTTGCATAATTAGAGTTGGAAGCTTTCATTGGTCAATTTCAAAACTGGACAATTTGATTGCCTAAACAAAATACAACTGGGTGATATTTGCATAATTTCAGTAGGGAGAATTTACGTTATCTGTCCTATTTAGGGTGGGTTGTATTGTATTAATCTTTTACTAACAAGAAAAAGGCCATTCATTTTTTTAAATTTTCACTTTTTGCTTCTAAAACATAGGTTATGACCCCTCATTGGAACGAGCTCGACGAGCTCGTCCCAATGAGGGGTCATAACCTATGTTTTGGAAACAAAAAATGAAATTGTTTAGTTATACGAGGATGTTTTTTTCAAGTGCCGTCTGCAACTCAAGTTAGGTGATGGGTTAAAAAGTCCTACTAAGTGGCTAATTTGTGCGTGTGTGTGTCATATGATAAATAGAATATGAAATGAGTGTTTTTCTCATATAATATTTATGAAACTCGTCCGAATTTTCCGTTTGGGCTCGCCAAAACGGAAAATTCTTAGACTCGTTTCATAAATATTATATGAGAAAAACACTCATTCCATATCCTCTATTTATCTTACAGTCCTTATATTTATTGATCTTAATGGCTCATAGTTTGCTTCCTTGTCTCACCGTTTAATCTAGGGCTGCACGATATTCAAAACTGAATACCGGTATCGGTATTCAAAAACATACCGCACTATACCGGTATATCGAAAACTTTTCAGATATCTGAACATGAGTACCACATCGAGACTTGAGGCATCACAGTCTGGACGAATCAGCATGCCTGGTTGATGCGGTTCAAAACACCTTTACCCAACGCAGACGATATCAAAATTTATTATTTTAAATAATAGTTTATCAGATTTTTCCACAAATTTCTACAAAACAATATCAAGTGACCCCCTCATTGGAACGAGCTCAGCGAGCTGGTTCCAGTGAGGGGTCACATGATATAGTTTTGTTGAAAATTATTTTTTCAACTGCTGAACTTGTATATTACGCTAGCACACACTGACGATTCCTTGAGTAAAGAGATAACATTATTCAATCGGGTCTACATTTAAAACTCAAGACATCTTGAAAATGAAATTGTGGTAAATAAACAATGACGATGTACCGATATTTTTGTAATTACTCCGGTATTCAATCAATATTGTTTCGAATACCGGTATATATCGGTTTATCGATATACCGTGCAGCTCTAGTTTAATCCTTCACCCATAGCAGGCAATATCAAATTCTATAATTTTAATGATTGTTTTTAAGATTTTTCCAAAATTTCATTAAGACCTTATCATGTGACCCAAACTGGAACGACCTTCACGAGCTCGTTCCAATGGGAGTCACTTGATATGGTTTTGTTGAATTTTTTTGATATTTTTTTCCAACTGCTCAATTTGTAAATTACTCGGGCGGATTCGGCAGATTAGTTAGGTAAAGGTTTAAAGGGTTAATGGAAGTATTTTTCTTTTGCGCAAAAAATATTCCTAGCTGTTTAAAAGAGTTAAGACAGAGAATGTGCACACTCAAATTCAGTTAATCAAGGGAGATAACTTTATATATGTAGACAGGGTGAGGACTAATGTGAAGGGTGTAGTGACTGGTTATCTAATACAGAGGAGTGATTTGATTCGTTGACGGTATTAGAGACAGAGGAGGATGTGTTAGCCGAAGCAGAGGTAGTGGTGTGAGTTGTAACAGCCCCCATGGTTGGGGCTGGAGTAATACAATGTAGTGATTTGATTGGTTGACGATATTGGTCGAAAGGTGATTTTGCGTCAGTCAAAGCGGAGACACAACTTGACATATTATTTAAATATGCATTAAAATAATGTACTGTATATAAATATATCTATATATATAGTATACTTGTGAGAGTATATAAATGGATAAATACATATGTACGTGTATCGCTACGGCGCAGAGTGAAAAGTGCCTTTAACCATTGGCGTCATGGAGCGCTGGTAACAGTGCCTCAGCGACAAAAACAATTGGCGGGTCGCCTGTCCCCTTGGGTCCCTAGGCTTCAGCCTAGACAGCCTTGTGAATAAAACGGCCCTCCACATTCGACTGTAGATTTCTTTTCTCACCTGGCACCGTTTTGTGTTGAAGTATTTCATTCACGTCATGCCGTCAATCAGATGCGTAATGGCCAATCAGATACGTTCTTACATATAGTTCTTACAAGTAGGGCGGATTAATTACGTTTTATCCAGTACATTTCTCAATGTTTGTATTGTATCCGGTAACCTTGAATATACACAACAATCGCGGTAAGCCAATCATTAACATGTATACCTATAAACAGTTACAGATGACTTAACAGTGTTTCTACATTATTGTTGGTTGCCTCTGTAGGTAGCCAACAGTGATGGAAAAAACGCTATCAAGATAAATGAATCGTACGTGGAGAACTCTCAAAAGAATTCACTTGAGGGAAAGTTTTTCAAAGCAATATATAAGTGGGAATTTGTGGCTGAATGGGGACTTAATGGCTATAAGTATCAATCACAAACAGATTTGTTTTATATTCTCAGATATATATTAACCCTTTACCTAACATGAAAAGCAGACGACACTTGCAAAAAAAATTCTTGCATAACTAATTTTTTTCATTTTTTGTCTCAAAAACATAGGTTATGACCCCTCGTTGGAACGAGCTCGACGAGCTCGTTCCAACGAGGTGTCATAACCTATGTTTTTGAGACAAAAAATGAAAATATTTTAAAAATTAATTGGCGATTTTTGAGAATAGCGCTGGCCGGTTTTGACCGTTACGTTGGGTAAAGGGTTAAATTAATGCTCACCATTCGAAAGCATGTAGCTTATGTTGTTTGGAATTCCCCTGTCGCCATCAACAGCTATAACTTGTTGAACCTTTGTTCCCTGAAAATATGCATTTACACATCTTATGTCCACCCAAATACCTCATAACGGATATTTATTAATAATAAATAATAATTTATTTTCTAGAGCGTAACACCACAAATAGTGCTCTAAAACGCTTGACAGAAATAAATACACTTTTCTGAAATAAAGAGTCACATCTGTTTTGGTTGCTTCTTACATAGGTTCAGGAGAATGCTTCAGTGGATAGGAAAGTTTTAAGATTTCTTTTGAAGACATCGAGTGTTTCTGAAATTCTGACGCTAATTGACAGGGAATTCCACAATCTGGGACCCACGATGGAGAACACACGATCATGAGCCTGATTAGATCTGCTAAAAGGTACAACTAGTTGAATTTGTTTTTTTTAGATATGAGACTGCGTGATGGTTTATGTACAGTGAGGAGCTCTTGCAGGTGAACTGGGGCCAGTTTGTGGATACATTTGAATACTTAGATCAATATTTTGAAATCAATTCTCTGTTTAACTGGAAGCCAAAGTAGTTGTCTTAAAACAGGTGTTATATGTTCAGAACATATTATATGCTTGGTACCAGTAATTATCCTAGCAGCAGTATTCTGAACTTACAATGCAATAATGTTATTCCTGGTGGTGTTCTTTTCTAAATTGTAGTTTCTGAACAGTATTGAGTCTGTAATATGAACCTTGTTGCTGCACAAAGACAATGATGAAACAAGTTGAGTTTAACCCTTTAAACTCTAGTGGTATCTTCCATGCCAGTTCAATGGCAACAATTAGAAGAGACCATATTCATTATTGGGGGTAGACCGATCAATATTTTCAACGTGCAGCCTCTGGGCTACACGTTGAAAATATTGATTGGTCTACCTCACATGTTTACTGAACAGCCATCCTATTTAATAACGTTATGGCGTATCATGTTTCTGGCGGGAAAAGCGGCCGCTAGGGTTAAAGGGTTAATGTCCATGGAGTAAAATGTTATCATATGTTGCCAAGAAAGGGGTTGAGGCAATGAGTGTAATCGCGAAAATTATGAAATAGTAATTGACGAATCAAATTTCTGGAATATTACATGAAGGATAATAACAAAGGTTCTGGAAATCTTCAATTTAAAACGAAATGAAATATTATTTTGAACTACATTATTTTAAAATATCGAATTGAAGCAAAATTGCTTCCTATTTTTTTCAGGCTAGGTTCTGGATAGCAAGAATGTGATAAACAATGTGTACATACGACCGGTAATTCTTCTTTGATGGTGATGCTAGCTGCATACTGGACGAACACTGGTGGAGTATCCTGCACATCTTGTACAAATATCAATAAAGGAACGATTTCACTCGTCAAACCATACCCGTCCTGGAAGTAGTGATGTAACCAGAAATACTTATTTAACGAAAAACTACTCTTCTCTGTCGTTCTTGGGGATATGAAATTGGCAGTGCACTATTTTTATCTAATCGTAGAAAGCTGAAGTGTATTGCTGCCACGTTAAAAAATTCTTTGAAGTTTTGTAACTACGAAAACTTTTTCGTAAGTAGTTTCGTATATACGAGAAAGTTTTTGTATGTACGAAAAAGTTTTCGTACTTACGAAAGCGTTTTCGTAGTTACGAAAGTGTTTTCGGAGTTACGAAAGTGTTTTCGCACTTATGAAAGTGTTTTCGTACTTACGAAAGTGTCGTCCCAGTTACGAAAAAGTGTTCATACTTACGAAAGTGTTTTCGTACTTACAAAAATCTTTACGTAGTTACGACAGCGGGTTTCGAAGTACGAAAAAACTTACGAAAATAGTTACGCAAATTCAAGAATTTTTTTTTAACGTGGCAGCAATACGCTTGCGTAGAAGGCTTAATTCACCGATCACCAACAGCAAAATGTTTCCTTTGTAAACCTTTTACTCAAATCGAAAAGCAGACGACACTGATAGAACAAATTTTTTGAATAACTAAAATGTTTCATTTTTTGCCTCAAAAACATAGCTCATGACCATTCATCACCATTCATTAGAACAAGCTCAAAGAGCTTGTTCCAATAAGGGGACATACGCTATGGTTTTGAGATAAAAATGAAAAAAAAAAAACTTTGAATGGCTAATTTTGAGAACAGCGCTGGCCCACATTGGCCGTTACGTTAAGTAAAGGGTCAAAAAAGATTTCCGATATTTTATTCAACATTTCAAGCTCTCGTCCTTTCTAGATGACACATTGTTGTATTTTGATGAAACTGTGTATTGGGTCCGTAATCACCCGACTACAGCGTGCATTGGGGGCTTATGATACATTAGCGGTTATTACGTGGTTAGTTTTATAGCGATCGAGATATCAACCCGAGGCAGAAGCGGGGGAACCAGGGGGCACAGGGGACACGTGCCCCCCCCCCCCCTTTCTACAAAGACCTGTTGCGCGGTTACACAATGAGTTAAATGGACGCAAACAAACGTGTCAATATACAAACATAACTGTAATATATTATTTGTAAATCCAAACAACATTTGGCCGAAGAATTCCATCTTGGGTCGCTTCGGTCCGTTTCTTTTACTTAACCATCTTCCAACCCGAAGGCCATCCTTCGGGTTGGAAGATAATTAAAGTAGAAGAAATGGACAAGACAGTAACGACACCGCGGCATTCTCATCAAAACGAGAGTCTATAGAGTGTCATGGTATATTTACCTTATACAACTCTAACTTCTCTCCCACTGGGCCGTACCATAGTCGCCTTTAAAATTGTGCCCCTCCACCTTTATCTAGCTCCCGCCGCTTTTAGCCTGAGATAACTTCATACAAGCCTGATAGCGAAGGTTGAAGGTTGATGTGAAATTATTGATGATAATATATCGGTTAATGGGAAACTAACCAAGTAATAACCTCTCTATTTATTAAACCAAAACAAATAATTACAAAATATTCTCAGATCTCATATTTATTCATTATTTATTTATTGGTGTTTAAGGTCACATACTTATGCACAATGGCTAATCATGACGTGACAGTTTTACGGGTGGAGGAAGCCGGAGTACCCGGAGAGAACCACCGAGCAACGACGAGCAGCTGCCAGCTCCCCAACATTGTAACTCCGCACTGCAGCACAGACAGGGTTAGATTGGTTGATGACATGCGCACCATCGACGTGCAGTGCGCCTTAGAACACGGCGTCATCGTGCCCCCATGTGGACAATCGGGGTTAAGTGCCTTGCCCAAGGACAGAACACGGGAGTCCGAATCGATCGCTCTGACGGTCACCCATCCGAGGACTAACCGGGCTTGACGTTGCTTAACTTCGGTGATCTGACGAGAACCGGTTACCGCAACGCCACCGCGCCCCTCTCAGATCTCATAAAGGTTTTTGACTGTGTTATTGTTTCTCGTTCTTTTCAGAAGTCCGAAGTTTCCTCTTCTGCAAGTTCAGCTATCCGAACGTCACGGCTTCCTTGAGGAGGAAGCCGTGACGTTCGGATAGCTGAACTGTCTTTTCTCCTACTTCAACAAATCTCTGCTTACGACTCTGATTCTTAGTTTGTGCTAAATTGTCTATACAATGCTGTTCTTTTTCCTCTTCATCCACCGAACCCTTACTTACTGCCATAATTAGTTCCTCATCATACAAAAACTACTCCCTTTGCCCGGTAACGGTAATTTTACTGACTGATTCAAATAACGATGCACAATTTCGCTGTAAACCAAATGGCAGCGCCCAGTAAGGCATCGGGAGGGGGGTGGGGGACTCTAGCTTTGTTCATATTGGCCGAGATCGGCGTATATAAGCCAAGTTCGAATTCATATCAACCGCGCTCGATAATGGGAAATTCTGGAAAAGAAAATCATATCTGATAAATACAAAAATATGTATCTTGCAACTGCATAATACAAGCGCGTGTTTGGTTACGATTTGTTCACGTTACTATTTAATACAAGCTTTCGAAAGCGTTTGCGATGGGACCTTGTGCATTCCTCATACGAAATGAGAAAAAACACTTCCCAACAGTATACTTATTAACCCTTTACCTAACGAATCGACCGCATCCGCCCGCGTAATATGCAAATTCAGCAGTTGAAAAAATATTATTTTTCAAAAACTGTCAACAAAAATTGTCAAAAATTGTGGGCGTGTCCAAGGATTCAATTAAACAGTAATTACTGCAGGTGAGCTACTAGTCTTCACGTGGGTTGTTTATACTAGTTATATGGATGACGGAAAATTCTGCCACCCAATGGTAAATTATAAAACAAAGAACCATTCTCAATTAAATTATAACATTTGAAATAAATCAGCTGTCGATTTATAGGAATATACTACTCAAAGTTTGCTAAGCACCAAGTACATCCAACTACCTGTCTTACGTTTAGCTGAAATATTGTAATGAAAAGTGTATATATTTTTTATTTAATTATATCTTTAATGATTTAAGCACAGAAATTAAGATGCTATTTGTGTTTGACATTATTTGTTAGCATTTGAATACGATAACCATGGAAAATGGATATTTTTGGTAAAAGAGGAAATTTTTCAATATGCCAAAAAATTGACGGAGCGAACTGGTATGGCTTCAATATCGAGTATGAGACCCATTACTGTTAATTACAGCTTGACAATGACTTCCCATGCTTCCAATCGGGGTCCCGGTAGTCCTTTGTGGGATGTTGTTCCATTCTTGGACCAGCATGGCACCAAGCGCCTCTTCTTGGCTGGACTGGACGGGCTGAAATTGCAAGCTGCAACTCATTCCAGACATTGGATTGAGGTCAGGGAATCTTGCTGGCCAGTCCATACGCTCAATCCCCTCACTCTGTCGGTACTCCCCGTCAGCATGGGCAACATGAGGACGGGTATTAACGTCCACCACAATGCATCTATCACCCACTGCACCTGCATACAATCTGATGTGGATATACCGTTGTGCAGTCAATGTACCACGTTCAGGGACACAGAGCTCTGAACGTCCATCCCAGCTAATGCCACCCCAGACCATGATTGACCCTCCACCATAGCGGTCATGCTCAGCAATGTTGGCTGCATGGAATCGCTCTCCTGGTCATCTCCATACCCTAGAACGGCTATCTGTGTGGTCTGGGCAGTACCTTGTCTCATCTGTAAAAGGACAGGTCGCCAGTCTTCTCTGGTCCATCCAACGTGGCCCATGGTCCATTCATATCGTGCCTGATGGTGGTTCTGGTACAGCGGAATGCCAATACATGGTCTTCTCGATCGGAGACCACCTTCGTGCAACCTTGTCTGGATAGTCTGCGTCGAAACGTTTACCCTGCATGCATTCTGAAGGTCACTGTGAAGCTGGGTTGCTGTGGCAAAGCGGTTCCTACGGGCCTGAGTGATCAAAAACCGGTCTTCAGTTGCAGATGTTGCCTTGTCTCTGCCACCACCATGCCATCTTACTGGTGTGCCATACTGCTGAAATCTTGCCCAGGCTCTGGTGATCACCGTATGGAGCCCACCAAGGGCTTCATCAACCTGACGATGGGTAGCCCCTTGCTCCACCATCCCTACAGCCCGCCAAATTTCTGCTTCAGACAAATGTCTTCTTACATTTGCATTTGCCATATTCAATCATTAAATCACAAGGGTTTGTGTTGAAATGAAGATTGAATACCCTACACATATCATGTACATGTAGACAGTACACGAAAACATCATGGAAATCAAGGGGTACATGCTTTCCATGACTGTCACGAAAAGTCTGCCTGTCAAGAGAGCTAATATAAACACCGGGGACCATTTCAGTACATTCCTCAATCATATCCACCAAAAATATCGGAAATATGTCACAAGCAAATTTCACAATCATGTGTCAAATATTTGGTGCTTAGCAAACTTTGAGTAGTATATGAATGTGGGATAGGTGTGTTAGGTTTTGTATGAAGTGCTACGCACCTCACAAGTGATCCGCACTTCATACAACTTAACACGCTCATTCCGCATTCATATCCATGTCAACGCAGGGACCGACCTGGGCATGCGCCAGTGCGTATTTGGTTCTGAAACATCAGGACCTGGCTCTTAAATCTCAGAAATAGGCTTCTCAGTTGGCGCGTAACTTCTCAGATCATATTTTGATATTCTTTCGATGGATAATCGAGAGAGACACTCTTACATGTATTATATATATGATTATCATTTATCATTGTTGTAGAGAGCTTAAGTTAATACTTCAAGTATTCATTACCAAGCATTAATCTTCACTGTGGTTTCTGATCAAGTCTTGGCTGCCTAAATAGGCAGCCAAGACTTGATCAGAAACCACAGTGAAGATTAATGTTTGCTATAGTGTACTAAATGAAAATAATGAGAGCTATTACATACTTGCAGTGTGTGTTACAAACAGCAGTGTGACTCCGTAAATTGAAATCTGGCGCATGAATTGAAAAAATAGGCTCCGAGGCTAGAGCGTATTTTAAATAGTCCTGATCGGTCCCTGTCAATGCTTATATGAAATAAATTAGAAGTATAGAAAACAAATGGAATACCTTTATTAGTAATTATAATTCGAATACTTGAGCATGTAGCTGCATTTTCATGTATCAGTACTTTGTAACCAGCAATTGTCCTAACTTATACGTTACTCTGTGTTTAGATTAATACGTTTAAGCAACGATATGTCTTTGAGAGGTCTCCCTCGGTTCCGTTCAAGGAATTGCGTTAAAAGCATCCACATGAACAAATTCTGCCGTTGTTCTCCGAGGTCTCAGAAGCGTTGTAGGCCTATTGATGTGTTTCTTGCCAAAACAACGAAGGTTTGCTCCTGAGAGCCCAGAAGCGTTCAGTCGGTGTGTTTCTGTCCAAAAACAACGGAGGTTTGCTCCTGGTAGCCTAGAAGTGTTCAATCGGTGTGTTTCTGGCCAAACACAAAGGAGGCTTGCTCCTGGTAGCCTAGAAGTATTCAATCGGTGTGTTTCTGGCCAAAAACAACAGAGGCTTACTCCTGGGAGCATAGAAGTGTTCAATTGGTGTGTTTCTGGCCAAAAACAACGGAGGCTTGCTCCTGGTAGTCTAGAAGTGTTCAACCGGTGTGTTTATGGCCAAAAACAACGGCGACTTGCTCCTGATAGCCCAGAAGTGTTTTATCGGCGTGTTTCTGGCTATAAACAACGGAGACTTGTTCTTGATAGCCCAGAAGAGTTAAATTGGTGTGTGTCCGGTCAAAACAACTGAGACCTGCTTCGGATAACCCAGAAGTGTTTAATCGGCGTGTGTCTAATCAAAGCAACAGAGACTTGCTCCCGATAGCCCAGAAGTGTTTAATCGGGGTCTTTCTGTCCAAAACAACGGAGACCTGCCCCTGATAGCTCAGAAGTGTTTAATCGGTGTATTTCTTGCCAAAACAACGGAGATATGCTCATGATAGCCCAGAAGTGTTTAGTCGGTGTTTTTCTGTCAAAGGTCTGGTCAAAACAACGAAGACGTGCTCTTAATAACCCAGCGGTGTCTTGTTGATGTATTTCCGGCCAAAACAACAGAGTTGCTCGTGATGACCCACTTTATCTTACAATAAGTATATATTAGGTCCATAATTACCCGAATACTGTGCGTATCACGGGCCCCTGATACAAACTCTGTATCTTGCAACTGCACAATATAACCGCGGGCTTGATTACGATTTGTTTATGTGACTATTTATAGAACATAACAAGTTCTCGAAACGCGTTTTTGAGGAGTCTTGTTCACTCTGATTACATGTACGAAAAGAGAAAGAAAAAACATTTCTCAAAAATATAATTATTAAATTATGGAACCACATTATTTTTATGTGTTTGTATTTGAATGACTGGAAGCATTCATGCTGGAACAACACACTGTCTTTCCTGAATGTTGAACATGTATGCCCTTAATAAGTTTATCCGGTGGTCGCAAAAGGTCTAGGCGGCCGCAAAGTTTCAACCGAAACGACAAACATTTTTATGAGTCTGGAAATGAAATCTGAAATTTATAACCCTTTACCCAACGAATAGTCCGCATCCGCCCGCGTAATATGAAAATTCAGCAGTTGAAAAAATATTATTTTTCAAAACATTTCAACAAAACCATATCATGTGACCCCTCGGTGGAACGAGCTCGTCGAGCTCGTTCCAACGAGGGGTTACATGATATGGTGTTGTTGAAATTTTTTGAAAAATTTAAAATAATGATATTTAAAATAATAAATTTTGATATCGTCTGCGTTGGGTAAAGGGTTAAAATGCTAGTTAACCCTTTACTAAACGCACACAATATCACAGTTTATGTTTTAATTATTTTTTGTAAAAAATATTTTCCAAAAATTTCAACAAAACCATATCACGTGGTCCGTCTTTGGAACGTGCTCGTCGAGTTCGTTCCAATGTGTGTTCGTGTGTGTGTGTGTGGGGGGGGGGGGGGGGGGGGGCACACGATACGGTTTTGTTGAATTCTTTAGAAAAATAATGTTTTTCAACTATCAGTTTGGGGAGGGGGACACACGATACGATTTTGTTGAATTCTTTAGATAAATAATGTTTTTTTCAACTATCAGTTTGGGGAGGGGGACACACGATACGGTTTTGTTGAATTCTGTAGAAAAATAATGTTTTTTCAACTCTCAGTTTGTAAATCAAGTGGTAGGTTATGGCCGATTCGTTAGTGAGATTCCTGTGTTTAAAAGCTGGGACCATAGACCATTATCACCATTATGTTTATGTACAAAATATTTTGTCCTCATATCCCGATAAATTCTGTCTTCTGATTGGTCAGAATGCCTAGAACAAACAGCCATGGCAAAGGGCGCCGCACCCAACATCCAAGGTATATGAGAGCGTGCAACATCCAGTGTATAACGGCACGCGAAACATCGAGGGTTTATGGTTCAAATGAAAGCGTTTCACTTTCGCTCGCCCCGATATACAAATCGAACCAAAAAGCTTGAAAATAGTCATAAATATCATAAGATTTCTGACAATTCGATCATATTATGCTGTTATAAATTAAATAGTCGAATAATTAAATCAAACAACTTGAGAAAAATAAAATAAAATAGCCCCGATCTTTTTTTTACGCGTTCCAATAACGGCCCAAGGGATGTAACTCAATTTGTTGTCTTCTGCGTTTGAAAAAAAAAAACAATTATTCACGAGTTTGGTCCAACTGATTGTTTCCACTTCGTTTCGATTGTGTTTCAAACGGAACAAAACGTTATCTCCGCCAACATGTATGGCATATGGAGATTTAATACCTGGATGCAGTCGCACTTAAACACCTGGCCTGCGGCTCAGTGTTTAAAAACCGACATCCAGGTATTAAATCTGAGATTAGTATTATTATTTATTGGTGTGTAAGGTCACATACTTATACACAATGGCTAATCGTGACCGTGACAGTTCTACAGGTGGAGGAAGCCGGAGTACTTGGAGAGAACCACCGAGCATCGACGAGCAGCTGTCAGCTCCTCAGCATTCTAACTCTGTCCAAGCTCCGCCCAAGCAGGGTTACAGCGGTTGAAGTCATGTGCACCATCGACGTGCAGTACTTCGTGCCCCCCCCCCCCTCCCCCATGTAGGCAACCGGGATAACGTAACTTGCCCAAGGACACAAAGCGGATTGTCCCAGATGGGGATCGAACTCGGGACCTCTAGCATAGACGTCTAACAGTCCTCCACCGAGCCACCGCGCACCCATTAAATCGGAGATACCTTATAGTGTCAGTGTCGAGCTTTCGTCTCCAAAGCCATAACTTGACAAGCTGAAATTTTAGGAATATATATTAAAATAAATAGCATTTTCAGATTTTATTTTCAGGTTGTTTTTTTTTAATAAAAAGACTTGTTTGTTTATCGTTTCTGTTGAAACTGTATGCGGCTGCCTTGAACTTTTGCGATCCTCGGATAAATGTATTGTATAAACAATTATATAAACTTATTATAAAGTTTGTAAATCATATCTATTATCTACACGAAAATAACCACATACATCTGCATATTCTACATCATACAGGCACACATAAATGTTGCCAAGCAGAATTAAATGCCTGGCAGAATTAACATCTTAGTCCGTTGCCACAAATACAGTTCTGACATACATGTACATGCTCCTATCAACATCAAAAATTAACAGTAATGATACCTTGAGAAGCGAGAAAATGAACTCTCAGTAGTTCATATTTCACAAATTTTCCCGGACCCCCACCAGCGGGGAAGGGTATCCCCCCCCCCACACACACACTCTCCCCCGGGCTCGGCTACGCAGAGCGGGCCGCCAAAGGCGGCCATGCTGTCCCCTACAAGCCCCCGTTTACAATACCCCTCCGCCAATATTATAAGCTTCCTACTCCACTGTTTTTGATAAGTGTTCTCTCTCTCTCTCTCTCTCTCTCTCTCTCTCTCGGAGACGCACAATGTTTCGAAAGCTTTAATGTTCTATAAATTGTAACATAAACAAATAAACAAATCGTAACCAAGCACGCGGTTGTATTATGCAGCTGCAAGATCACATTGCCCAATCGACTGCTGGAATATCGATGCAAACATAAGATTCCCGGTGCAGTCAGTAAGATTCTCGGTGTTCTTTAGCGATTTTTGATGACAAGAATGCAATCAAGAATGACAAAAAAATGTATAATACAGGGAAATGCAGTGGTATGTATCTATACTTTTGCATTTATTAGGTACCGAAACTGTCGTACAGTACCCCTGTCTACTTGGTTTAAGAAAATATTGTGTTTTAGTAAGAAAAATAGGCTGCTCCATTTGAGAGAGGTGGGTGACTCCCCACCCTCAATATTGCTACTCTGGTTGACTTCCATCTCCATTACAAGCATATATAATGGGATAGATGTGCCAGACTTGGGGACAAATATCATGGGAAGATATCTAATTGGTATAAAAAGTTAGAAATGGACTAAAAATATATACAATACTACCTAGAACGAAGGCGGTCAGAGATGGAAAGTGGCACGACGGAATGACATACAGAACAACATCGAGTATTCTTACACCTCTCATTCCTATTTATACGTGTATGTGTATGTTTTTTAAATAAAATCTCTCGAAATAACGTGATTCTTTACAATTTATTAGGCTTTGAAATTCGTCCTTAGTATTTATTTATTTAGTTAGTTACTTTGTTTTATTTATTTGTGTTTAAGATCACTTTCTGCTCGGATGACTCTTTCTTGACTGTAATGCAAGTCGTCCCCAGAGTTCCAATGTGTTCTATGTGCCAGTAGGCACATAGAACACTTTGGAACTCAGGGGACGAAGTATAAAGACAAGTTCAGCCATTCATTTATACCTATATTGACCATGTTATATAACTTCAACCCAGGCATTGCTTTACGGATCCTATTTTACTAGAAAAGCAGAAGTTGTTTCCACCGCACTGCGTCACTTCACAGGATACCATGGGAGTAGGGGCGCCATGCTAGGGATTGAATGCCTGGACAAATAGCCATGGCAAGGGTGCGCCCAACATCCAAGGTATATGAGAGCGTGCAACATCCAGGGTATAAGCGCACGCGAAACATCGGGGGTATATAGTTTCAATGAAAGCTTTTCGCTTACGCTCGCCTCATTACAAAAATCGAGACACAAAACCCGAAAATAGTCACAAATATCATCATCAGATTTCCGACAATACAATCATATAAATAAAATAAGAGCAAATAATTCGTCCCCTGAGTACCAATGTGTCCTATGTGCTCGTAGGCACATAGAACACATTGGAACTTCGGGGACGATATGTCAACAAAATACTGTTTACTCCTTTCCTTAACCACCCAGGGGATGTAACTCTATCTGTTGTCTTCTGCGATTATAAAAACAAAATTATTATCACGAATTTGGTCCAAATAATTGTGGAGCTGAGAAATGCGACCACAAATTTATTTCCACTAATTTGTATTGTGTTCCAAATGGGACAAAAACGTTATCTCCGCCAACATGTATGGTGTATGGAAATGTAATACCTGGATGTCTCATTTAAACACCTCGACTGTGGCTCGGTGTTTAAAAAACAGGTATTAAACCTCCATATGCCATACAGGATGCGGAGATAACGTCTTTGTCCCGTTTGACACCCCCCCCCCCCCGAAAACGTAAGGGAACGGTGTTTCCCCCGGAAAGCATTACTGATGTGGGTTCATACTATGACCTACCTTGGCAACCAAATCAAAGGCATAGTAAGTAATGTACTCGTAGTCCAATTGTTTGATTAGAGTAACCACGCCTGTGGTTTTGTCGATTTCAATATATCCATCAGCACCTTTTCTCTGCAATAAGAACAATAATGGTTAGCTTAATATTTATTTATTTATTTATTTATTGGTGTTTGAGGTCACATACTTATGCACAGTGGCTAATCGTGACCGTGACAGTTTTATGGGTGGAGGAAGCCGGCGTACCCGGTGGGAACCACCGAGCATCGACGAGCAACTGTCAGCTCCTCAACATTCTAGCTCTGTTCAAGCTGCGCTCAAGTAGGGTTACTGCGGTTGAAGACGTGCACCATCGACGTGCAGTACGCCTTAGTACACGGCGTCATCGTGCCCCCATGTAGGCAATCGGGATAAAGTGCCTTGCCTTGCCCAAGGACACAACGCGGGTCGTCAGGACGGGGATCGAACTCGGGACCTCCCGAATAGAAGTCTAACAGTCTACCACTGAGCCACCTAATGGTTAACTTAAACAATATTTTAAAGACTCATGTTATATGTATACATCATGTGGAACAAGAAAGGAGATGAATAAATAAGCGAAATCTAAGTTAATAGTATACAATATAGCAGAGACAAAAAAGACATCAAAAGTTGTTTGGATAGCATTCGACAGTAAGCTCGAAGCTTTTGCGAGTCGTCAATCTCTCCAGCGAAATGATGAATTTAATGAATTTACACATATTGAAGGCTTCGGACATTTTAAGACATTGTAAGAAATTATTTCAACTAATATGGAGAAAATAGAAGATTAGATAGTCAGGGACGTAGGGTGCAAACTTGGTGTTGAGGCTGGTTAGCACAAAATATAATGTTGCCTTCTCACCAAAGTATTAGGGAAGTCGTGACAGCATTGACGTAGCCGGGGGGGGGGGGGGGGGGCTGAGAGGGGGGACACATGCACCTCAAATTTCAGTCATGCCCCTTCCCAGGAGCATTCCCCCTTCCAACGATAAGGGGCGTCCCCCACTTGTGTTCGCCCTCATCTCGCCGCTACGTGACTCGAATGATGCTGCGCATCTTATTCTGTATGCCCCACCTAGTAGTTCAGCGATCTGAACGTATCCTGGCTACGCGCTTGCGCGGCAGTTGGGGGTTCGTCTCTAATACTTTTAACCTTAAACAGCAACCATGAACAAAAGAAGGATGGTTACCGGTGGTAGACAAAACTGACAGCGGAGTTTTAGTATAGTTACTATGTTATTCTTTAAATATTCTTATCAACTCCTTGCAGGTCACACTTGGTGGAAATCGGGACATTGCGGTTCCCACTTTCAGAGAGACAATAAGATGAAGGAGGAAAACTGAAACAACGACAAAAAGATATAAAAAACTGATTGTTTAATACAACGAACAATTGTAAGTCTACCATCTGGAATGTGTTTTCAAACTAATATTTCGGTGTGACAGGAAGACAGCCCCATGGCTATGCCATTACCCTGCAGTATCATGCTTACTGTCTCATTATTTCATCTTTTTCAGTCATGTATTATACTGCAAAATAAATTCATTCATTCATTCATTCATTCATTCATTCATTCATTCATTCATTCATTCATTCATTCATTCATTCATTCATTCATTCATTCATTCATTCATAGGAGATTGACAATAATAATCCATCTTGAAAACAGAATGTAAATCGTTAGAGATGGGCGGGGATTTTTCTGGGGTTTTTTTTTGGTGGGGGTGTGGTTTATTTGTTTTGTTTCTTTCGGGGATGTGTGGTTTCGGTTCGTTTCCGAGTTTTGCGGCAAACCGGAAAACCAAACCGCAAGATCCACAAAAAAATAGGCGGAACGGGTTTTCTGCGATTTGCATAAAATGATCAGACTATCTTACTGTAGGCGGAGGTGTCGAATTGGACTAGTGACAACAAAGGACTCTCACCACTCAGTGTATCCGGCAAAGGGGCGAATACGTCGTGTTCTCATTGTCCCATTTCCTCCCCTATTGACTCGTCCATCGGACAAGGCAATGGCGTAGATAATGTGATAATAAGAAAACACCAAAGATAAGATGAACCTTAGTCATATGTATGGTATAACTGGTTGTATTGTATTACTGTGTTTGTGCCTAAATTAAGCAAACTACCTTACTATGAGGGAATTGGACTAGTGACCACTATGGACTCCCACCACTTAGTCTATGTGGCAAAGGTGCAGATACATCGTGTTCTCATGGTCACATTTTATCCCTTATTGACTCGTTCACCAGATGTCTACCTGGCAAAGGGACGAATACATGATGTTCTCCTTGTCACTTTTTCTACCTTATTGACTCGTCCACCAGATGTCTACCTGGCAAAGGGACGAATACATGATGTTCTCCTTGTCACTTTTTCTACCTTATTGACTCGTCCACCAGATGTCTACCTGGCAAAGGGACGAATACATGATGTTCTCCTTGTCACTTTTTCTACCTTATTGACTTGTCCACCAGATGTCTACCTGGCAAAGGGACGAATACATGATGTTCTCCTTGTCACTTTTTCTACCTTATTGACTCGTCCACCAGCCAAGTCAATAAGGGAGAAATTGTGACAATGAGAACATCATGTATTGGCCCCTTTGCCAGATAGACAGCTTCTCTCTTATTGACTTGGCTGGAGGATGTATCAATAAGGGAGAAATTGTAACAATGAGAACATCATGTATTTGCCCCTTTGCCAGATAGACAGCTTCTCTCTTATTGACTTGGCGGGAGGATGTATCAATAAGGGAGAAATTGTGACAATCAGTTCTCCCTTATTGATTCGTCCACCAGATGTCTACCTGGCAAAGGGGCGAATACATGATGTTCTCCTTGTCACATTTTATCCCTTATTGACTCGTCCACCAGATGTCTACCTGGCAAAGGGACGAATACATGATGTTCTCCTTGTCACATTTTATCCCTTATTGACTCGTCCACCAGATGTCTACCTGGCAAAGGGACGAATACATGATGTTCTTGTCACTTTTTCTACCTTATTGATTCGTCCTCCAGCCAAGTCAATAAGGGAGAAATTGTGACAATGAGTTCTCCCTTACTGCTTCGTCCTCCAGCCAAGTCAATAAGGGAGAAATTGTGACAATGAGTTCTCCCTTATTGATTTGTCCTCCAGCCAAGTCAACAAGGGAGAATTGTGACAATGAGTTCTCCCTTATTGATTCGTCCTACAGCCAAGTCAATAAGGGAGAATTGTGACAATGAGTTCTCCCTTATTGATTCGTCCTCCAGCCAAGTCAATAAGGGAGAAATTGTGACAATGAGTTCTCCCTTATTGATTTGTCCTACAGCCAAGTCAATAAGGGAGAAATTGTGACAATGAGTTCTCCCTTATTGATTCGTCCTACAGCCAAGTCAATAAGGGAGAAATTGTGACAATGAGAACACAACATAGATTAGATAAACCTTATTGATTTGTTACACTAATTTATGTTATTTCTGATTCAATAGGGCTTAGCAGTTAATCCGATAGAACCCATGAGAATGATCAAAGGAAAGCTCTGTTGTACCCCAATAAAGATGCAGATACAGGGCTCTTTGTGGTGAGTGGTGTCAAATGAACTATTGGGAATGCTTTCCAAGTCAAGGTGCCTGAAGAGTTTTTTTACTTTATGTTCTTAACCCTTTACCCAACATAATGGCCAAAACCAACCAGCGCTATTCTAAAGAATAACCAATTAATTTTCATCGCTGAGCTCGTTCCAATGAGGGATCATAACCTATGTTTTTGAGATAAAAAATGAGCAAAATTAGTTATTCAAAAATTTTGTTTGCACGTGTCGTCTGCTTTTCATGTTAGGTAAAGGGTTAACATATTGAAAAACGGCTTAGAAACTGATCCTCAAGAACCACTAAGAATGATGAAAGGGAAGATAGGTTGTACCCCAATAAAGATGCCGATAGAGGGCTCTTTGTTGTGAGTGGTATCCAACAAACTATTGGGAATGCTTTCCAAGTCAAGGTACTTGAAGTGTTATTTACTTTACGTTCTTAGCACATTGAAAAACGGAACCGACATCGAGTTTTTTTTCCCCCAAAACTGAACTAACATCGAATGTGAAAAATCAAAACCTCCCATGTTGTTTCAATGAGAAAGTTTAACCACTGAGTCATAAAGAAGGGGGACGCTCTTTGCTATTTCGGCCTAGTGTCCACGTTTTAGATAGCCTCTTAGAGTGTGCAAGTAGAAACAGATTTCATAAATTTATATCAACTGGGCGGTAGATTTACCCTTGCTGCCAAGGAATACGTTACAGTGCCTCCAAGGCCCGTGTCTGGATCTGTAGCTGATATTTTATCATATACTTCTGTTCCAGCTGCTATTATCTGAAATTAGATATACAAAGGGAAATATTAAGAATCACACATTTGTGTCATCTTACTAATATTTTATGAATTTAGATATGAACTTGAATTATGAATCCTTCTGAAAATTTCACTAGTCCTGAAACGGAAAAAGCCTCATTTATAATGTGTCTGGGTCAGAAAATTTACCGGATGATATCAGAGACGAAATTTTGAGGCCATGTCAATTTTAGAGTAGGAAATTTGAAACTCAAGTTTCCACTTGAAATAAAAGATCTATATTTCTCATCATTAGTTGGAATTTTAATATTTTTCATGAACAATGTTAATTTATTGAATTTCCAACCATTTGATTTTTGACCTCGGAATTTCCAACTATTGAAAAAAACTATTGAAAAAAAATACTCCCCCCCCCCCCCCCTGTCGCCACATCCCTGAGGACATTCAGCAGGGCTTCTGAAGAATTGAAGTCGGTACCATACACCAATAGGCAGTGTCTCGACAAGCTCGTTCCAAAGAGGGGCCACATGATATGGTTTTGTTGAAATTTTTTGAAAAAAATTAAAAAATGATATTTAAAATAATAAATTTTGAAATCGTCTGCGTTGGGTAAAGGGTTAAATAGTGCAAATCCACCTCCGGTATCGTAATACGGCAATATCTATACAGTCAGAGAAATCCGCTCCAAATATAGTTCCAAGTAGAACTCAAACGATCGAACCAAAACAAATGTGTCTTCGTGTGATCTAGAAACAGACAATTTCAAACTTATTTTTATCATATGACTCGTCCGTTTTGTTCACTTTAAAACATTTGATATTTTGTTTTCATATTAATCAGTGATAAATAAAGCCTTCCGTAAATTTCATTGGTCATTTTCAAAACTAGACAATTTGATTGGCTAAACAAAATACAACCGGGTCATATTTGCATAATTTCAGTAGGGAGAATTTACGTTATCTGTCCTATTTAGGGTGGGTTATTTTGTATTAATCTTTTACCTACAAGAAAAACGCCATTCATTTTTTTTTATATTTTCACTTTTTGCTTCCAAAACATAGGTTATGACCCTCATTGGAACGAGCTCGACGAAACAAAACAAAAAATGAAAATCTTTAGTGATGCAAGGATGTTTTTTCCAAGTGTCGTCTGCAACTCAAGTTAGGTGAGGGGTTAAAAGGGTCATACTAAGTGGCTAATTTGTGCGTGTGTGTGTCATATGATAAACAGAATATGGATCGAGTGTTTTTCTCATATAATATTTATGAAACTCGTCCGAATTTTCCGTTTGGGCTCACCAGAGGCTCGCCAAAACGGAAAATTCTTAGACTCGTTTCATAAATATTATATGAGAAAAACACTCATTCCATATCCTCTATATATAAAAAATTACCGTTATCGTGCACCTTAACCCTTTACCTAGCGAATCAACAATATCCGTCAGCGTTATTTACGAATTATGCTGATGAAAAAAACAAATTTTAAATCTACAAAACCATATCATGTGACCCTTGATTGGAACGAGCTCTTCGAGCTCGTTCCAATGAGGGGGTCATATTGTATGGTTTTGTTGAAATGTTTTTCAAAATTAAAAAAAAAACAACAATTAAAATAATAGAATTTGATATTATGTTCGTTAGGGAAATGGCTTACGCATGCGTGATAGACCGAACGCAGAGCCTCGTGGTTAAAACCCTTATCCCACTCGTGATTCAAATCTGATTACCGGCCCTAGTACCTATTTATTTCACATATGAAATATATCATGCGATAGGTATAAGAGCAACTCGCTGTTACTGGTGGAGCAAAAGTTTCGAAATAAGGTTCATTGCAAATAAACTCTAGTCAAGTGCTTTAGATTTGTTCGGTTTAATGTAAGAGCACACTACCGGGTTTCAGATATATGTTGGTGATGAATTTTACTCACAGACTTCAAAGCAGAAGATGGAGATTAATGAAGCAACAGACGGTTCATCCTTGGAAGTGCCGGGCGGACAGATAGTAACGTCGACAGTACTCCGCACTCGTGAAAAATGAGAAAAATGCTAGCAGCCACCACCAGGGCCTTCAATAAAAGAAAATTAGGATAACAGAGCAAAGGCCAACATTTTCCTTGCTCATGTTTCATATTCAGCCAAACGCAAATAATATTTTGTTTATATAAATTTGTTTTATCACAAATTATTGAAGAGTGCCTGTGGGCACTCTTCGATAATTTGCAATAAAACAAATTCAGACCATCTATTTATATATTTATTTATTGGTGTTTACGGTCACATATATCTGCACAATGGCTAATCATGACCGCGACAGTTTTACAGGTGGAGGAAGCCGGAGTACCCGGAGAGAACCACCGAGCAACGGCGATCAACTGTCAGCTCCCCAATATACTAACACCACACAAGCAGGGTTAGCATTGGTTGAAGACAGGTGCACCATCGACGTGCAGTACGCCTTAGTACACAGCGTCACCGTGCCCCCACGTGGGCAATGGAAGTGAAGTGTCTTGCCCAAGGACACAACGCGGTTGCCGCAGGTGGGATTCGAACCGAGGACCTCTCGGCTTGCAGCCTGCACCTCTACCTACTGAGCCACCGCGCCCCCAATTCAGACCATTAAAAGTAATGTAACCCTCAACCAGTTAAATGCATGATTTGCCAAACACGTTGCTTGAATATAACCTTGCTCAGCCGATCGGCTGCCTCACCGAGAGCCGAAAAAGGTAATTTCCATTAATTACATTTTAATGAAGTCACCACTTCAGTAGCTGTTCTCTCATACATGTATGGTGCAAGACGTTTACCATACTAAAATAATCACCATCAAAATTACCGATTGGAAGTTCTTGCTTAAAGAGTATAATTGTTATTTTTTGTAACAAACTGGCTGCTGATGGCCATTTTTGATAACTGCCAAACTCCAGAATAGCCGCTTCCTCTTCTCTGTGTCCACGATTGAATTAAGGGCCTATATAAGTAATGAAATTTTGTTTATTTTGAAAATTCTCACCTCTGATATTCTTTCAATTCAAATTAAATATGCACAAAATGTACATCAAAATGAAGGTTTAGATGTATAGAATACGAAACACATGTGTAATCAACTCATAGAGTCGACTGTAGGCACCACTGGTTCCTGGAAGTCTGCTGCCGTATTTGCACCAGAACTTATAATTTAATAATATTTCACGAAAACAACTTGTGGCCAAATGTGCTTTACATATCCAAGAACAAAGCTAGGGGATAAAAATTCTTCAAAACACGGCGACAGAGCTGCATTGGGGAAAATTCCAAAGCCTTTGCTTTTGTTTACGTATAAGTATACTTTCGATTTCCGGTCGACGTCATCGGACAGGAAAAGCATGTTAAAACAACGCCGTCTAAAATCAAATAATGAAAAAGATCGCCTTCATACAGTATACTGTTATTAGATAGAGATTGCACAGTGAAAGGTATCGTGATATCTGTTGAAATTTCGTAGAATTACGATTTTGTTTTTCGATGGAAATTCGCGGTATCGAATGATTTGCGCATGTCTGTCGAGCATGGAAACCATCTTCAATAAAAAATGCAGACAGTGTTGTCCTTTTCCCAAATGCAGTCCTATCGCTGTATTCGAAATTGTTTTGAATGCCTAGCTTTGTTCTTGGATATATGAAGCACATTTGGCCACAAGTTGTTCTGATGAAATATTATTTTATTAGCAGTTCTGGTGCGAATACGGTAGCAGACTTCCAGGAACCAGTGATGCCTGCTGTCAACTCTATGAGTTGATTATATATGTGTTCCGAGTTCTTTACATCCCAACCTTCATTTTGATGTATAATTTGTGTATATTTAATTTGAATTTTAGGAATATCAGAGGTGGAAATTTTCAAAATAAACAAAATTTCATTACTTATATAGGCCCTTAAGTTTCATAACGGTTGGCCATGAATAAATTGTGCTTTCATAATTTCAGTGATTTTGTCTTTGGATGGACAGCTGTAAATTAAAAACTTAGACCGCTGGCTAAATTGCATAATTTATACTCGAGAAAAAACAAGATTTATACCATGCTCGGCGATGTTACTACATGTGAAAAGCCTGTATGTTAAATTTTAGCTTTTAACCCCACTACTGGCGAAAAGCTTCCACTGCGGTTAAATTACACCTATAGTCGGAAGTTCATCCAACTTGACCTTTTGCATGACCCAATTTGCCAACTTCGAAACATTCACACTTAGCGGTATGTTTCATTCAAACATACATTTTGTGGCGCTTTCTACCACGTGCAATGACTTATTAAGTTTAAAATACCCACAATTAAATATTTAAAATAAAATTTAAGAATTGTTAATAATAATTTGACTGAAAAAGCAAGGCAAATTCAATCAACTTTGACGATGTGCCTAGCTGTCAATCAAGCATTCGCGGACAGCCGGTAGTACTGCCCACCGGCGCAGATGTAAACAAAACAAAACAAACCCGCGTGTTTGCGATAGAAAGTGTCGTTTTTCTCCATTTTATATGACAAAGGCGATTACTTATTAAATATAAATAAAACAAATAGGTACCAGGGCCGATAATCAGATTTAAACCACTCGTATGATATGGGTTTTGTCCTACGAGTTGTTTACATCTGATTAAACCATCCGTAGTGGTTAAACCCTTATTCTACGAGTGGTTTAAATCTGATTACTGGCCCTAGTACCTATTTAAAACAAGACGTAAACTGTGTTATGTATATTGTGTAAATTGGTTATCCATGGCAATTTACTCAAAATAATCAAAATACAAATCACTGTTCGGAAGTTCTGGCCGAAAAAGAGTAAGTGTTGGGTTTTTTTTAAAATGACTGGTGGCGGTTGCAGACACCTTAGTTGTCAGACACCTCAGTTGTTATACAGTTAATTAGAAATTGAGTACACTCCTAATATTTGCACTGCCATGTATTAAATTGGGACAACCCAACAAACTTCCCTGCTTTGTAAAATAGATGTCTGCATAATATTCAGGTATCACTGCTGGATACTTTTCAGTCTTTTGGTTTTCACACCACAAGGGATTTTAAAAAAACTCAGGTCTCTCATTTTTTTAGTTCATGCAATTATTTGAAGGGTTCCAGAACCGCCCACAGTCATCCAAACATATTCAGGTTCGTTATCAAGAATATTGAGACAGCAGAGAAGATCAAATGTGCTCAACTTGACTTTGGTGCAGCTCCACCCTAGCCGAAAAAGAGTATACCGTGAAGTTGATAATCGACTAGATCGCTTCAAGGACCAGCTCGTGAATGGACTGAAAACACCTTTGGACTTTCTTGATGCAGCAGGGAGAGTGTTGAGAATAGGTTAACTCTTTGAACCATAGCGGCCGTTTTTTCCAGCACGTCATAACGTCATTAAATAGGATGGCTGTTCAGTAAATGTGTGGAGTAGACCAATCAGTATTTTCAACGTGCAGCCCCGAGGCTGCACGTTGAAAATATTGATTGGTCTACCCCAAATAATGAATGTGGACTCTTCTAATTGCTATTATTGAACTGGCATGGAAGATACCACTAGAGTACAAAGGGTTAAATAACGAACATTTTCAATGTCGTCTACTTATTGTTTTTATTGTCAGCTTTCGTTCGAATATTAAATTGGATAAATAAACAGATGTAGTCAACCTTGATGCAGCAGGGAGACTGTTGCAAGTAGGTTAAATAATGAATTTTTTTCGATGTTGTCAACTTATCGTTTTTGGTGTCAACTTATGTTCGAATATTAAACGGGATTAATAAATACATGAAGTCAATGTATACTTTGGGTTTTTTTTTTTATTTGGGTTATCCCATTTGAACCAGAAGGTAACTGAGTATAGGTTACATCATAGAAAACGAGTGATATTGAATATACAATCGCGAGAGTTAGTTAACGAGGACTTGTCCGAGCAACTAGCTCGAGCGATTGTATGTTCAATGTCACGAGTTTTTGTGCTGTAACCGACTTGTCACATTGATGTTTGCACAAACAATCAAACACTCCACTGAACCCTTGTCTGACACGTGTCCATTCCCGTTTAATTAGTTAATTTCTTAAGCCAAACTTGCAAGACACATGAAGATTGATGGAAAGCAAGTGATATTACTTCATTTTTTCCGTTTCGTCATTGCGCTCAAAAGGTTGAGCGAGAAATTAAACGTTCCATTTATCATTTACACCCGGGTGTGGATTTCTTTCTTTAACTCTTTCAATAAAATCAAAAGTCAGGTAAATTCTCGTTTCTCTGTTCAAAACATTTTAGCACAGGTGCCCTTAATCGTTCCTCTCGGCTGTGTTTGTATTAGAACTGACAGGTTACACAATCACTGTCTATTGTTCCTTGATTGGTAAAAGCGTGGCGATATATGTTGAATATCACACATGCTCTAACCAACTCTTCGAAATATATCACACACTTTTAACAAAGGCGTGACGTCATAACTATGTGACAATAGGAGATTAAGTGATGACGCAACACCAGATAAGAGGATTGTAAACACTCAAACAACTGAGACGTCTGACTAATGGACTAATACGGCGATACCCCGATGAGGGCATGTTTTTTACGACTGTCGCAAATCCTAAATGCGACGGCGTTTTTGTCTCGTCGATATGCTCAATTGTATCAGGTTTCATAATAATTGGCGTTGAATTGATTGAGTTATGATGATTTTGTTTTTGTACACAGAGGGACAGACCAGGGGTGGACTGGGCAAAGAAACGTTACCGGGTAATGAATCAAGGCGGACCTCGGACCCGGAGAAAATTTTGATTTTTCTAACCGAACGCTGCTTCTTTGCATTTGAGTGATCAATGTTTGTTCACACAGAGGCCATTTACACACTAAAAACTAAAGTGTTAAAACTGACACTTTCAAGGTGTTAAACCCATTCTAACTCTTAGGGTTTGATTTTAACACTCAAAGTGCAATGCTTTAAGCAAGTAGACATTACAATCGTCAGACATCTGAAACTTGAATGGATGGCACTTCCCATGTGTCTAGCATTGGTGGTTCTTCCAGAATCGTCCATAATTTGATTTGCGCTTGGTGGGTACATAATTAAAAGGACACATCGGACATTTTCCCGGTGGACCATAAGACCAGTCCTCTTCTGAAACAGACGGTCGCACGACTGGTCGATACTCCCCCGATTCCTGTCGGTTGGGGATAATAAACGGTTTTGTTTTGTAAGAAGGAACTAATGCGTACTAAACCCGTCTTGTGCGGAACATTCACGGGCTTCGCGAAGAAGAAGACCAATTTGGTGGTTTTGTAAATCGGCTTTGTCCCAACTGTGATGGCTCATGTCCCTTCTAATAAAATATTCCAGCGACATCAGCAAATCACCGACTCATACATTCATCTAAGACATACCTTGCTGATGTAGTTGGAATATTAGTCAGTCGGGCTTATAGTGGAAAAATTGCGAAATCGCGTCAAAGCTGACTGGGACGGATGGTGAAAATGAAACAAATTCAAAGCCCATAAAGGGCAATAACTCTGACAAAGATACTCCGAATAACACCTGCATTGATGCTCGATACCATTTGGAATTCTATTGATGCTCGATACCATTTGGAATTCTAATATAGAAACGGGGTGATCAAAACATGTGAGGGAACTAATGGACAATTACTCTATAGAGGTCATAAACACAGAAGTAGGAATGAAAGAAGGCAAAAGGTTTGTAAAAAAGAGAGTCATGGAAGATTGCAATCGAAACTGGCGAGCAGGGGTTAGCGTGAAAAGATCACTGCAGGGGTTACAATATAAAGAAAAGCCAGCTTTTGAGAAGTACCTAGATGGCACCGTTGGAGGGTCACTGCTGTTCAAACTGAGATCAAGATCACTGGAGCTTCGGGGAAAAATTGAGAGAGATGGGGAAAAGGGATGCCAAATGTGCCACTCTGGAGTAGTGGAGACCCTGGAACATTTTCTCTTGGAATGCCCACAGTATATACCTCATAGAATAAAATTTACTGGAAGAATAATGCAGAAGTGGGGTGGAGAAACAAAGGATAGATGGCTGAAGGGGGACACGAGGGAGAGGGTAGGAATGCTTATTGAAGAAATTGAAAAAGAGGAAGTGAGGGGCACTATTAAGCAGTTTATTTCTGAATGCAGGGAGGAGAGGAGAGGAAGAGGGGGTGGGGTGCAGGGGGAATGATGGCCTTCTCTTATGAGGACCGCGACAAATCAGCGGCTGGCCAAAGAGTTATTATTATTGAACACGGGGCTTGACATCACTAAGATACTGAATCTAAGAACTCGCTGATCTCAGGTCGACGTCCACGCCGTTAGGCCGGCCGATCGACATTGCTAGATACAGAGCTGTTTGTTGTAACTAAAAACTCACAAAATTTATTTGTTTATAAATATAAATAGCAGTATATACAGTACGTGGAGAGTGTATTATCACTAAATCACCCGCAGAGTGGAGATTCCTACCGAGCAATAATTGCAAATTTGTTGCAAAGCATAACCAGCACCAGCAAAGTTTCAGCCAATGGACCTCCGGGTTAAACCCGGAGGTCCATTGGCTGAAACATTGCTTGTGTTTTGTTCTCGATATGTACACCATTTGAAAGTTATAGCTTGGGTGATAACTCCACTCCGCGGGTGATTTAGTTACAATCCACTCTCCACGTACTGTAGGGATGCATGTGCTCCCAAATTCGCATGTAGGTCTACAGTTGTGGACTGGTCACTTTCCACGGGTGGGCAATATTTCCACGGGCGCAATAATAGTAGATTCCAAACACTAATTATAGGAATAATCATCAAAAATTTAATTAATGAAGCACCGCCTATCTGGTAAACGCATGTGTGGACATCATTGCCCACGCATGGATTACGACCAGTCTTAGAGCGAATCTAGACGAAAATGTCTGTAGCGGTCGAGGTATAAAGGCCATTTACCAACCAGCCTGGTTGGTCCGGATCTCTTAGTCTCGTGGTAAATCGGTCGCTTTGTGTGCTGGAGGTCGACGGTTCGGACCCCGGCTCCCGCACTTATCTCTCCTCCTGTTACATGCCTAACAGCCTCAACACCCCTCCCTTTAGTTGCGCCCTTGAGGTAGAATACAGTGTACTAGATTAACCGCAGTACTTTTCTTGCTGTGAAGAGTACGCCTATTGGCGATGTCGGTAATTATTCACTCTCAGTATTCAGCAAGAATAAAATGTGTGTTCCGGCGATGTCGGTAATAATTTACTTTCAGTATTTATTTAGCTAGAGTAAAAAGTTGTGTTCAGGAGATGTCGGTAGCAATTCACTTTCGGTTTTTAGCGAAGGTAAAAGTTGTATTCACCATCGTGGCAGAGAATTCGTTCACGTGTAATATCAATATCAATGCGCGACAATCAAACGCATAATTCAAACGTTCAGGAATTTATACACGCAGCGAATTATGAGTGGTGATGTTCATCACCTTTTTAATCGTGGGAAGGAGCAACTGTCCCCAACCTCCTCCTCTTGCAAACAACAGCCCTGATGAAACAAAAAATCGAAACTGCCCAGAAATGTATATTAGACTGACAACTAAAGTTTTGAAGAAAATGCATTTTATTACACGCCTGTCTGTGAAATCTCCATCTACAGCAACTCTAAACCATGCGGAAAATAAAAATCTGTTCCGCACATATTTGCGGAACAGAAATCGTTGACGGACCATTTTTAAATAGAAGCGAATTTTCACTGGAATTTTCAGCAAATCGTGCACCTCAATTACAATTTGAATCGCTACAGCGATAGCTAAAAATCGTCCCCTGAGTTCCAATGTGTTCTCTGTGCCAGCAGGCCAGTAGGCTTCCAGCAGGCCAGTAGTCTGCCAGTAGGCCAGCAGGCTGCCAGTAGCCCCGTAGGCTGTCAGTAGGCCAGTAGGCTGTCAGTAGGCCAGCAGGCACATAGAACACACTCGAACTCAGAGGACGAAATAGTAACACGGCTCCCCCTCGCAAATTTGGTTGGAGATAAAATGTGTTCTTTTTGTTGAAAGTTGTCAAATGAATTGCTGAGTGTCCTTCTAATATTTTTTTTTTATAGACGTGAAGGCGTGTAATAAACACAGAGGAACACGCGTGTGTGGACGGGTTAATCGATATAGCACATGCGGCTCTCGTTCTATACTTCCGCGCTGGCATTCGTGCCATATCGATTAACCCATTCACACACGCGTATCGTTCTGTGTTGTGACTTTTTTTCATTTTTTCGTGGACTTTGACTTGGAAAATAACTTATGATCCCTCATCAGAACGAGCTCTTTGATCTCGTTTCAACGAGGGTTCAAAAGAGATGTTCTTTACAGAAAATTCTGGAATTAATTTTGTTAGTGGTACTGATTTTAAAGTGCAATATAACTTATAATAAGTAAGGAAAATTAGTTTACGTTGAAATTCCCAAGTCTGATATTCCATAAATATTAAATAAATTTACACTAATTGTACGTCAAAATGGAGGTACAGTACATCAACTCACAGAGGTGACAGCAGGCATCTATGGTTCCTGGACGTCTTCTACCATATTGATCCCAGAACAAATAATCAAATAATATTTACTGTAAACCACTCGTGGCCACATTTGCTTCAGATTTACAAGAACAAAGCTAGGAAATCACAATTTTGAATACCCAGTTGTTTTCTTGGTAAGCTGAAGCACATTTGGCCAGAAGTTTTCTTCCTGAAATATTAGTTTATTCTCGGCTCTGGTACAAATACGGTGGCAGATGTCCAGGAACCCTTGGTGTATGCTGTCAACTCTGTGAGTTGGTTGCATATATATTTTGTTTTCTATACATCACAAACTTCATTTTGATGTATAATTTGTGTATATATAATTTGAATTTATAGAATATTAGAGGTGGGAACATCAAAGTAAAATAATTCGCCCCACTTATATAGCACCTGAAAAGCTGTGTGTAGTTAAGTTTTTACAAACGCGGTAGGTTGGTTAGTTTTCTAACGATTACTGTAGTATTTTCAATTAGAAGAATGTATCTGAAACATCTCGTATTTAACTATCGGCTGTCACGTAAATTGTGTAGATTCTGACAATGCACAGAAATGACAGTGCACCTGTAATAGACTCATTAACAAATCGTTCCTTCCTTTGGCATATCCGATTAGACAGCAAAGAAATATAATGAAAGATTTCACCAAAACCAATCTGTTTCCATGGTTTCCAACTATAAACGTGTCTTTAGATCGATTTTTATGTAAATTGATGCATACCTCTGATAGGTACATGGTGTATGGCAAATGGACAAAGACGGGAATCTCATCGTTGATGTCAATGATGTATAAGGTAACATGCCTAGCAACCTAAAAATACAAAAAAAAATTAGAAAAAGGAAAATGTGATAATATTGATATTTTACGATGGGAGGTTGTCATTACAACTAAAATTAGAACAAGGTATAGAGGATGTGTCGCGATTTCTTGTCATTTGTCGAATTAGATATTCCTTTCACCACATAAATGTGTATTTTTTTTCTTTTTACCCAAGGTAAAATCTCCAGCCAAATTTTATTAAAAACATGGCTTATGACTCCTCACTGGAACGAGCTCGCCGAACTCCTTTCAATGAGTTATGTTTTTAAGACGAAAGGGAAAAGTTTGCTTCGAATGTCTGCTTCTTGTATTAGTTATAGACAGAACGGCATTCACGTTCGAACTGTCATTTTTTATCGCAGAGGATCGATTTGGGAGGAGGGATAACATTGAACGAGAAGCCGAAGGCTTCGAGTTCAATAATACCCCCCTCCCCTCCCCCACCACCAAATCGATCGAGTGCGGTAAAAAAATGACAGTTCAAACGCGTATGCTCTTCTGTATATATTGCACGCCTTCAGTTTATTAAAATTTATAATAATCTATGTTGGCGGAGAAATAATACTGAACTGGAAGCCTTTGGCTTCTTGTTCAATATTATCCCTTCGCCGAAATCGATCTCGTGCGGTACAAAATGACAGTTCGAACGGGTATGCTGCTCTGTATTTATTGCACGCCTACAGTTTATTAACAAAAATATTAAAAACACAAATTATTGTCAAAAGTAACCAAAATGTAAAAAAAAGAAATCTTTATAGTCCGCGCACGTGATCCGTATTGTTCAAGGACAATACAAAACATTTTATTGTTCGCTTCAGTTTTTTGCGGGAAAATCGTGTATTTTATGAAAATAAAAGCACAGGCGTGCAATAAATAGAGGATATGGAATGAGTGGTTTTCTCATATAATATTTTTGAAACGAGTCTAAGAATTTTCCGTTTTGGCGAGCCCAAACGGAAAATTCGGACGAGTTTCATAAAATAAATATTATATGAGAAAAACACTCATTTCGTATTCTGTTTATCATATGACACACACACGCACAAATTAGCCACTTAGTATGACTTTTTAACCCATCACCTAACTTGAGTTGCAGACGGCACTTGGAAAAAAACATCCTCGTATAACTAAAAATTTTCATTTTCTGCTTCCAAAACATAGGTTATGACCCCTCATTGGAACGAGCACGACACGCTAGTTCCAATGAGGGGTCATAACCTATGTTTTGGAAGCAAAAAGTGAAAATATAAAAAAAATAAATGGCGTTTTTCTTGTAGGTAAACGATTAATACAATATAACCCACCCTAAATAGGACAGATAACGTAAATTCTCCCTACTGAAATTATGCAAATGTGACCGAGTTGTATTTTGTTTAGCCAATCAAATTGTCCAGTTTTGAAATTGACCAATGAAAGCTCCCAACTCTAATTATGCAAATTATTAAAATGTGGCCCAGTTGTATTTTGTTCAGTCAATCAAAATGTCTAGTTTTGGAATTGACCAATGGAATTGACGGAAGGCTTTATTTATCACTGATTAATATGAAAACAAAATATCAAATTTTTTAAAGTGAACAAAACGGACGAGTCATATGATAAAAATATATATGATAACAAATTAATGGGCTATTATTTACGTTTACAAAATAATTTCATGATTATATAGAGAGTAATCGCTTGACTGGACTGGTTACGTGAAATAATTCATGAGAGGTGAGGGACGTTGTACAAACACGAGTGTGCGAATGCGCAAGAGTGTTTTACAATATAGTCCCGCGCCTCGAATGAATTATTTCACGTAACCAGTCCAGTCAAGCGATTACTCTGTTTATTGCGGCAAAAACCGTCTCGCGCAACACAAGAAAAACGCCATTAATTTTTTTTTATATTTTCAGTTTTTGCTTCCAAAACATAGGTTATGACCCCTCGTTGGAACTAGTGTGTAGCGCTCGTTCCAATGAGGGGTCATAACCTATGTTTTGGAAGCAAAAAATGAAAATTTTTAGTTATACGAGGATGTTTTTTCCAAGTGCCGTCTGCAACTCAAGTTAGGTGATGGGTTAAAAAGTGGCTAATTTGTGCGTGTGTGTATCATATGATAATTAGAATATGGAATGAGTGTTTTGCTCATATAATATTTATGAAACTCGGCCGAATTTTCCGTTTGGGCTCGCCAGAGGCTCGCCAAAACAGAAAATTCTTAGACTCGTTTCATAAACATTATATGAGAAAAACACTCATTCCATATCCTCTATTTATCATTTGTTGGATTTTTTTGCAACTGAAATATTTGAAAGATACAGGTAACACTAAATTAAAATACCGCACTTTGAGTGAAACAAGGCGCCTTCTGCAATGCTCTTGTCGACGTTGCAAATGGTGTCATGTTGCACTGAAGTGACGATACGTGGTTACTTTGTTCTCATTTACGATCGGATTCCATTTGGCTTTCAGTTGGCACTAAAAAATTCGTTTGGCACCTAACCATAATTCCATTGGGGATCAAAAAATTTCGGGCCAACGCAAACACCGTATATAGATAGGGGCGTGAATGAAACAACATTGTTACTGAAATTCCTCATGGTATGAGAGATCTTGTTGAGGACCATACCCCGTCCATATTTCTACATTTTTGTTCATTTCATTCGTTCAATTCCATACGATTAAAAACTACCTACAAACTCCGCACAGGCTAAGGATCCCTTCGTGGTATTTGAGAAGCACAAGGCCACGAAGTTTCTGCTACGGAGGTGACCAAGCAGATCTGTGCATCCGGTACTGAAAGAAGAGGCTTTAATATAAGTTGTAGAGTTTGTTCGCCAATCCTCATAAAATTATTAAGCTTAAAACAAATCAGCTACCAGCTACTAAAATATTGATCTTTCCAGTTGACCACAAAAACACGGAATTATTAATGGATTCATACCTGACTAGACCCGTCTGAAACCCGAAAGTACAGATGTTTCTCAGATGGTGCCTGAAAGTAAAAAACGAAGGAATATATTTATTAACTAGAATGAAATTGAAATTGCAGAGCAATATCTAGATACTTACATTGTATAACTAGATGCAATATCAAGAAGCACGGCCAACGAACAACGGCCAACGATGTTTCACCCCAACATCGAGAGGAAGGTGTCCGTTGCCTTTTAACGTAGCAAGTCGCCCGTTGGGAGGTATTTTTGGTCTTTTTCGAGCTGGTGCGAAACAGGGCGGGGTGTGCATGGAGTGCCCCTCCTCACCGGGAAAGTGCACTTAAGACTTATAATTCACTTTTACGGCTGCAGACAGCTGAGACAAAATCAATCTTGCATCTTTATGACCGTCGCCAATGGGTCCCGACACTGTCTTTAAAACTTAGATAATTGCCAGAAGGTAAAGGTGAACAGAAATCGCGGATGGGTTAATCACGAAAAAGCCGTAAACTGGCTAATTGGACATTAAAATTGAAGAAACAGCAGTGTCAGACATACGCCAACTGTGTCCAAACCAGTGAACGCGGCTACTTAAAATTAGTTTTGTATCTTTGTCGAGTGTCGGGACCGCGTGGAAACACCGTGGATCGCGTGAAAACCGAGAAAACGATTCGTGCTTGCCTTATTCTCAATGCAATGACTTTTCCACTCACTATTACACTATCACCGGCCGAGTTTGGAATTATTTCTGTCCATTTGATGAACTGTTGAACTTTAACCGCTCGCATCTTTATAAAGGACCGAACGGTCGGAGTTGAGCTATTTATCTCAGACCGTCTTAGACTGACAACTCGGCCATTTCCATACAAAGATATTCAGATCCTCGGCCACTGATTAATGAATATTTTTATGTCAAAAAATAGATCACCTTTTAGAAACACGCTACGACAGAAAAAGATGTGTGTTTCGGGTATTTATTTATCGCACTCGTGGATTGGTTGTTCGAAACTTTATGGCCGGAGGTGATGGGGTAGCTAGGCCTGTTAAACACTGTTATATATGAAATGAATCAAGATTCGAAAGTAGGAGATTGTACCTTCAGAAGTGTTCTGTCATCTATGTTGATGATGTTGTGGCACACTGTGATTCTAGAAGATAGAGCCGGGAATTACATGCAGCATACCCCCGTCAGGCCTGGTGCAAAAGACTTTTCGATGAACAGTGTCGTCAAATGGTCGACCCCTACCGATTTCCCGAACGAGAAATCTGACTCCTACCATTTTTGTACATTATATACCACACATACTAGGCGCGCATAATGCAAAAGTCCAGACTCGATATTAGAGCTGAAACGGTTAAGGGGTTTTCTTGATCGGTTAATCACTTGGATTAACATTGGTTAACCGATTAATCACTTGTTCAAATAGATATCTGAATAATTGCCATACCGTTGATGTTTACAGCATGAACCCTTTACCCAGCGTAACAAACAAAACCGTCTAGGCCTATATACAAAAATCCCCGTTCAAATTTAATATGTTTTCAATTTTTGTCTCAAAAACATAGCTTATGACCCCTCACTGGAACGAGCTCGTTGAGCTCGTTCCAATGAGGGGTCATAAGCCATGTTTTTGAGACAAACATTGAAAATTTTGAGTAATTCATGAATTTATTTTGCAAGTATCATCTGCTACCCGCAATGGGTAAAGGGTTAAGAATGACCATTTCCAGCCACTGATACAGTATGGTGATCATGCAAGTAAACAAGTATGTCAGCAAATAACTTGCATGCTTTACTCTGTCTCATATAATTGATGTGAGTCCGTGTGACAATGCCTGCCTGTTTTGGAGCAAGTTTGTTCCTTTGCTAACCCATATAATACAGTAGTTCAAAAGTAAAGGTTAATCGATCAATTACTTTTTGGATTGATCAAGATGTTGATCATTGATTAATCGATTAATCGGTTAACCGTCTCAGCTCTACTCGATATCTCAAGCCATTCTGAAGGAGTAGCGATAACATGAGTTCAGATAAAATGAGTCCCCAAATTTTCGACCCACACAATATCCCGAACCGGAAGTTTGACCGGTACCATTTTCGGATATTCTCCGATAACAAGAATGTCATTTCGAGCGTTGTCAAATTTTTCGCCCCCACACGATCTCCCGAACCGGAAGTCTGGCCCACACCGTTTTTGGCAGTTATACACCCCACAAATTGGCGAACAGAATTCAAAAAGTCCGCACGGGATACTTCAATACTCCAAGCCATTCTGGTGGAGTAGCAATAACAAGAATTCCAGATGAAGAGCGTTTGAGGCCAAGGTCGGACCTGCATCACGGAGGCTGTCACTCCTCCAAATTTCATGTTACGCGTAGTGCCATTTAGGGTTCTTTTTTTTTTTAAATATATCTCGTGGCAACCCAAACCCGCACTGTCACCCACACCGAGGACAGAAGGAGGTCAGTTGGGATCCTGTATCATCGTAGGAGAAACAGACACAACTCACAGACACAACCTCCACAACTCCATTACCTCTTGCATTCCATTAGCATCGACATTACCCATCCATGCTCTCCCCACTCAGATGTTCATCATATGTCAATGGGATATAATGCACATATCCCCCCCCCACCCCCCCCCCCCCCCCCCCAGAAAAAAAAATTCCTGCTGTCCCAACCTATAGGAGAAGAATGCCATCTTCATTCATATATATAGTCTATTCGGCAATCTTGGACGGGTATAGAGAGACGGTCATATTCTCTCTCCGAGAGCAGACCAAAAAAACCTTTATTGTTGTCGCCGCACTTCTCCAGTGCTTTCCACTTGGACACTTGGGATTAAGTGTCTTACCCAGGCCTTGAAATAACCCACAAACGATCGTTTAGAGTACGCGTGGGTTACGTTATTTTTAAAATGCGTGAACGAACTACACGTTACGACAAAGTAATACAGTGGAGCCCACTTAATTGGATATCTCTTAACTGAATTACCCTGTTAATTGAATATAATTTCCCAATACAAAACCATTTACCATACCTGTAGTACAAATTTGACCTGTTAATTGAATATAGGTTACAGAGTAAACTCCTCTTAATTGAATAAAAAATCTAGTAACCTGTCGAGAAATTACCCTGACTCTCCCCAGTTTTCCTTTGTTTATAGACCTATTTGGCCTCCGTAGATCCAATACAGGCATGTAATCTATTATATCTTATTTGACAGAGCTCATGGAGCTCTGTCAAATAAGATATAATAGAATAAATGCTAAGTTTATCTCCAGAATACAAAAAGTGACACAATCCCCGTTAATTGAATATTCCTGTTAATTGAATAATTTTCAGTGGCAAAGTGACTATTCAGTTAACAGGGTTCCACTGTACAGCATAATTTTAGCAAATTACTAACCAGGAATGTTTCTCCAGAAAAACTTAACACTCTTTCGGAACTATCTCAACTCAAAGGTTGATAAGTCCACCAACATTTGAACAGAATGTCATGCTGTTTCCATTTTAAAGAATTTCCTCCCAAAATAAATAACAGCAACGAACGCACGATCTCGCTTCGGCGAGATCGCGCGTTGGTTGTTGATATTTATTTAAGCTTGATGTGTGATCCATGATCGGCGAAATAAAAAAAAGGGAAGTGGAAAAGCAACACACACAACGCCATTTTCTATGCGTTACCACATGCTATATAGCATAACCTACAGTACAGCCGCCGTGGTTTGGTCACTTTCTACAGGTGGGCAATATTTCCACGGACGCAATAATATTAGAATCATCAAACATCACAAATTAAAATATAACCCGGTGCTTCATTAATTAAACTTTTGCTGATGATGATTTTTTTTTACCTGGTAAACGCATGCGTGGACATCACTGCCCATGTGTGGATTATGACCAATCCACGGCGCCTGAACTGTACCAACGGGTTACGACATAAGACCTTTATTTCCAGGTCTGCTTACCTCAAAACACAACGCAGGTGATACGGACGTGTAAGAAACGACCCTACTTCCATTCGATCAGACGTCCAATACGAGACCACACCGTCATCATATTTCCGCGGTATAACCCGGTGCTTCATTAATTAAACTTTTGCTGCTGATGATTTTTTTTTACTTGGTAAACGCATGCGTGGACATCACTGCTCATGCGTGGATTATGACCAATCCACGACGACAGTACTGTACCAACGGGTTACGACATAAACCCTTTATTTCCAGGTCTGCTTACCCCAAAACACAACGCATGTGATACGGACGTGTTAGAAACGACCGTACTTCCATTCGATCAGACGACTAATACGAGACCACGCCGTCATCATAGTTCCGCGCTTTTACTAGGGAAGATTAATCGATGTGTGAGATCCACCTCGCCATACCCAACCCCACGACCAACGAGTGAGATGTGCAGTGTAATGCGTTCTTCCCCGAACTGTATCTATAACTGTATCGAGAAACAATTTGCCGGGAACACTGCAGGAAGTTGAAAAAAGCCACTGAAACCTTTCATAGTTATGTAAAGCTTTGTTTTCTTCCCAGATTTATAATCTACATTTTATTTCAGCGATAATAATCCATCGCAGAACTAATTTACTTGATTAAAGCTACGTGCATTCAATAATGTAATTTATTTTTTCAACCTCACAATGAACCGGAAATTGATCCTGTTGTGCTGTACAGTTTCCAAATTATTAAAAATATATGCACTAGGACCCCAAATCCGGGTGTCGTTGCTTTTCATATCTTACATCAGAACTAGAGGGGGGGGGGGGGGGCAGGGTCTGTGGCTCAGTGGTTACGGCATTGAACTTCAAACCGAAAAGTCCACGGTTCGAACCCCACCAGGGGTACAGCACACTGCAAAAAATATAGGTTCTAATCTCTAAACTGGTTCTAATCTTGTCCCTGAGATGGAACCAGTTCTGTTTAAACAGTATTTATTTCAAATCAAATAAATTTATATAAAGATTAACATTAAATGTTAACATAATTAAACATAAATTGAGGGGGTTTCAGCCGTAAGTTTAGAGCTTATACGAGGTTGTCTCAAATCATTATTAAGCAAAGGAGATATGAACAGTTGGCATATCGAACCAGTTTTGGTTCTATACAGAAATAACAATAAATCCGGATTGATCACATGAGGCACGGTGCCAATTTTTAAGAACTCTCCGACAATTGCCAGAGGCAGACTATACTTGCCAATGAAGGCTGCAGACCAGCGGTCTAACAAACACCAATGACTCACTGACGGCCATGTGGAATAATAAAAGAAGAAGCAGGAACATACCGCAGTTGTATTTCGGCCCTGAGTACAACAAGACGCCATCTGCAATGCTTTAGAACTTTGATGGAGCCTCGCTGCACTCAACAGATGATTTCGCCTTGAGAAATACAACTATTCTATTCCCCCTCTTATATCTTCTCGTGTTGATGCACCACGCGCCCATTGTTGCGATATTTTCGCATTCTTCTGAGGTCCTCTCAGTGATGAACGGATCGGTGGAAAGTTAAAGCAGTGACAGTGCCAGGATTTTTCCGTCAAGTGGGTTTATGCTCCCGGAAAGGGTGGTAGTGCATCGCCCGACAAGCGCACAATAAAGGGGGTAGTTTCCCCGATAGGGTTCCAGACCTCCCTGGCGGGAAGCTGTAGCCCCCGCTGATGCCCCCCCCCCCACCCCATAGGTGACACCCTTGCCTCAAAGGCTTGGTGGGGCTGAGGTCTACCGCGTCTTAAACCTGGTATGCTGTAGTATATTTTATTACACGCCTGTTCTTTGTAATCCCCATCTACAGCAACACTAAACCATGCGAAAAATGAAAATCTGTTCCACACATATGTGCGGAACGGAAATTGTTGACGGACTATTTTTAAATAGAAGCGAAATTTCACTGGAATTTTCTACAAATCGTGCAACGCAATAACAATTTGAATCTCTTGCGATAGCTGAAAATCGTCCCCTGAGTTCCAATGTGTTCTATGTGCCAGTAGGCACATAGAACACATTGGAACTCAGGGAACGGAATAGTAACACGGGTTCCTCTCGCAAATTTGGTTGGAGATAAAATGAACTGCGGAGTGCCCTTCTAATAATTGTTTTTTATAGACGTGAAGGCGTGTAACAAACACAGAACAACATGCGTGTGTGAATGGGTTATCGATATGGCACGAGAGGAAGGAAGGATAAAACTCGAGGCCGCGGGACTCTCGTTCTATCCTTCCGCGCTTGCACTCGTGCCATATCGACCAACCCATTCACACACGCGTGTCGTTCTGTGTAGAGCTGTAGGTTTTTAAATTTCTTGTTCGGTTTCGGTTTTGGTTTTTCGGGTGGAGAAAAACCTCGATTCGGTTCGGTTTTCGGTTTGTTCATGAGGCCAAGTAAAATTCAATAAAACTCATTCTTATGTCCAGAGTCATAACTGAATGGTAGTGAAATTGAGTGAAACTCAATGAATGTCCGAAATAAGCTATAATACATGAAGAATCAGGAAGGCCAATATAATAATTATCTAAATATACATAACTTTTATTGTGCTTGGCCATTTTTCGAGGTCTGACACCTACACGCAACTTGAGGAAAGCTGCAAACACAACTAAACTGAAATGTCGGAAATTCACATACTGTAGCCTTCCCAGAGTAGTGAGAGTACCCAGACACTGCCATTGGCAGTGTCTGGGTACTCTCACAACTCTGGGATGGCTACATTCTGTGAATTTCGGCAGCAAGAGCTGGCAAGAGAGTATTTAATAAAAAACGAAAAACCTTAGATTACGGGATGTCGACGGTTTCGGTTTTTAAAAAAACTAAAAACCTCGGTTCGGTTTCGGTTAACCTACAGCTCTAGTTCTGTGTATATATTATATCTTTTTGGGAATCTATTTCATGCTCGGCTGATTAGTCAGCTTCAGTCCCGCACAGAAGGCGCCTCTATGGGTGATACCATTAAACATTCAGTGGACTGATAAAACCTTTTTTACACGTGATAATGCTATCACGAGAGTGAAAACACTTGGCTTGTGTCGATAATCAAGTCAAATGGATTATTGACACGAGCCAAGTACTTTCACTATACCAACAACATGATCTTGTCACACCCCATTTGTGTCGTTGTGGGAAAGTGGCGTCATGTATATGATTGGTATATAGGCATAGAATGTGATTTCAAAATACCAACAGGATTCCACCAGGAGGTTCTGAACTAGAGGTTGTTTTCAAAAAACTTTCCAGGGGAGTATGCTTTCGAATCCCCCTGTCTTAGAACTCTCAGACAACTGACTGTCGAAAGTGTCATTAAACCCCAATAAATAAATAAATAAATAAATAAATAAATAAATAAATAAATAAATAAATAAATAAATAAATAAATAAATAAATAAATAAAGCTCGGTCAATGACTGATCTTTGGTATGCTGATGGACCGTAGTGTGGGAAAGGATATTCACAAGTAAGGGGTTTCGTCCAATCATTGTTTACTAACGTTATGGGCCTTTATCCACTTGTTCGACTTGTAAAGTTTCATTTTTTATGGTTTTTGGTTAGTAAACCACTTCACGGAGGCGGATACTTGTTTGTAATGTGTAAGAAAAGCAATTTGTACTTACGTAGTCTCGATCTAGTTGTGATATAAGGATGATATCTACAGTAGCAGAGGTGGATGTTGTTTGGTTTGGTGTCAACTTTACGAGAGAAGCAGTTTCAGCAGTCGTCAGCTCAAACGATAATGGCTTAGGTCCATCTGTATCTTCAGCTTTAAACGTAGTTATCACAGTTCCTGAAAAAAGTATATACACACGTATAACAATAACTCTTTGTCCTTCCGCTGATTTGTCGCGGTCCTCTAACGGGGTCTACGTCAACCCAGTCCCCCGACGGGTTATTCCTCCTCCACTCTCCCTGCTAATCCCCAGCATTCAGTCAAAAAACTGTTTCATAATTTCCCCCATTGGCGCTCTCGCGACCTCCCCAACTATAAAATTGACCCTTTCCCTCATGCTGTTCCGCGTCCACTTATCCTTCATGTTTTCATCCCATTTTTTCTATTCGTTTCATAAGGTGTCTTGTTCTACTAGGTAAATATTTGGGGCATTCTAAAATAAAATGTTCCAGGATCTCAGATGTCGACCGTTGGTGGAGAAAATGTCGACCGTTGGTGGAGAAAATGTCGACCGTTGGTGAAGAAAATGTCGACAGCTGGTGGAGAAAATGTCGACCGTTGGTGAAGAAAATGTTGATCGTTGGTGGAGAAAATGTCGATCGTTGGTGGAGAAAACGTCGACCGTTGGTGAAGAAAATGTCGACCGTTGGTGGAGAAAATGTCGACAGTTGGTGAAGAAAATGTCGACCGTTGGTGGAGAATATGTCGATCGTTGTTGGAGAAAATGTCGACCGTTGGTAGAGAAAATGTTGCTCGTTGGTGGAGAAAATGTCGACCGTTGGTGAAGAAAATGTCGATCGTTGGTGGAGAAAATGTCGATCGTTGGTAGAGAAAATGCCCATCGTTGGTGGAGAAAATGTCAATCGTTGGTGGAGAAAATGTCAATCGTTAGTGGAGAAAATGTCCACCGTTTGTGGAGAAAATGTCGACCGTTGGTGGAGAAAAGGTCGACCGTTGGTGGAGAAATTGTCAATCGTTGAAAATGTCGACCGTTGGTGGAGGAAATGTCGACCGTTGATGGAGAAAATGTCGATCGCTGGTGGAGAAAATGGTGGAGAAAATGACAATCGTTGGTGGAGAAAATGTCAATCGTTGGTACAGAAAATGTCGACCGTTGGTGGAAAAAATGTCAATCGTTGGTTGAGAAAATGGCGGCCGTTGGTGGAAAAAATGTCGATCGTTGGTGGAGAAAATGTCGATCGTTGGTGGAGAAAATGTCGATCGTTGGTTGAGAAAATGTTGACCGTTGGTGGAAAAAATGTCAATCGTTGGTGGAGAAAATGTCGACCGTTGGTGGAAAAAATGTCGATCGTTGGTGGAGAAAATGTCGATCGTTGGTGGAGAAAATGTTAATCGTTGGTTGAGAAAATGTCGACCGTTGGTGGAAAAAATGTCAATCGTTGGTGGAGAAAATGTCAATCGTTGGTGGACAAAATGTCGACCGTTGGTGGAGAAAATGTCAATCGTTGGTGGAGAAAATGTCGACCGTTGGGGGAGAAAATGTCGATCGTTGGTGGAGAAAATGGTGGAGAAAATGTCAATCGTTGGTGGAGAAAATGTCAATCGTCGGTGGAGAAAGTGTCGACCGTTGGTGGAGAAAATGTCGATCGTTGGTGGAAAAATGTCGACTATTGGTGGAGAAAATGTCGACTGTTGGTGGAGAAAATGTCAATCATTGGTGGAGAAAATATCGACTGTTGGTGGAGAAAATGTCAATCGTTGGTTGAGAAAATGTCGACCGTTGGTGGAGAAAATGTCAATCGTTGGTTGAGAAAATGTCGACTGTTGGTGGCGAAAATGTCAATCGTTGGTGAAGAAAATGTCGATCGTTGGTGGAGAAAATATCAATCGTTGGAGGAGAAAAGCTAGATGCGTTTTTTTATGTACAGTAGAGTCGTCGTGGAGTGGTCGTTATCCACGCGTGGGCAATGATGTCCAGGCATGCGTTTATCAAAAATCATCAGCCGCAAAATTTTAATAAATGAAGCACCGGGTTGTACCCGGTGTTTCATTAATTAAATTTTTGATGATTATTCCTATAATTAGTGTTTGGAATCTAATATTGCATCCATGGAAATATTGCCCACTCGTGAAAAGTGACCAGTCCACGGCGGCCGTACTGTAGCAGGCGCCTTTCAAAAACATAAATTTTGAGAAAGATGATTTTACAGTGTGCCAAAGTTATCTGTGTGATATTTATATTTTTACAACAAAGGACTGTCCCTTTTCTCACAAAGAAAGGCGAACAGAAGCGAGACTTCTCGGTTTGTCAAAACTCATCATGATTTTGGGATGAGCTGTTTTCATTAATTGGTAAATCGAATTGTACAAATGGGAGATGAGATGTGAAGTTAATTTTAAAAACATAGTTGTGCGTTAAATGTTTTACTTTTTCAAAACCATCCCGCCCACCTCATTCCCTCCCCACACATCCGTATACACACAAACACACACATACATATACAGTACGTGTAGAGTGTATTATCAACAAATCACCCGCAGAGTGGACACTTCACTCAAGCAGTAATTGCAAATTTGTTGCAAAGCATAACGAGTACAAGAAAAGTTCCAGCCAATGGCTGAAACATTTCTTGTGTTTTTTGTCCGTACGGACAGAATTTGAAAGTGATACTTTGGGTGATAACTCCACTCCGCGGGTGATTTTGTTACCATCCACTTTCCACGTACTGTACAGTGTCATTGTCTACACAAACAGTGATTAGAAAGCGGATTTCCGCCTATTCTGGGATCCATTATCCATCCACGGTTGATAGTTTTTGACACGCAGGGCTATTTTCAGAATAATTACAGGACAAAGTACAAATAATGAATTATCATGAAGTTAATGAAGTAATTGACTCTGATTCGTCGAAGTCACGAATCCAGACGCTAAACGTTTGTTTTTGTTCCAGAACTCGACTCATTGTAGAGGTCATGGGAGTGGTTCGCTCTTTTTGAACCCTCCCTGTGCCGCGTAGAAAAAAGGAAACACTGAGATTTTTACTGACCTATGGCACGCGGACAATGTGTACGGGATCTTTTCAGCGTGCCGAAGGCGCACAGGGACGATGTAGGATTTGAAATCCCCTGCGACTCGAATAACTTTATTTGCTTATGAATGAATCCACGGCAGTCGGGAGTGAGGGACAATAATCTTATTTGATTTGAGTGTGCGTACTGGTAGTAGGGTACTGGGGTCAGACCCCCGAGAACTTCGAACTGGAAGGTGACTAGGAATTGTGCATAACCATAAGAATTCTGCTCTGTGTTTTACTTAGAAACGTGGGGATATGTTTGATAATACTGAAACCACAGTTTGATGGTTGTTTTAGAGAAAAGAAAAAGAAACTCAAACAGTCGCTGATTTGGGCGCAGCCCCAGCATATTATCCATAACGGTTATAAAAAAAAAGAAAAAAAAACACCAGTATGTGTTTTTGTAAGCTGGGAGTCATCTATCAGCTTTTATGGGAGAGTGGATGCTGAACCTTGCTCATCTGGTCTGCCATCAGGGGGTGGGGGGGGGGGGGGGGGGGTCAGATAATTTGTTTCATCTGACTGAATACATTTAAGGGGTGGCTGCGCCTTTGTAGCTCCATCGCAAGGCGAATCAAAACATGTATTCTAGTGTTTGGCATGTTCCTTTTCGTCATAATGCCGGTCTCCATATTACGGTATCTAAACCTTAGATAACATTTTATTCTCCCGCAACGAGTTGTGGCAGGGGTATACTGGAATCATCTTGTCCCTCTGTCCACTGTAAACATAATATTGTCCGGAGCTTTTCTCAGAGGTTTACGGACCAATCTGCACGAAGCTTGGTATGAATGTTCGCCACCATGGGAACATGTGCACCTGCGATTATAGTCCCGATCGGCTTATTTTTTGCCAGAATTATGCCCCTCTTCAACTTGAAAAAGCAGGCCTATAATATTATTCGCAGATTGTCTCAGGTTTTTGTGGGTCGATTCCTTGGAAACTTGGAATGAATGTTTACTACCATGGGAACCTGTGTACTCGTGATTATAGTTTTGATTGGGCTTTTTGGCCAGAGTTATGCCCCTTTTCATCGTAGAATAATTAGAGCGGCGGATGTGGGGAAGAAAATTCTTTCGTCCCTTAAGTGGAACAAGGCGCCATCTGCAATGCGAAAGTATCGCAGATGGCGCATTTTTCCACTTACGGGACGATTTAATAGTGGTTCACATGTCCTCTTAAAACAAAGATGTATCAAACTGATATTCCATACATCCACAGAACGTGACGAGGTGTGAATGCGTTCGTCAATACGGCAAAGGTACCAACCCGGAAGGATAGAACGAGAGGCACTACCTCGCGTCTATCCTTCCGCGACTGGATGAGTGCCACATTTTAGAACTCATTCACACATTGTGGCGTTCTGTTTTTATTACGCGCGTCTATTACATGGAATCTATTAACCTTTACCTAACACGAAAGGCAGACGACACTTGTAAACAAAATTCTTGAATAACTATTTTTTGTTTTTTTCATTTTTGCATCAAAAACATATACTACTCAAAGTTTGCTAAGCACCAAATATTTGACACATCATTGTGAAATTTGCTGGTGACATATTTGCGATATTTTTGATGGATATGATTGAGAAATGTATTGAGATGGTCCCCAGTGTTTATATTAGCTCTCTTGACAGGCAGACGTTTCGTGACAGTCCTGGAAAGCATGTAGCCCTTGATTTTCATGATGTTTTCGTGTACTGTCTACATGCACATGACATGTGTAGGGTATTCAGTCTTCATTTCAACACAAACCCTTGTGATTTAATGATTGAATATGGCAAATGCAAATGTAAGAAGACATTTGTCTGAAGCAGAAATGTGGCGGGTTGCGGGGATGGTGGAGCAAGGGGCTACCCATCGTCAGGTTGTTGAAGCTCTTGGTGTGCACCATACGGTGATCACCAGAGTCTGGGCGAGATTTCAGCAGTATGGTACACAGTAAGACGGCATGGTGGTGGCAGAGACAGGGCAACATCTACAGCTGAAGACCTTTTTTATCATTCAGGCCCATAGGAACCGCTTCGCCACAGCAACCCAACTTCGCAGTGACCTTCAGAATGCATCCGGGGTAAATGTTTCGACGCCGTCTATCCGGGGAACGTTGCACGAAGGTGGTCTCCGGTTGAGATGATTTGCGACCTGTCCTTTTTACAGATGAGTCAAGGTACTGCCTAGACCACACAGATAGACGTTCTAGAGTATGGAGAAGACCAGAAGAGCGATTCCATGCAGCCAACATTGCTGAGCATGACCGCTATGGTGGAGGGTCAATCATGGTCTGGGGCGGCATCAGCAGGGATGGGCGTACAGAGCTCTGTGTCCTTGAACGTGGAACATTGACTGTACAGCGGTATATTGATGAGATCCTGGATGTCCACGTCAGATTGTATGCAGGTGCAGTGGGTGATAGATTCATTCCGATGGAGGATAATGCCCGCCCTCGTGTTCCCCATGCTGTCGGGGAGTACCAACAGAGGGAGGGGATTGAGCGTATGGACTGGCCAGCAAGATCCCCTGATCTCAGTCCAATCGAACATGTCTGGAATGAGTTGCAGTTTGCAATTTCAGCCCGTTCAGTCCAGTCAATAAATGTCCAGGAGCTTGGTGCCATGCTGGTCCAAGAATGGAACAACATCCCACAAACGACCACCAGGAACCTGATTGGGAGCACGAGGATGCTAAAACGTAAAACAGGCAGTTGGATATACTTGGTGCTTAGCAAACTTTGAGCTAATGACCCCTCATTGGAACGAGCTCAACGAACATGCAAACAAGAGCATTAATGTTTTAAAACAACTTCTCCGGATACATCGTATTCTCTGTGACTAAGCCATTTGTCGCCCCATTTTATCTAAATTTTCAAAATTACAAAGGGCAGATAGTCCCTCAAGTGGAACCCCCATGTTGAGAGGAGGTATGTTCCACCCATCGCACCTCCTCTGGCTACGAGCCTGGTAAGAAGTACACTATGGTACACTATGGTATTGCCTCAAAATACGCGGATCAAGGTATACTCCGGTATATCGGGATATTTGGGGGCAAGATCATGGCGTACAATGGGGTTTTGTGGGAAAACAGATGCAGAAACAACAGTCCTCATTTTGTTATATTATATGTCACGTTACTTTCCTTCCTCTGATTGGCTGAGAGGTACAATACTGTTTCCGATAGTTTCACCAATCGGGGGTTCTAAAACTAATAGTGTACTATTACCGTGCATTATACCAGTGGCATAGCCACAGGAGGCCGGAGGGGTCCTTGGCCTCCTAAATTTTTTGCTGCCTCCGAACATTGGCCCAATGCACACTTTCCCATGCACATAACATATAGAGCCCTAAGATTGTCTCAGATATAGGGCTATTCTCTCTATAAATGCCTTAGATTCGTTCTTGAAGCACTGTATTTTGCGAAAAAGTTTTGAGGATGGGAGACCTAGTCCGAACAAGGACGCTCCGGCTGTTACCCTTCCTCCCACTTCTCTTTAAGAGAAGTGGGAGGAGGGGGTAACACCGGGGGATCCTAGTTCACAATAGGGGAAGTTTCCACCCCACCCCGCCCCATTCATAACGGCCTTACAAATATCAAATTTGGCCCTCCCGAAACTGGCTTGGGCACCTCCTATTATAGAATCCTGGCTACGCGCATGCACTGTACACTTTCCAAAAATAACCTTGGAATATTCTTGTACGTTCGACTTCCGGGTATCTGCTTCGTTATTTCTGTGTTCAAGAATGAAAATGCCTGCTTTGGAAGGGTCCTTGTAAACAGACAGTGTACTTAGGACTGGAATCCTGATGCGTAACACGGCGACTCCTACATTGCTCGAAATGTCGTTGACTACCAAAATAGTGGTCCTCGATCGAAGTAGTACCCAGACATCTATATAAATCCGCTATCTTAATTTTGTGGAAGGAATTTTTTGACAGGTACATCTGGGTGTGTGGGTGGTGGGTGGATATTGGGTGTGGGTGCATGGGTGGGATATAGGGTATGAGTGAGTGGGGCGTGGATGTGGGCTTTCGGTGGATCTAAAAAAATGCCTCCATAAAAACCAAAATGGGGGATTTATATGGATTTATATGGAGCTTCGTCAATTTGCCGTCATGCTCGGAAGTTTACTTCCTTCTGAGCTGCTTTCATTTTTGACTAATTCTTATTCCGTTACGTTAAGTGCCGTACCAATGTGTATCGCGCCATGGGAACGTAAAATTTAGCGTCACGCTGATCCTAATTGTTGAATGGGAATTTTCGCGATAATTCCTGAAAATCCGATTTTATACGTTCCTTTCGCGCATTACTTGGTACGACATCTTTCCTTGGAATTCTTTTATTCGGCATAAACATACACTTCATCAAATATTATATATAACTTCGTCAATTTGCCGTCTTGCTCGGAAGTTTACTTCCTTCTAAGCGGCTTTCATTTTTGACTAATTCTTATTCCGTTACGTTAAGTGACATAATTTATATGTTATATGGAGGATAAAGGGGAAAATTATGATATTCCTGTCCATATATTTTCTTCATAAAACCAAAATGGCGGATTTATATGGGTCATATAGAGAAATCCTTAAAAAAATCTTTTCCTAAAAACCAATTATATGGAGTATTTTGGGGGGAAAAGTGTCCTATACGTCAATAGTAAGGGAAGTCACTATGGGAACCTGATTTAGCACCGAAAATTCCCATAGAATTTTGAATTTTTTGACAATTCACGTCTAGAAAGAATATCGGGACCGGATTTAACAATGAAAATTCCCATAGACGTTTTTACGCCAGAGTGCCATCGGCAGATGGCACTCTGGCGTAAAAATGTCTATGAGAACTTTTAGTGTTCAAGTTTTAAATCAGGTCCCAATATTCCTTCTAGGCGTGAATTTTCAAAAAATTCAAAACCCGATGACAATTTTCAGTGTTAAATCAGGTGCCCATCCTGCCTTCCCTTACTACTTACGTCCGGGTACCACTAAATCTCCGACAGGTGGACTATTCTTTCCCGAGAACCACTATTTTTCCATTGCCAGCCCCAAGCCGTGCAATATTCATAATTTATCATATGACCTCTCCATTTTCTCGCCTAAGTACTGTTTCACCTTTTCAATAAATATCAATTAGTGCTTCATAGAACCTTCAGTTGATTTGATTGGTCCATTTCAAAAGAACTCTTTCTGATTGGTTATCGCCGAAAAGATTTGTGTCAAATTAATGCGCGTATAAATGGAACTATTTCAAAACATCAACAAACCCACGATGTCTGATTTTATTTGTTATAAACATTCACTGAAATCCCAATCATAAGAAATGTATAAGTACTTGAAAATTAGTATTTAAAACGCTGAATTGTGAAACTATATTTTGTCGCGGTTATGACGTCTGACTGTTGTCAGCTGTGACGCGTTACAGTCAAATACATGACGTCTGGGGTGAAATTCCATTTTTTAACCCTTCTTTTCTCTTTAAAAGATGTTTTTTTTGTAACTTTATCTGTCATATGATAAATAGAACATGAAATTCGTGTTTTGGTCATACTCTGTTTATGAAACTCGTCTACGAAGTTCCCGTTCTTAGACGAGAAGAGTCAAAACGGAAAATTCGTAGACGAGTTTCATAAATAGAATATGACCAAAATACTCTTTCCATATATCTATACATATGGCGAGGATTAGAAAACCTAGTGGAACGCATGTTCTGTACATTCTATTAAATCGGAACGAAGTACCTGTATATTTACAGTGTGTAAACACAGCTGGTGGTCGTTAACACGAATAATTAAGACATATACATTTATTGACATTTATGAGGTCTATAAAGCACGTGCAAAAACAATGTCATCATATCTCCACCAAAGGTACCCTAAACTGATACCCCATAACAATAATACCGTGATACTTTCAACCCTAAACGCATAACATATTGTCTTTTTCCAAAATAAATGACACATACTGGTGTTCTGAAGATTATTTTCATAAAAATATTTTCTAATAATATTTTGACAAATGTGTTAAAAGAATGTGATTAAAGAAAAAAGTTACAAAACATTGAAATAGGCATGGCGGATTAGGGTTTTCTGCTGACAAATAATATTATAAATTTCATAATAACTTTTTAAAATGCGTTTTTTGAAACAAAAGGCTGCTATTTTTGGAATTCGTGAACCAAAAATAGAAATAAATACAATAGCATATAATGGAAATCACTGTTTGTCTTCATAAAGGATTCAAAAATGAAAGGAGTCGTAAAGGCTTCATATCGAAGGGCCGCTTTCGGGTCCAGGATCGTGATACGCTCTGAATTCAAAATTAGGTAGCTGCACAGTGAATTTGTGACCAATCAAGATTTTCAGTGGGAGGGGGGTGGGGGGGGGGGCAGGATAGGTTCAGGTTTGTTCAAATCTATCCCTATCCCTTGGTGTTTTTCCTTAAAATTTGCCTTTCAAACTGCAGTGACATAACAACCCTTGGAAGTTTGGCAGTGCTTGTCTACAGCTGATGGTTGGTTATGAATTAGAATCAGTCAGGAAGACCTATGATAATAATCATCTGACATGGACATCAGAGTTATGAATAATTTCATGACTTCATTCCTCTACAGTGTTGATGAACCATGACTAACTGAATGCGCTCCAAAATACTTTGTTGACCCACCTTTAATTATCCGTTGAGCGATTAAGGGCCCTTGGGGCCTCTTGTTTTTCTCAGTTTGAGAATACATATTCTATATTCTGTAAATCATCTTTAACCCTTTACCCAGCATAATGGACAAAACCGGCCAGCGTTATTCTAAAAAATCACCAATTAATTTTCGTTATATTTTCATTTCTTGTCTCAAAAACATAGGTTATGACCCCTCTTTGGAACGAGCTCGTCGAGCTCGTTCCAATGAGGGGGTCATAACCTATGTTGTTGAGACAAAAAATGAAAAAAATTAGTTATTCAAGAATTCTTTTTGCAAGTGTCGTCTGCTTTTCATGTTAGGTGAAGGGTTAAGTAATATAAGAAGTTGAAGTGCTTTTTTGCAGAACTCAGCATTTTTCAGTTTGAGTTCCCAAATCCTAAATAGTTATCTAGCATTCTTTATGTGTTCACCTTGGAAGTTTCTTTATAAATTGTGGCTGTTTTTTATGATTTTAGTTTTTATGAAAATCTTTTAATTTAGATGTCAGTGGCTTCTGTCATGGATGAAGAAACAACATCCTAAATATTTTTAAAGTATGTGAGGGTCGGGGGTGTGGTGGCAACTATTTCTGGCACACGAGACCATTATGTGGAGACAAAGACATTTTTCTCAAGGCTGAACGTTACAATACAATGACACAACGCGGTTGCCGCAGGTGGGATTCGAACCGAGGACCTCTCGGCTTACAGCCTGCACCTCTACCTACAGAGCCACCGCGCCCCCACATCTTATCAATAGAGATTGGAAAAATAAATAAATAAATAAATAAATAAATAAATAAATAAATAAATAAATAAATAAATAAATAAATAAATGTAAGATGTACTTACCTATACGAGCATTTTCTTTGAGAAGGAGTGTGGATGATAAATCGAGGATGACTGGCGGGTTATTGGCAAGCGCTATAAGAAAGAAATATATTTTTACTCTGTATTCAGAAGTTGCTGCACCCAAATGAAAAAGATGATTTAAACTATGACACTATGCAAATTAGCCAAGTTGGTTTGTACCAGTTTTATAAACCCAGTTGTCACTATTCTCACTCGGTCCTGTGGGGTGTCAGTATTCTGATTTTTACATGTATTGTGACAGACTACAACGCGGGGCAGAACACAACGAGGGGCAGAACACAACGAGGGACAGAACACTACGAGGGACAGAACACGACGAAGGACTTGTATTTAAGAAAAACTCCATCAAGGGTCGTTGAACCGTGTTCCCCGTAATCTATACCCGAGTTGTGGTTTGTATTCATACCACGATGAAATTTGAATTAAGCGAATAAGGTCGATATTTATAAAGAAAACAAGAAATTATAGCAAAGCCATGCAAAAAAGTGCTATGACAAAAAACATCTTAGTTTCCAAATGAGTGAAACTACAAATGCATATTGTCGTGTCCAATTGCAACAAGTAAAATATGTACAGTAAAAACTAAAAGTCCTGTCATGTAATACGCACGAAATAACACGTCCAACTGCGCGTTAATCTACGCGTTATGACCATAGTTAGGCTATCAAATTCTATACATATGCCCTGTGCACAAGCAATGTTTCAGCCAATGGACCTCCGGGTAACCCGGAGGTCCATTGGCAAAACATTGCCCGTGTTTGCTATGAGTAACCAGGAGAACCTGCCGTGCTTTGGATGCCATTCGATATGGCAATTGCGCGCAATTCCAACGCGCAATTAAGCCGAGACAAGCGCACAGGTTGTGACAGGGCTTCTAGTTTTAATTGTATATAAAAAAAAGAAAGTAATAACATGAATGCTTTAGAATTAATATTAATTGGTAGAGAGCTATGTTATTTTAGGCTATCACGGTGGGGCGTGGTGGCTCGGTAGGTGGAGGTGCAGGTTGCAAGCCGAGAGGTCCTCGGTTCGAATCCCACCTGCGGCAACCGCGTTGTGTCATTGGGCAAGACTCGTCACTCCACTGCCTACGTGGGAGCACGGTGGCGTTGTGTGCTAAGGCGTACTGCACGTCGATGGTGCACTTGTCTTCAAACAATGCTAACCCTGCTCGTGTGGAGTTAGTATGTTGGGGAGCTGACAGTTGCCCGCCGGTGGTTCTCTCCGGGTACTCCGGCTTCCTCCACCCGTGAAACTGTCGCGGTCATGATTAGCCATTGTGCAGAAATATGTGACCCAAAACGCAAATAAATAAATAAATAAATAAATAAATAAATAAATAAATAAATAAATAAATAAATATAGGCTATCACAGTAGGGCCCTGCGAATCACACATTTTCGATTCTAATCGAATCTCTAATCGAATCATGTCTATTATTCGAAATCGAATCAAACCTCGAATCGAATCGAATCGATGGCGTCTTGAAGATGGGGGAGGGGGTGGGGTGGTGTTCTATAAACCTTATTTGTTCTGACTGTGATGGCTTAAGTCCCCACTGTTAAAATATTCAACTACATCACCAAGGCATGCCTTTGTAGTAGAAGGCATGGCTTGATGATGTAGTTGGAGTATTACCCTGTTTATTTATTTATTTATTTATTTATTTATTTATTTATTTATTTATTTATTAGGGTTTAACGACACATTAACAGCCAGGGTCATATCATGTCAGTGACAGTTTTACGGATGGAGGAAGCCGGAGTACCCGGAGAGAACCACCGAGCAACGACGAGCAGCTGTCAGCTCTCCAACATCGTAACTCTGAACTCTGCACCGCGGCACAGGGTTAGGTTGGTTGAAGACATGAGCACCATCGACGTGCAGTACGCCTTAGTACACAGCGTCATCGTGCCCCCATGTAGGCAATCGGGGTTAAGTGCCTTGCCCAAGGACACAACGCGGGAGCACGAATCAGTCGCTGAAATGGTCACCCATCCAACTACTAACCGGGCTCGACGTTGCTTTCTTCGGTGATCTGTCGAGAACCGGTTATCGTGACGCCACCGCACTCCCCGTATTACCCTGTAAAGATTATAGTTCATCGTCGACATTGCTTGGAAACCTTAAATTTGTATTTAACAGTGATAGGGACCAGTGATATTGTAATTAGCATTGCTGGTGGCATGAGTGAAATCATTTATGTACGATTTCCATCTCAACTGTACGTTTTGTCAGACGATGGAGATGACTAATACCAAGCCTGAAAATAAGAAGACTGTCATCTTCAGAATGCACAGCAGGGTAGCATCACTAAATTTACCCTCTGTGAACCTCAATCTGAATCAAGGTTTCAAACCTAAACAGCAAGATGTACTCAGACGATAAATTGGCACACTGTATGGGGGATAGTATCAGCAAATTCACCCTCTGAGGACCTCATTCTGCAAATGACAGATTGCTTATTTTCAGGCTTGACTAATACCATGCCATATCCTTATGAAAAAGACTCGAGTGGAAACGAATCGGGCAGTCGATTTCGAATCGAACCGAATATCTACTTACGATTCGAAATCGAATCGAATTTCGAAGCTTCGCAGGGCCCTATATGTCATAGTTAGCTGATAATACAATATATCACATGAAAAGTCGTTAATTTCAATGTAACAACCCATGTCTTATTTCCTGATTATCAACTAGTGTCTAATCGGCGCGTGGTCCCATAGCAGCAGCAGCAGCAGCATTGTATTCTTGGGCGTGGTTCCCATGACCCCAATTACGACAACAGGTGCAAGTAAAGCGCATTCATGACGCCATGGTGTGAAGCGTCTGAGCCAACGAACTGATTGTCGGTTGTTTTGGGAGAATTTAGCTACAATGAATTAAATAAAAAGTGCAAAAAACATTCATGTGATATTCAGAATCTTTAACTCGTGTAAAGGCTCGTTGTGAATCAAATTCATCAAACTCGTTTCAAAAAATCTTATATCCAAACATCACTCGTTTGAGATCCTCTATATTAAGTATTGTTTAGAATTTCGTTTCTAATTGTTAACCAGTTCTTATCAGTCTTCCCAATAATGTGAATGCATATTTTGTATGATGATACTTTATGAACACACAAAACATTTGACTTATAAAGGCGTCTCCAAAAATACAGTTTAGCCGTGAACAACACATGAATGAAACTGAAATTTCCAAAAAGTAAAATTAATCTTCTAAAGTCCAAACTTGAATCGGACCATATTAAATTATTTAATGAAGATATACACAATGATAATAAGAGAATAGGAAAAAACAAACTTAGGACTTATCGACTATTCAAAGTAGATTATCAAATGGAACCGTATCTCATTCACACTTCTTCCATTGAAGCTAGAAACAATTTTACGCGATTACGCATCAGCAACCATAAACTGTGGATCGAACGCGGAAGGCATTTACAACCTCCTTGTCCTTTCGAACAGAGAATGTGCGAAGCTTGTACAATGGGGGAGGTGGAATCGGAATGGCATTTCGTAATGGAATGTCCGCTTTATGCACCATTAAGAGAAAAATTATTTCGCGCAATTTCTGACGAAAAAATTGACTTTCCTCTGATGGATACAATGGACAAATTTAAAGTAATAATGACTAATGATAATCCAGTGCTGTGCAATGTTATTTTTAACATGGTCCAGCTCTTCCTCCACAAGAGGGACTTATCTGTAATATGAATTATGTATGTCATATGAATTAGTGTGTTTTATGATTCTGTTTATGTTGATTCTGTGTGTAACTATCTGCCTTTATTCTGGTGTATTTGCTGAATAAATCTTATCTTATTTTATGAAGTACGCGATTGAGATGTTATTCAACGACGCACGACCAGCGCATTTTGGCGGCCAAGCCTGTTTTGTATTAAATCTGCTTAACTTTCCAAACTTTAGAAAATAGAAGATAAACACAAAAATATAAAATTAGTATCGCTTGCATCGTCAGTTTAAATTTGAAATAAAAGCATAGAGGTTCGCTACTTGCCAGAAATATGTGCGTGAAAGCTCCATAGCTGTATCTGTTATACATTCGGAGCTACGGGACGCACAAAACAAGCGTTTTTAGTGAAATAGTGATATATTTGAAGTGATGAAAGAACGTCAAAAATTGCTCTAAATTGAAAAACCCCCAAAATAGTTGTTTCGAATTTTTGGAGTTAGTCAAATTACTAAAATTTCATGAAAATTGGCCGAAACTTTTATTTTTTTATTTTTTTTTTTTTTTGACGTTAACGTGAATAACGTCATCCGGAAATTCGACCATAACCACTTATAATTTCCTGGTCGATACCACATTTTTAGACTTCTAGATACTGTTTTTGTTGGAGAATATATTTATTACACGCCTGTTCTATGAAATCTTCATCTACAACAACACTAAACCATGCGGAAAATGAAAATCTGTTGACAGAAATCGTTGACGGACTATTTTTAAATAGAAGCGAAATTTCACTGGAATTTTCTTCAAATCGTGCAACGCAATTACAGTTGGAACCGCTAACGATAGCTGAAAATCGTCCCCTGAGTTCCAATGTGTTCTATGTGCCAGTAGGCACATAGAACATTTTGGAACTCAGGGGACGAAAGAGTAACACGGGTTTCTCTCACAAATGTGGTTGGCGATAAAATGTGTTTTTTTGTTGATAGTTTTCAAATGAATTGCTGAGTGTCCTTCTAATAATTGCTTTTAAAGTCGTGAAGGTGTGTAATAAACACAGAACGACACGCGTGTGTGAATGGGTTAATCGATATGGCACTTGTGTCATCGCGGAAGGATAAAACTCGAGGCCTGCGGACTCTCGTTTGATCATTCCGCGCTGACACTTTTGCCATATTGATTAACCCATTCACACGTGTGTCGTTCTGTGTATTTCAGTTGGGAAGGGTGGGAATGGGGGTCTCGGGTGGTGTGTGTGTGTGTGGGGGGGGGGGGGTGTTGCTTGAAACCCGTGCTGATAATAAATCATGTAAAAACCTACGTTCCTTGATTCCCACCCCCTACCCCACCCCGCACATACACACGCACGCACTTCCGAGCCGTTGGGGGTTTTGCACTGCGAAGTTCAACTGGGAGATTAACATATTAATTCTTCTTATGCATCAACGTGGAAATTTGTGAAATGTTTATTATTAAATATCGCTTTATTGAAAAGCCTTGTTCTACTGCAGAAGCGCCCCGAAGCATCAGATAACTACTCAGCTATCACGGAAAGGTAATCTGAGATCTCGAAGTAATAATCGGAAGTTGCAGACTTCCCATACAAATACTCCAACGACGTATATATCATGTTCGAAATCGATAAATCAAATGAGGTTTACTCAAAAGTGGTTTTTCGTGGGAGTGGTGGTGGATACCCCCCCCCCCCCCTTCTACACCGGAGTTGAGGGGGTAGTCTATACATGGGCGCCGGAAGCAAAGTGGGGCAGTCGGGACAAGAAACATAAGAGAGCCCAGTTGTTTAACAATGTGACTTAACCCACTGAACGCGTAAGATGGCTTTTTCGTCCAGCTTTGTGATACGCCATAACTTCATAAAAGTATAAGGCTCCTCATTCAGTGAATTTGTCTTGTAGACCGATCAATATTTTCAATGTGCAGTCCTATGGCTACACGTTGATACACGTTGAAAATATCAACTCGTCTATCCCACAACACCCCACCCCCGCCTCCAACAACTGAGTCCATTGAATTGACATGGAAGATACCATCAAAGTGCTAAGGTTTAAAATGAAGTTCAGAAGCTACGGTGACAGCCGAAAAATATAATGACAATTGGGAAAATAACGAGGGTTTAATCCCGGAATTCCCGGGTTCCCGGTTCCGAAAGCTGACCCCGATACCCGGGAAATCTTCAGCACAGAACCGAGAATGAAGCGTGGCACTGCCGTTTGAGTATTGAACTGAAGTTTTCTGAATTGAAACTTTGTAGGATTTCGCCAGCCCTTCCACGCCCGAAATTATTACAGTTCTGATTCCTGACGAGCCATTTTCAACAAATCACTGCAGCTCTCATCCAGGTCTGGAGGATACACTCCCCGCCCCCCCCCCCCCGAACCCTGTTTCAGAGTCAAACTCGTATTCATTTTCAGAAGTACTAGTATCACTATTCACTATACCTCCTCCAACATCAACACCCTCTTCACTGCCGCCACCAGTCTCCTCTGCTTCAAGCAGAGGAGACTGGTGACGGCAGTGAAGAGGGTGTTGATGTTGGAGAAGGTAGAGGTGATAACAAAAATAAAGACGAGATTGAAGCGGGTTTGAGTTTTCATACTTATCTTAGGAAAAGAACTTTTCCGTTTGGCGATTGCCAATGAAATATGCTCATTATCATTAAAATAAATGTGTAATGTTACCCTCGTAAATTTACCTGGTATGACCCCGGAAATTTCCCGGTTCCCGGTTCTGAGAGTAATTTCATTCCCGTTCCCGGTTCCTAGAAAACAATGGAATATATTGAACCCTAAAAATAACAAAGCGTTTCAGGGTCCTTCTCTTCGCACGAATATAGTGCAGCACGGCACATACGATGCCCATTCATTCACACAGTGATTCTGTATTCTTTCACGCTTTCATTCACCCATTCATTCAAACAGTTTTTCGCACATTCATTCGCGAATTTGTTCGCACATTCATGCAAATATTCTTTTCCAAGGCACAAACCAAGACAAGCATATTACAGTCGCCCTGCCGGTAATCCTCACATACTCACCCCACCTTGCAGAGGCGGACTGGCTGTATGTGTTGGTGCATGAAATTTCGTGAAAATGACCAAAAGGCGAAATGGATCTGGTTGCATAGACTGGCTGTATATTGAAATGACCTATATGTGGACAGCCAATTGGCCCTTTATCGGACCCTGCGCCCTGTTCTCTGATGCTTTCGGAGCTACTGACTACCGTCAACTTTTGAGAACGATTTTCATAAACACAACACACCGAGTAAGCATGTACCGTCCAATATTTTTCAAAAATCTATCTACCAGTGCTTGGGTCCTGCGAAGCTTCGAGATTCGATTCGATTTCGAATCTTGAGTAGATATTCGGTTCGATTCGAAATCGGCTGCCGGATTCGTTTACTATCGAATATTTTTCATGGAAATATTGCTTGGTATCAGTCATCTTAACCGTCTCACAAAACGTTTAGCTGAGATAGAAATTGTAGATAAATGATGTTGAAAATAAAGACTGAGTGTAATTTCCGCTCTATTAACATAAAAAAGCATCTGTACCCATGCCACCATCCATAGTTAATTCCAGTTTCACTAGTCACTACCACTGCTGAAAGCAAATTTAAAGTTCCCAAGCAATATCGACGATGTGCTCACGGTTGCTAGCAGCTAGCACCATTCAGTGACCAGTACAGAATTCTCGCACCCGTTTCTGTTTTTAAACAAAAATCCTTACTGGGCAATATTCCAACTACATCATCAAGGCATGCCTTCGACGAAGGCATGCCTTGATGATGTAGTTGGAATATTTTATCAGTCGGACTTCAAGACGCATGTTTTCGATTCGAGGTTAGATTCGATTTCGATTTTCGAATAATAGACTCCAGATGAAAATCGTACATAAATAATGTTGAAATAAAAGACTGAGTGTAGTTTTCCCTATATTAGTATAAACAAGAGCGCACGTATCGCTGAAGCAATACAATGTCCCCTACCGGACTAATGAGCATTAATAATTATACAAATGTTATAACCTAGATGTGATTAGCATGAATTCCGTTGAATCGTTTCCAAAAAAGTCCGGAAAACTGATATTTTGGCGCTTTTCCATATTTCCAAGGGCCATAACTCACACAAGAATAATGCAATCAGCATGAAACTCAAACTTGATCTGTAAGTCATCGTTCTATAGTAGGTTACAAAGAATAAAATCATTCGGTTGAATCATTTCCAAAAAAAGTCTGGAAAACTAAAGTGTGACTGACAGACAGACTGACAGACTGACGGATGGACAGAGTCATCGTTCTATAGTAGGTTACCAAAACTGATATCATTCCGCTGAAGCGTTTCCAAAAAAAGTCCGGAAAACTGATATTTTGGCGCTTTTCCATATTTCCAAGGGCCATAACTCACACAAGAATAATGCAATCAGCATGAAACTCAAACTTGATTTGTAAGTCATCGTTCTATAGTAGTTTACCAAAAATGAAATCACTCCGTTGAAGCGTTTCCAAAAAAAGTCCGGAAAACTGATATTTTGGCGCTTTTCCATATTTCCAAGGGCCATAACTCACACAAGAATATTGCAATCAGCATGAAACTCACACTTGATCTGTAAGTCATCGTTCTATAGTAACTTACCAAAAATGAAATCATTCCGTTGAAGCGTTTCCAGAAAAAGTCCGTAAAACTGATATTTTGGCGCTTTTCCATATTTCCAAGGGCCATAACTCACACAAGAATTATGCAATCAGCATGAAACTCAAACTTGATCTGTAAGTCATCGTTCTATAGTAGTTTACCAAAAACGAAATCATTCCGTTGAAGCGTTTCCAAAAAAGTCCGGAAAACTAAAGTGTGACTGACAGACCAACAGACTGACGGATGGACAGAGTGCAAAACTATAGTCCCCTCCGGCGATGCCGTTAGGGGACTAAAAAGCATCTGTACCCATGCCACCATCCATTGCTAATTCCAGTTTCACTAGTCACTACCACTGCTGAAAGCAAATTTAAAGTTCCCAAGCAATATCGACGGTGCGCTCACGGTTGCTAGCGGCTTGCCCCGTGCAGTGACCAGTACAGAATTCTCGCTCCCGTTTCTGTTTTGGCAATATTCCAACTACATCACCAAGGCATGCCTTCGACGAAGGCATGCCTTGATGATGTAGTTGGAATATTTTATCAGTCGGACTTCAAGACGCATGTTTTCGATTCGAGGTTCGTTTCGATTTCGATTTTCGAATAATAGACTCCAGATGAAAATCGTACATAAATAATGTTGAAATAAAAGACTGAGTGTAGTTTCCACTGCATTGACATAAATAATATTTGGGCCTTAACCTCGTTTTATCTTCATATTGGAATAACATATTCTATGTATGTATGACCGGGCCATCTGTAGACTGTTGCAAATATTACCACACTCGAACTGAAGGTATTCAAAATTTTATGTTTCAAAATTTTATGTTTTAAATGTAAGGTATAATTAGTTGATTTTCAATCGAACTTTGTTCACTGCGAGGCGCCAGCATTCCGACGCTCAATAAGGTACTATTGTTTTATTTGAACTACAAGCCGCCTATGTGACTCACACCCCACGTAGCGACCACGGTGGGCTGCTAATTATCTATAGAAAGTTTATCTCAGCTCCCAGCACTGAGGCTTGCATCAGCACGTTTAATCTGGCGTTGGTAAATCAATTTCCTTGTTTACCACTGTTAATATTGTTCGCTAATCTGCAGTATTAGTAAAATTGTGGGGTAGGACGAAATCCTTTGTTAAATATTATGAATATAAATTATATCTCAAATGTGCAATACTAACTTTGGAAGCACAAGTTACTTACCACGTTATACAGCTCTCACAGCCTGGATTTACTGTTTTACATGTTATTGTTATTCTTGGGGATGTTTCCTGGATGTTAATAAATGTTATATGTGTCTTATATCATTTGGACATTCTTTGATCCCGTAGCATTCAATACGACGAAACCCTCTGGTCACATATGTCTTGCATATTTGTCTAGCGGAAAAGGGTGGTAGTATGTTGGTGAATAATGGCGGGTAGCATTACACTCGACGAGGTGCAGATAGATGCAGAGTACACTGCAAAAAATATAGGTTCTCTTTAGAACCAAAACTGGTTATAGTCTTGTCCCTGAGATGGAACCAGTTCTGTTTAAACAGTATTTATTTCAAATCAAATAAATTTATAAAGATTAACATTAAATATTAACAGAATTAAACATAAATTGAAGGGGTTTCAACCGTAAGTTTAGAGCTTATACAAGGTTGTCTCAAATCATTATTAAGCAAAGGAGATATGAACAGATGGCATATCGAACCAGTTTTGGTTCTATACAGAATCAAAACTGGTTCGATATGCCAACTGTTCATATCTCCTTTGTTTCAAAATGTTTGGCGACTGCGTTGAATAAGCTCCAAGTTGAGTGCTGAATCTACTTCAGTTCATGTAATATTCTGTTAAAATTGAATGGTAATCTTGGTAAATTTATTTGATTTGAAATAAATACTGTTCAAACAGAGCTGACTCCATCTCAGGGACAAGATTAGAACCAGTTTTGGTTCTAAAGAGAACCTATATTTTTTGCAGTGTATGACTTTATATAGCTCTATAATGAGAAAGTGCATGTTGCAGCATGTATGTTTGTTCCTTGTCCGAAAATGACGAATCCCTATTTAAAAACTGCGCAACTGACTGCAACTCTTTTCGCTAAGTGACTTGCGGTCAACGGCTCGTAAAATAGACGCAGGATTCTCAATACTCCATCTCAATGGCCAAAGTCTGAAGGCTCACTGGAATTCCTTCCAAAACATCTTATACAAATTACAAACAGAAAAGAACTTTTTCGACATTATAGGACTTACCGAAATATTCCAAATTTTCCAGATGTGTCGTTCACTCTGGATGGTTATTCCCCGATTATTAAACGTATGAGACCCGAGAATGATGATGGTTGAGGAGGAGTTGGTCTATATATTAAAGAAGGAATACCATATAGAGTTCGAAATGATGGCGTCATCTATAGACCCAATACCCCTCCTAAAGCTGACATCAACCTTTTCTTATCAAAATTAAATGAAATAACGAATTTTCTGAATGCCGAAAATAAAAAAATATATATTATGGGGGATCTTAACCTCGACCTTTTAAAAGCAACAGCACATTCAAAAACGGAAGAATTTGTTGATCTCATAATATTCAGCCAGGGCTTTCTACCATATATCACAAAGCCAACGAAAGTAACCAGTCGTTCTGCTAGTCTGATAGATCATATCTTTTCTAATAATTTTTCACGAACAGCACTACCTAGAATGGTCATATCTGACGTGTCAGATCATTCTGGTGTTTTTATATTGAAGAAAAACCCCAACGAATTGATACACCACATTTTACTCTGAAAAGAACCATAAACGCAGAAAGAATTGTAGAATTCAAAACACTTTTCTCGAAAAGTGATTTAACCCTGTAATGCAATCGAATTGTGCCAATGAGTCATATGAAACCTTTCTAAACATCTGTATGAAAGCTCATGAAATAGCATACCCCCCTCAAACTGTTCCCCAGAACAAAAAAAAATATTAAAAGCAACCCTGGATGACAAGTCGGCTTGTCATATCCTCAAACGACACGGAAAAATTATACAATGAAAAACTTAAAGTTCCCACCGTACGGAACTCACAAAACTATAAAAAATACTGTAGAATTTTCAACAAGGTAAAAAAGCAGTGTAAGGCTCTCTATTATAGATATATTCTAAACGAAAACAAAAACAATGTACGAAGAACGTGGCAGATTTGAAACGAAGCCATCAATAAAGGAAACGTGAAGCCAGATTACCCCCGTTCTTCATCCAGGACAATATCGAAATAAACGAGCAAAAGAATTCAACAGTTTCTTTATCAGCATTGAAAAAACCACATCCGAACAGATTCAGAAACCAAATAAGTCCTACTCAGAGTACATGAACAACAATGTTTCCAACAATCGTTATTTAATACCCTCAAATCCTACAGAAGTCAAAAGAGTAGTAAATAAAATGAAGCCAAAATTATCTAAAGACTGCGATGATATCACAACTTGTCTTCTCGAACATACGATAAACCAAATACTGAAACCTCCCAGACATATAAATAACAGCTCTTTCATAAACGGCAAAGTACCAGACAGGATGAAGATCGCAAAGGTGATACCCATATTGAAAATAGATGACGAGCACAGCTTTACAAAATACAGACTTATCAGTATACTACCGGTATTCTGTCAGTATACTACTGGTATTCTATCAGTATACTACTGGTATTCTCTCAGTATTCTACCGGTATTCTATCAGTATACTACCGGTATTCTATCAGTATACTACTGGTATTCTCTCAGTATTCTACCGGTATTCTATCAGTATACTACCGGTATTCTATCAGTATACTACTGGTATTCTCTCAGTATTCTACCGGTATTCTATCGGTATACTACCGGTATTCTATCAGTATACTTCCGGTATTCTCAAAAGTAAAGGAAAAACTCATAGAAGAGAGACTTACTAGTTTCCTCAATAGGTTTAATATTTTATACCCTCACCAATACGGGGTCCGAAAACGACAAAGCGCTATTCTTCCAGTTCTTCAACTCCTTAGAAGCACCGCAATAGAAAATAATAAACAGGAAAAAAACAGCACCTGTGCATTATTCCTGGATTTGTCAAAGGCCTTTGACACCATAAATCACGAAATACTATTACGTAGCCTGGAAACATATGGCATTCGAGGTGTCATCAACAATTGGTTTAGAAGTTACTTGTCCAACAGGTCTCAGTATATTATGTATGGAGAACACAAATAGAACTTTGGCAAACAGAGGTGCGGTGTACCACGGGGCTCAATTTTAGGTCCTGTTCTTTTTCTTTTTAGGCCCTGTTCTTTTTCTTTTATATATAAATGATATGAGTAACTCAACATCACTCAATCTTTTATCGTTTGCTGATGACACCATTGCATGCTGCTCGGTTTCCGACAATAATCCCGTAACACCGTATTCCAATGACGAGCTTCAAACATTATTCGAATGGTGCTCCGTGAACCAGTTAATGTTGAATGCTAAGAAAACCTCGTATTTTATACTTAATCCAAATAAAGGTAGGAACAATAATCTCTGCCAAGAGGTAACAATAAATAACCAAAACATTACCTAGGTTGGGGTTACTGAAACAGAAAAATCTGTGAAATCTTTTAGGAATAAGCATTGATGAACACTTATCCTACAAGGCTCACATATCCCGATTATGCTCGAAAACAGTATGGGCAAACTATAGTCTCAACAAAGTAAAAAATACTCACCCCCCCCCCCCCCTCACCCACGGACCTCTAAACACATTATATAACGCCCTCATACATATCATTTGGTAAACGGAATCCGGGCATGGGGCAACTCAAGGGCTATCAAAACACTAGATGTCATGCAAAAGCGATCATTACAAATAAATAATAACAAAAAGTACAATTCTCATACAGATCCCCTGTTTAAGGAAAATCAAATGCTCAAGGTTGAAGCTTTGTTTAAACTACATGCACTACTGTTGTGTTTGACTGACAGAACGGTAGATTGCCGGGTTCTTTCAATGATATATTTAAAGTAATTGACAATCCATCTGGTAGGACAACCAGACAGTGTGCCCTTCTATACATAGAAAAAAACAAGGACCCAAACTCTGGATAAACTTCCTCTACACACTTCTCGAAACTATGGAACGCTATAGACGTCACAACTCGTAATATTAGCGATAGAACCATGCTTAAGAACAACTTCCACATTCATTTCGTTATATTCCAGTTACGTCCACTGCTATAATTCCTAATTCCTTCAGCCCTGATTGCACTTCGTAAACTTGGAAATTGTCAATACACGTAATAGTCACGCTCTGCGTCTTCATCTGGATTCATCGTCTTGTGCAACCTGCTGCGCTTCATCCCCACAGTTGCCCTATGTAAAATGATATATGTACGCAATTAAAACTTGCAAACAATGATCTAAACAAATATACAAATAACCTGTCACATACATCTGAGAAGGTGGTCAGTCGAGGAGCATTCGCCTTCATTGGTTTGGGCTTATTCATTACATTCGTCACCCTGCGGTAATATAGCAGGTTATGGGTTAATTCATCGCATTCGTCACCCTACGATGATCCAGCTGACGTAGACTCCACACCCAAAGGTAATTACCTACCCCTCTGTCGCCGTCTAAACGATACGAATTTAACGATGGGACTTGTTGCCCCTCTCGGTTGTTTTGATGAGTAGTTGAGGGAGTCCTGTAAGCAGGTTGCTTCTTGCCAACCTTGAAGCCCCAACTTTCCGATGGCGTATACGATGGATCATATCTTTGGCCCCGGAAATGAAATGGTTCGATCTACATTCCCCATCACGTGTCACATAACTGGTTCTTAGTTCAGTCGTTTGATCACAGTCTGTTTGTAATCCCCATCTTCCAGGGGAGGCAGGTAGACAGCCAATCTAGCTATGCCACTTCATACAGTATTTTACTTATTACATATGTGGAATTTGTTTATTTGTTACCATTTTACATGTATGTGTACCGTGAATAAAGAATCTGACATCTGACTATAATCCTTACATATTGAACTATTTTTACCCCCGAATGCGCATGCGTGTAAACAGTAGTAAAGATGACTATCTAATTTACTATAGCGATCTGTGGGAGAAAAATGAAAAAGTTTCATTTGCCACAATTTCATTTTTTTTAATAATGGACGGACATATAATAAATTTGTTAAAATTAGTTTTTAATGGTTCCATTTTTGTTTAAAATTTTCACTTTCTGTCCCAGTACATCATCTTATTAATTCGTTAGAAAAGACTGAGGCGGGTAACTTCAAAGTCCTAAACATGTACTAAATCCTTATGAGAAAATTTGGACGGACACAGATTTAATTAAAGCAAAGATTAATTTTCTTTCTTCTATCAACATATTTTGGATTTGTTATTGTTTTAGTGGCTCCATTACCTTTGAAAAGTGGGTTTTTTTCTCTATTTATGACCTTGCGACAAATAATACCTCTCCTCCTTGGAGACAATTACATGTTAAATAAGGTTCCGCTCTATTGTTTCGCACTATTGCACAGGGGTGAAAATCTAAACATAGGGCATATGTTGAAACTAATGCCATGTAAATTGGAGATATATTTTTAATATCAGATATATGATTACATTAGACTATTTGCTGGACAAGAGAATTTGATGTTTTGGTTCCAAAGTTGGAGTCTGATGCATAGGGGTAAATTACCAGATGAATTGTGGGAAACAGTAGCTTCTGTAGCGGTCGAGGTATAAAGGCTATTTACCAACCAGCCTGGTTGGTCCGGATCTCTTAGTCTCGTGGTAAATCGGTCGCTTTGTGTGCAAGAGGTCGACGGTTCGAACCCCGGCCCCCGCACTTATCTCTCCTCCTGTTACATTTGGGGGCTCGTCCGATCCTCAGCAGTAGGTGGCACTGTGGGTGTTTCGACCGCTCTGAGGGAGGAATTTGGGTGAGATTCACATGTGGTGAATCTCAAAAGAAGGGGAGAGTAGTGTAGCGGTCGAGGTATAAAGGCCATTTACCAACCAGCCTGGTTGGTCCGGATCTCTTAGTCTCGTGGTAAATTGGTCGCTTTGTGTGCAAGAGGTCGACGGTTCGAACCCCGGCTCCCGCACTTATCTCTCCTCCTGTTACACTTCGAAAAATTGGCAATTTTTTAAAATATCATTTTTCACGGGTTTGTTACCAGACATGCAAATAAAAAATGAAATGGAAACATACAATTTTTTTGTATTTTAGAAACAAGGGGTGCTATGCTCCAGGTGTCGGTAGGTTGGGGTGGTGGGAAAATTCTGCTCTTGAGGCTGCTGGGTGGCTGAAAATGACTGGTTTCGGCATTTATTCATGTAATTTTGCAGGTTGAAGTTTTGCCTTTGACAATAAATTATTTCACCCACATTCAGATATGGTTTTTGTGGATTTGGGAAATGTAATACACATTAAGTGTTTGATAAGTAACGTACAGAAGATTTGCATTTGAAGAGTGTGTATGGCATGTCATATTTGGAAATGCCTGGAAAATGTAGAGCGGAACCTGAGGTCGCGTGTGCTTTCGTGCGTGAAAAATTGCGGGAGATAACTCGAAATTCTCACCCTTACTAAAGGAGTGGAAAGAGTTCAATATGCAGGGTAATACTCCAGCTACATCATCAAGGCAAGCCTTCGACGAATGCATGTCTTGATGTTGTTGGATATTTTATCTGTGGGGACTTGAGCTATTACAGACGGAACAAATCGGGTTTATAGCACCCTCAACGCCATCTGTAATCTTCAAAACGCGACCGATTCTAGTCGAGTTCCAATTCGATGTCGAACAATCGACATGATTCGATTCGAGATTTGTGTAAAACTGAAGAATAGGGGTCTCCACAATTTAAATTAAAAATACCTGGTCTCCTCCATTTTTTCTGTGTTAATTCTCATTCCATATCATGTTCTCAACACATAATAACTGTTTAAGGTCCAACACCTGCATATTTATTAGTTATTTTAACCCTTTTTGAGTTGTAAATTTAATGAACTTGGCAGTGGCGTAGCGGAAAATCTTGTGTCCCCCCCCCCCCTCCACCCCGCGAGATAGAGACAGGGGCCCTTTCATAATGGAGGTTGCCTTTAAAACGGGAGCAAATTTCGTGTTGTTACCGTGCACAACATACAGGATTTCACGTAGTACATACGCCATAAATTAAATGAAGGTATAGCCTATAGGATCGATTCTAAAAGTACGACGATTTTTTCATTACATGTTTTAAGTTTCACCCCCACCATCCAACGATACACACATGCACACCCAACATGTGTGACTTGAGAGGCACCATGTTATGTATATTGCCCATTTCTCACCCCTATCAGTAACAATGATGTAGCGTTCACTTAACCCTTTACCTAACCCGAAAAGCAGACGACACTTGCAAAATAATTCTTGAATAACTTTGTTTTTTTTTCATTTTTTGTCTCAAAAACATGGGTTATGACCCCTCGTTGGAACGAGCTCGACGAGCTCGTTCCAACGAGGGGTCATAACCCATGTTTTTGAGACAAAAAATGAAAAAAATAATGAAAATTAATTGGCGATTTTTGAGAATAGCGCTGGCCTGTTTTGGCCGTTACGTTAGGTAAAGGGTTAAAAGAATAATACATAGACTACAAAGAGTACGTCGTGTGGAAGTGAGAGTTTGAAATTATGTGTGTTTGGTACACAGCCTCGCTCTCTCTCTCTCTCTCTCTCTCGCCAATTCCCTCTTTCTTCCAGCGTTTGGACGTCCTCAAGACGGGGCCCCCTTCTAGCCGGGGCCCCCGCAATGCGGACCCTGCGGGCCCATCCCCTACGCCAATGGAACTTGGAAAAAACTCCATCTTGAAGAGGACTAAAATAGGAGACAACCATAATAGCTTAGGGTCAGTATAGAAAGGATAAGGGTTAGCAGTGATCTGCTAACCCTGACCCATACTATACTGACCCTAATAATTTCTACAAAGTTTTAAATTTATTTTCTTTTCTAGCGGCAGGTGGCGCTTCATAATACAAGCAGAACACAGACAGGAGGAAAGTGTGTAGCATTGGCATACAGCCCAAAAAATGGGCTTACAAAAACGACTCAAGAGGATTTAATCCAATTTTTGTTTACTAAATTTATTAAAAATATGATGAAGAGTAGTGAAATTTTTTTTTAAAAGTTCTGGAGAACAGATATTTTTAAAATAAATTGCAGCGTCCCTTATTCTTCAGTTTTACCGAGATTTGAGTCAAATCGAAAATGTGTGATTCGCTGGGCCCTAATCTGTACCTGCTTAATATATGTATATTTATTTATATATTTATTGGTATTTTAATGTCACATACTTATGCATAATGGCTAATGGTGATCGCGACAGTTTTACGGACGGAGGAAGCCGGTATACCCGGAGAGAACCACCGGGCATCGACGAGCAACTGTCAGCTCCTCAACTTTCTAACTCTGTTCAAGCTCCGCTCAAGCAGGGTTACAGCGGTTGAAGACATGTGTACCAACGACGTACAGTACGCCTTAGTACACGGCGTCATCTTTCCCCATGTAGGCAACCGAGATAAAGTGCCCTTCTCATGGACACAACCGGGTCATCCGGACGGGGATCGAACTCGGGTCCTCTAGCATTGAAGTCCAACAGTCTACCACTGAGCAATATATGTATATGGATAGTACAATCTTGTCTCTTTTGGGGTTTACATTGATCTCTCCCGATTTATTGCTTTGTAAATCGGGGATTATACTACGTAAATGTAATAAAAACATTAACGCAAATAAAAATTGGATAAGATATCAAATAATTATTTAGTGTTTACGGGATATATATTACAGGGCGGCAGGTAAAAGCAATATATAAAATGTTTCCAGAGGAACGAGATTGGTGGCCCAAGGGATAAAGGTCATTGTCGAGTACCACAAGACAAGGGCGTCAGAAGCAAATTAGGATTGGTCCAATAGCGTCAGACAGAGATGTGTTGATATGGATTCGAGTACATGTTCCTCTGCGAAAACATAGAAAAGTTCTTTGAAATAGGTGACACTCTGCGACGCTATTGTTAATTAATCAAGTTAATATCTAAGCACCTCCCAAGTCAAACATTGTACCTAGCAAACGGTAACTCTAAAAATGAGTTTAAAGGTCACAAGCTGGGTTTGAAATGGGGTGGCACATTATAATATTGGGTAACGGCGATTTGGGGGCGTACCCCTCATCGTCGGAAGCAAATTTATTACGTGTTATGCAGCATTAGGCTAGCACAGGCGCTGTGGCCAAATGCATGGGGTACCGTAATGCCCATGATAACACGTGAACACCCACTAACTCACATAATGGACAACCACTAGCTCAGATAATGGATGCCCACTAACTCAAATAAAGGACACGCACTAACTCGGATAAAGGACATTCACTAACTCAAATAATGGATGCCCATGTGTTATCGCGGACAACATTTCGTCCCTGGTCTTGAATTGCAAACAATAGGGGGAGCTCACACTCCCACACCAGATCCGGATGAGTGCAATTACTTTATGAAACTCAAAAAATTAAACAATAAAACCATGGTGAGTCAGGAACATTGAACTTACTTTTTAACTTCTACCGCATTGTGAGCAGGAGAAGAAGTGTCAAATTTCCCGTCCTATCGTCCGCTGGTGATTTAACTGATGTACGTGACTAATGTTTATTGCGATCGCAAACTTTCACCCGCGGACGAAATGTTAACAGCTCAAGATGTATTAGTGTTATCTATTTGTCCTTTCACCTGTCCGTTATTTTCAAGTGTGCGGTTAACCTTTTACCCAACGTAACGGCCAAAACCGGCCAGCGCTATTCTAAAAAATTGCCAATTAATTTTCATCATTTTTAAAATTTTTTGTCTCAAAAATATAGGTTATGACACTCGTTGGAACGAGCTCCTCGAGCTCGTTCCAACGAGGGGTCATTACCTATGTTTTTGAGACAAAAAAATTAAAAAATTAGTTATTCAATAATTTTTTTTGCAAGTGTCGTCTGCTTTTCATGTTAGGTAAAGGGTTAATTACAGAACGCGGAGTGGATTACAGCTAAAAGACAAAAAGAATTTTTCACTTTGTAATATCTCACTTATAAAGCCACGTAAGCACTCGCTGAATTTCAGTCAATGGACCTCCGGTTTCAACCCTGAGGTCTGTTGACTGAAAATTTGCTTGTGTTTATGCTTTTACAGAAGGGGGCGCGGTGGCTCAGTTGGTAGAGGCGCAGGCTGCAAGCCGAGAGGCCCTCGGTTCGAATCCCACCTGCGGCAACCGCGTTGTGTCCTTGGGCAAGACACTTCATCCCCATTGCCCATGTGGGGGCACGGTGACGCTGTATACAAAGGCGTACTGCACGTCGATGGTGCACCTGTCTTCAACCAATGCTAACCCTGCTTGTGTGGAGTTGGAATGTTGGGGAGCTGACAGTTGCTCGCCGTTGCTCGGTGGTTCTCTCCGGGTACTCCGGCTTCCTCCACCCGTAAAACTGTCACGGTCATGGCTAGCCATTGTGCAGAAATATGTGACCTTAAACACCAATAAATAAATAATTTTACAGAAAAATATTAACGCTTAGGTGGAAACTCCACTCGACGGGTTGACAATCTTCTTTCTGCGTATTGCATCTCAAGAAAGTAATAAACTGGATGTACTCACAAGAAAGAAAGGGATTATTTATCTGTGACGAGCCTGTTCTCGGCCGAGTTGTTATGTACCGATATCTCTTGATTTCTGTTCGCAAATTCGACCCGATTTGAGTAAAATCGACATTGCTTTTATCAACTTAATGTTTGTTAAGTGGGTTGTTTGTATTGCCTGCATATATTGAATCTATTTGGCGTGGGTATGTATCGATATAATGCATATTGGCCGTGAAATGTTTGAGGCTTTGTTCTAACGTGGAGAAACACAAAAATGTGCATTATGTAACTTGCGGATTGGGAAACAGCATTAGTATGGTTTGGCTTTACTTATATAAATTATAAAATTTACTCCTTAAAATGAATACCCAGATTATGCCCCACAAAGTGGAGCTTCTGTTTCTCAGGCTATTTGTTTGGTAAAATTGCATATGGACAGGTGGTTTTTTATTTTATTTTTTATTTTTGTAATTATTTCTTTGCCATCAAAAGTTCATGTTCTTGGTTTGTTTTATGTTTTAGGCCTCATAATCTACAGAATAGCTTGGGCGGTGGTGTATTTCGCCCCTTGAGTGCAAGAAGGCTTTGCAATGCTATTAAAGCCTTGTTGCACTCAAGGGACAAATTTATCGATTTCATTAACTTGGATAAAATATCAGACATACACCATTTAATTTTTATTTTTTTAAGTTTACATTGGTTAGAAAAAGAGAGCATGCGACAGCCAAAAGGACCATACGGGAGGGCTTGAGAAACATTTTTTTTTAACTTTTTAGGCCTTATCGTTGGATTTTTTAAAATTCAGGTGGGACTTGTGAGAATTTTTTATTTTTAATATTTCAAGGAATCGGTGAGCAAAAAAGACCCTTCCTCTATGCATATATGTTTGCATTAACTGGCAGAGTACTAAAACATTCTCGTTCATTAAAATTTGTAAACAGGTTATTTATTTCTTTATTGGGGTTTAACGACACTTTCAACACTGAGGGTCACCTCGTGTCAGGCAGTTTTAAGGATAGAGGAAGCCGGAGTACCCGGAGAGAACCACCGAGTAACGGCGAGCAACTGTCAGACTCCTAAACATACCAACTCCACACAAGCAGGGTTAGCATTGGTTGAAGACAAGTGCACCATCGACGTGCAGGACACCTTAGTACACAACACCACCGTGCCCCCACGTGGGCAAGTGGGATTAAGTGTCTTGCCCAAGGACACAATGCGGTTGCCGCAAGTGAGAACCGAACCGAGTACCCCACGGCTTGCAGCCTGCGTCTCTATCTACTGAACCACCGTCCACCGCGCTTCCTGTAAACATGTCTTTGCCTTGCTATAATGTATGGGAAAGTGATACACGCTAAAAACTAAAGTGTTAAAAACTACACTTGAAGTGCTGTATTTAACACTTACTAAGAGCTGAACTAGCACTTTGTTCAAGTGAAGATATCCCAGAACTTGACAGGTGTTGACAATAATACCACTTGACAAGTGTAATATCGCGACACTTAAAAGGAAACAACGCAGATGACCCGGATCAGGCTCGAACTCTCGAGCCTGATCCGCGTCATCTGCGTTGTGTCCTTTTAATTATGTACCCACCAAGCGCAAATCAAATTATGGACGATACTGGAAGAACCACCAATGCTAGACACATGGGAAGTGCCATCCATTCAAGTTTCAGATGTCTGACGATTGTAATGTCTAAGTGCTTAAAGCATTGCACGTTGAGTGTTAAAATCAAACCCTAAGAGTTTGAATGGGTTTAAAACCTTGAAAGTGTCAGTTTTAACACTTTAGTTTTTAGTGTGTAGATAGGTAGGTAGATAGATACATGTACATGGACTTTTGATGTTACTCACGCAGTCGGTCTCGGGCAAATGTTGCTGATTGGGGAATGTTGGGGACCAAGAATGACTAATTTTGAGTCCGATGCGTACTAATTCAATAATTCGCCCCCTCCTCCCCCCAAAAAGGGCGAATAAACAACTCTAAAAAGTGTGTGCCTATACTGACAGTGAGTTTTTTCTTTTGTTTTTTTTTTTCTCGTCTGCCCTTCATGATTATGAGGTCATTGAAACTCCTGTCAATATTTAATCTTGATAAAATTGAGATTTTATTGCCGATTGGCTTGATGAAAAAATCAAATTCATTTTTCCGACAACCATAATTAGACCTTCTCTGCAATTTCCTTTATCTATGTATCCTTGACAACCAGTAATATGTGTATGTCAATTTTGTACTATTCAAACAGGAACACGAAAAGGCATTGAGTTCAAACAAATGTCCCATAATATATTTTAACCAACACCACCACCAGTAAACCCTTTGCCCAACATATCGCCCACATCCGATCAGCACTGTTCATAAAAATGGCTATTCAAATTTAATTAGGCACCACAAAGTAGAGCTTCTGTTTCTCAGGCCATTTTTTTGAGAAACACTGCATGCGGGTGGGCTTTTTTTTATTTTATTTTTTATTTTTGTAATTATTTCTTTGTCATCAAAACTTCATGTTCTTGGTTTATGTTTTAGGCCTCATAACCTACGGAATAGCATGGGTGATGGTGTATTTCGTCCCTTGAGAGCAAGATGGCTTTGCAATGCTAAGGCATTGCAAAGCCTTCTTGCACTCAAGGGACAAATTTATAAATTTTTTTCAATTGGGTAAAATATCAGACATAAACCATTTAATTTTTTTAATTGGGTAAAATATCAGACATAAACCATTTAATTTTCATTTTTTTTAAGTTTACATTGGTTATAAAAAGAGAGCATGCGACAGCCAAAAGGACCACGCAGAAGGACCTTTTTTGTAACACTGCATGCGGGCGGGCGTTTTTTTTTTTTATTTTATTTTTTATTTTTGTAATTATTTCTTTGCCATCAAAACTTCATGTTCTTGGTTTCTTTTATGTTTAGGCCCCATAATCTACAGAATAGCATGGGTGGTGGTGTATTTCGTCCCTTGAGTGCAAGAGGACTTTGCAATGCAAAAGCATTGAAACGCCTTGTTGTACTCAAGGGACAAATTTATCAATTTTATTAACATAGGCACAATATCAGATGTAAACCAGTTAATTTTTATTTTTCTAAGTTTGCATTGGTTATAAAAAAGAACTTGCGACAGGCAAAAGGGCCAAAAGCGGTAGGGGATAAGAAACAGATTTTTAACTTTTGGGGGCGTTACTTTTTTTTAATGTTTGCATTCAAAACATAACTTGACCCCTTCTTTGAATAAGACCGTCCCAAGGAGGTCTGGAGGAGTCAAAAGCTATGTTGTTTTGGGTTTTTTTTTTTTTTAAATTAAAAATGGTTAGTTCTCAGAGAAAAAAGAGAAAGAGTCACCTTTATTACTTGGCTCAATAAATCCCTTGTGATTGTATGTGCCAATAATCAGCCCCCCCCCCTCCCTCCCCAGGGACCGACCCGGGCATGCGCCAGTGCGTATTTGGTTCTGAAACATTAGGACCTGGCTCTTAAATCTCAGAAATAGGCTTCTCAGTTGGCACGTAACTTCTCAGATCAAATTTTGATATTCTTTCGATGGATAATAGAGAGAGACACTCTTACATGTATTATATATATGATTATCATTTATCATTGTTGTAGAATGCTTAAGTTAAAACTTTGAGTCTTAATTACCAAGCATTAATCTTCACTGTGGTTTCTGATCAAGTCTTGGCTGCCTAAATAGGCAGCCAAGACTTGATCAGAAACCACAGTGAAGATTAATGTTTGCTATAGTGTACTAAATGAAAATGATGAGAGGTATTACATACTTGCAGTGTGTGTTACAAACAGCAATGTGACTCCGTAAATTGAAATCTGGCGCATGAATTGAAAAAATAGGCTTCGAGGCTAGAGCGTATTTTAAATAGTCCTGATCGGTCCCTGCCCACCCCCCCCCCCCCCCTCCCAGCGCTTTATTACACGTCTGTTCTGTGCAATCCCCATCTACAGCACACTAAACCAAGCGGAAAATGAAAATCCGTTCCTCTCACAAGTGCCGAACGGAAATCGTTGACGGACTATGTTTAAATAGAAGCGAAATTTCACTGAAATTTTCTACAATCATGCATCGTAATTACAATTTGAATCGCAGGCGATAGCTAAGATGGTAGCACGGATTCTCTCGCAAATTTGGTTGTAAATGTGTTCTATTTGTTGATAGTTCGTCCCTTGAGTTCGAATGTGTTCTACACTCTAAAAGCTCTGGGTACTCTGTGATACCAAAAGTGGTACTCAATTTGTCCTGTGTGGGGTACCAAAATTATGGTATTCCAGGAAACCAAAACATTGTTGGTACTCCAAGAAACCAAACTGTAATGGTACTTTGAGGAACCAAAACTGTCTGGTACTTCGTTTTGGTTCTCTAGAAAACCAAAAGTTTGGTACTTTATTATGGTTCTCCAGAGAACTGAACTCAAGTAATTATCCTATGGTGCTCCAAGAAACCAAAAGTTTGGTACTTACCCCTCCCCCATCCCTTTCATGTACACAGCATATACATGGGAGGGGTAGGCTCAAATATTGTTCCATTGAGGGACCCAAAGAACCGGACCGAAGTATGAAAAGCTGCAGAAGTACCAGCCTCCATCACGGGCCAAGATACATTTATTATGTAGATAACACCACAAATCATGTCGCTATGAAAACAATGAAAGAAGAAAAAATGAGTTATGCAGTTCCTTTAATAACCTTCAACAGAATATCTGATATTAAAGGCATACACTGCAACTAACATAAATCAAATACAGTTTGCACCAAGTCATCCAACCCGCTTCCTATATATGAGCCATTCAATCGCGTTTTCAAGGTCCCAGGCTTCGACCGAAACCGCCATTGCTGTTACAGACGACGCGCGAGCTTGGCGCCCAAGTTGCTCACGTGGTGGATATGCAGGGGATGTAACTCCTGTTTATCGACAGTTTGGTATTCCACAACCATCCATTTGGTATTATACGTGCAAAATATAGGGGAGGCTATCAATATTCGGTGTTTTAGGTATCTCATATACTGGTGGTATTCTAGAATACCAAAATGTATTGGTTTTTTAGAGTGTATGTGCCCACTGGCACACAGCACGCGTGTGAATTGGTTAATCGACATGGCACTTGTGCCATCGCGGAAGGATAAAACTCGAGGCCTGCAGCCTCTCGTTTTATCCTTCCCCGCTGACAATCGGGTCATATCGATTAACCCATTCACAAGAGTGTGTCGTTCTGTGTATTTCCTGACACGAATTACTTTGCGAACACGTTGCAAATGGAGATTGGAGTATGAAAACATTGCGAAATGTACGGCACACTTTCATTCTTTCAGCAGTCGTCTATTTTGTATCGGTTTTGTCAATTATTTTCCTTCCTTTGCGGCTTTCAGGAATAATCTGTACTTATTACTTCCCAAAGAGTGATTTACTGGGATTTCCGTGTTTGATTATAAACGATAACTTCACAAGTGAATTATGCAATAAACAATTGGGTCATGTATCCGTGCGCTCAAACGAAGACGCTTTGCCGTGGGTGTGATGGGGACTTCATTGTTTTGTTTTTTTTTTTTTTGTTTTTTGTAACCATTTATCTAACATGAAAAGCAGACGAAATTTGCAAAAAGAATTCTTGAGTAACTATTATTTTCATTTTTTGTCTCAAAAACATAGGTTATGACCCCCTCATTGGAACGAGCTCGTTCCAATGAGGGGTCATAACCTATGTTTTAGAGACAAAAAATTAAAAAATAATGAACATTAATTGGCGATTTTTGAGAATAGCGCTGGCCGGTTTTGACCGTTACGTTAAGTAAAGGGTTAAATAATATAATTGTCGTTAAAAATGAAAAGTAATAAACAGAGTAATCGCTTGACTGGACTGGTTACGTGAAATAATTCATTCGAGGCGCGGAACTATATTGTAAAACACTCGTGCGCATTCGCGCACTCATGTTTGTACAACGTCCCTCGCCTCTCATGAATTATTTCACGTAACCAGTCAAATGACTAGTCTCCATATATATTTTAAAAAACAAAATAATTTGTTCAAGCTGTGGACATTTAAGACATAAATAAGGGCTTAAAGATGAAAATAAACTGATAGGAAACCGGAAGCAGCGCAACCGAAAAAATACTCCGAGCCTTTTGTCAAGAATGAATCTTTCTCTTCACACAAATAGAACACAAGAGGACGGAAACTGAACAAGATAACGATAAGAACTGGGGCCGGTGCGACTAAATACCGAACCACGAACTCCATATGAAACCCTCTCGTTTCAACAAATTTTAATATCAACACAACGAGGATAGAGTATATGGGGACTGGAATGAACTGCCCGAATTATTTATTTATTTATTAGGGTTCAACGACACTTTAACAGCCAAGTTCATATCGTGTCGGTGAGAGTTGTACGGGTGGAGAAAGCCGGAGTACCCGGAGAGAACCACCGAGCAACGACGAGCACCTGCCAGCTCCCCAACATCGTAACTCCGCACTGCAGCACAGGCAGGGATAAATTGGTTGAAGACATGCGCACCATCGACGTGCAGTACGCCTTAGTACACGGCATCGCCGTGCCCAGTACACGGCATCGCCGTGCCCCCATGTGGACAATCGGGGGGAAGTGCTTTGCCCAAGGACACAACGCGAGAGTCCGAATCGATCGTTCAGACGGTCACCCATCCAAGGACTAACCTGGCTCGACGATGCTTAACTTCGGCGATCGGACGAGAAACTACACGAGTTGAAGTTTTTCTTGTAAAGGCTCGCGTGAGATACAGAAAAAAACACTTACAAGAGTCATTGAATCCTATCCCCCGTATTCTACCAGAGTTGTGTTCTGTATTTATACCACCATTACACTTTATAACTTTCTTGCTTGACTCTGTTTGTGTCAAAGGATTTCATTCGCGGCATAACGTCACTCAGACGCGTAACGTCCAACCAGGTGCGTTCGTGCATGGCGTTCTTACGCGCAATCCAGACTGCACACGCGGTGTATCTAGAATTTTCCAAATGCATGTACTGTATCACATAACGTTGAACACGCGCAACAATCGTGGTATAAATACGAGAGCTCCCTTAACTTTATATGCAACCATCTCGTTTCAACAAATTTTCACTTTTATTATTGCCACTTTAGTGGGCATTCAGCTAGTATATTTAACGGAGTTTAGTGGGGCATTGAAACTCAGTAATTCATGGCATATTTTAACCGGAAGCGGGCGGGGGCTGTTAATGAATATAAAATTTATTAACGGCCCGCCGCCCGCTTCCGGTCATGGTATTAATAATAGTAATAGCATGATTTTGTCGGGCGTTCCGGTTTATAGGACGAAATAACAGCTGTCTGGCTTATTAACGGCCCTCGAATTTGTCTCAAGCCTTTAATAAGCCCTCTGGCTGTTATTCGTTCCTCTCGGCCGTTAATAAACCGTAACGCCTTCCAAACTCATGTTATTGTTATATTAACAAACTTTTTCTACTTGTTTGTTTGCATTAGAACACCAGAACATTAGGACAAATAAAATACACGTGTAGTTGACGCGACGCTCCTTCTTATTTAATTAACACACACTGTGCCTGTACTGAAATTTGGTCATGCTGACCCCCAGCGGTTTGTCCTAGTCGGGTCCAATACAGTACAGACGCCGTGGACTGGTTGTAATCCACGCGTGGGCAGTGATGTCCACGCATGCGTTTACCAGGTAATAAAAATCATCACCATCAACAGTTCAATTAATGAAGCACCGGGTTGTACCCGGTGCTTCATTAATTAAATGTTTTGATGATTATACATATTATTAATGTTTGGAATCTAATATCACTGCGTCGGTGGAAATATCGCCCACACGTAAAAAGTGACCAGTCCACGGCAGCTGTACTGTGGGCGTCCATTTGTATGACCGACTTTGCGTGTGACGAAGTCGAAGTATCAACTTTAGTCTTGTAAGAAAGAACAGGATTAATAGCAAGAGCGAATCTTTATCTAGGGCTGCAGTCCTGAATAAAATGTCCCGACTGGACAAAATACTGGAGGGCCAGACCCCATAAACCCCTGCCCTAGAGACGACCCTGTCTACAACTTGTGATGATAGAATTGAGTAAAATTGGAAGGTATGTCCAAAAGCGGGTAGATCAGGGGAGTTTTCATTCTGCGGTAGAGAAAAAATAGCTCATGCATAGTTCACTCCCCAGATCTATATACGATTATTTATCTTACAATCAACATGTATTGTGTCTGTATTAACTCCACAACTATCGTGTATCCGACCCCCCAAATACAGATGTTTGTATCGGGGGGCGGATACAAGCACGTTCCTTTCGCGTGAGTTCCATTTTTTTTCTTTTTATTCAGCCGTACGAATAAATAGTTTGTTATATATTCGTCTACATTCTTGACTTATCCCCAATATATTGTAAGATAAAATGATCATTACCATTATGTGGATGTACAAAATATGTATCCAAGTCTCGCTCCGGGTTCTAAGGGTAGATCACGACTCGTCGTGATCTGCCCTTAGAACCCGGAGCTCGACTCGGATACAAATCCACATAATAGCAATAATCTCTATATATTAGTTTTTGGAAATGAAATACAATTTGACAGTGATCAAAATTCTATCTTTCCGTCTGATATACCTTCAAAGTTAAGAGAAATTCACTGGAACTGTGTGGTCAGTGTGTAAAATTTACTTTAGAGTTGTGGAGGATAAGACAAACCCTTGGAAGGATATTCATGGCTGCTAGATTATGAAACGAATATAATTTTTTACGTTCCTACTCGTCCTCTCCCTTGATGGGGAACCTGTCCCGCCTTATGAATAAAACTCTGACACCAACATTGACCAAGACATGACAAAAAAGCACCGTGTCTGCCAAATTGTGCTTTCAGTCACTAAAATCTTTATTTTATTAACCCTTTATCCAACGTAACGGAAAAACCGGCCAGTGCTATTCTCAAAAATAGCCAATTAATTTTCATTCTATTTTCATTTTTTTTTTGTCTCAAAAACATAGGTTATGACCCCTCTTTGGAACGAGCTCGTCGAGCCAATGAGGGGTCATAACCTATGTTTTTGAGACAAAAAATGAAAAAAAATTAGTCATTCAAGAATTTTGTTTGCAAGTGTCGTCTGCTTTTCATGTTAGGTAAAGGGTTAAAAACAAAAATCGACGTAAGTTTCAAATTACTATTTCACGTTGAAAGTGTCAGTCGGAATTTAAACAAAATGCAAAAAAAAAAAGAAAAGAAAAACTCACCTTTAATGATGGAAAAAAGTGATATGAGAAAAGGCAATACAAAATATACACTCTTCATCCTTCTGACACAGTGGTAAGTTTCACGAGATTCGGCGCATAAACAGTCATCCTTGAATGTTAAAACAGATCACAGGTATTGTCGTATAATTTCCTATCTCACGTCATCGCTCTGTTGCTTTTATTCCTAAAACATCCATCGCTGTTATATCCTCGACGAAAGCCGGAACAATACTAAATTATTCCATTCGTCTTGATCTGAGCATTATCTTCCTCATCTGACGACTTTTGGATCAATAGTATATCTTCTGCATTAACTGATTTGTTCTTTGCTAACGAATTCAAACTGTGTGATTGTTACTTGAGAAACGCGTCGTGTGTTTGTCAAGGTATGTAATCTACACAGAAACCGTGTTATTAACTTTACGAACTGTCGATAATAAATTTCATATGTCACATTTCTAATTATCGCCGTTATAGTCGCGAAAGTCAAAGAATCCACCCGACTGATATAAATCGGATCAGAGGATCAGGAGCGAAGGTGAACCATAATCTGGTCAGGTTAAACAAATGTGAAAGACCGCGCAACCAGTTATCGCAAAAAGTCAAGCGATTCTAGAATTTTTATTGAGTTTTTTTTTTTTTTTTTTTTTGTTATTAGGGTTTAACGACACATTAACAGCTAGGGTCATATCATGTCGGTAACAGTTTTACGGGTGGAGGAACCCGGAGTACCCGGAGAGAACCACCGAGCAACGACGAGCAGCTGTCAGCTCTCCAACATCGTAACTCTGAACTCTGCACCGCGGCACAGGCAGGGTTAGATTGGTTGAAAACATGCGCACCATCGACGTGCAGTACGCCTTAGTACACAGCGTCATCGTGCCCCCATCTAGGCAATCGGGGTTAAGTGCCTTGCCCAAGGACACAACGCAGGAACGCGAATCAGTCGCTCAAATGGTCACCCATCCAACTACTAACCGCGCTCGACGTTGCTCAACTTCGGTGATCTGACGAGAACCGGTAACCACGACGCCACCGCGCCCACTTTTAAGTTCTTTTACATTCCTTTGTTATATTTTTACTTAGCCCTTTCAGGTCCCATGCAGCCACGATCTGCCACTTTTATATGGCTCAGAAAAAGTTGTTCCAAGTGTATTCTTCCTTGAGAACTCCTCTATCGACAAGATGCATTTATTTATCTTTACAGTGTTTTTACATCATTGCTAGCTGCCTGTACACAGGGGGTGGGGGGGGGGGGGGGGTGCCACCGGTGTAAATTCCAACTGTGAGTGGTTTCGATAGGTGGTTGCACTCCAGCCCAAGGTGATATCTTTTAACCTTTTACCCAACGAATCGCCCGCATCCGCCCACGTAATATGCAAATACAGCTGCTGAAAAAATATTATTTTTCGAAAAATTTCAACAAAACCATATCATGTGACCTCTCTTTGGAACAAGCTCGTCGAGCTCGTTCCAAAGAGGGGTCACATGATATGGTTTTGCTGAAAGTTTTTTTTTAAATTTTAAAAAATGATATTTAAAATAATGAATTTTGAAATCGTCTGCGTTGGGTAAAGGGTTATGAACCCTTCTGAAAATTTTCACTAGTCCTGAAACGGAAAAAGCATCATTTATAATGTGTCTGGGTCAGAAAATTTACCGGATTGATGTCAGAGTAAAAATTTTGAGGCCATGTCTATTTTAGAGTAGGAAATTTGAAACTCAAGTTTCCAGTTGGAAATAAAAGATCAAAATTTCTCATCATTAGTTGGAATTTTAATATTTTTCTTGAACAATGTTAATTTATTGAATTTCCAACTATTTGATTTTTGACCTCGGAATTTCCAACTATTGAAAAAAAATACTCCTAGCTGGGATGGGTGAGACACCCCCCCCCCCCCCCCCCTCCCCTGTCGCCACATCTCTGCCTGTACAGGCAGCCACCAATGATGTAGAAACACCGTTAAATCATCTTCTGCAATGTAAATGTGTATAAATGGTAGTTATTAACGTAAAATTAATCTGAAGACTCAATGGTTAAAAAAAAAACCCACTGCACTGCAAGTTAGCCGTTTATCAAAAACCTCGAGTGCCAGAAACGTTGCTCACGGGGCCATGCTAATGGTAACTGCAGATTAACTGTTAGATAAGTGGATAAGTGCGCTGGTCTCTCATGCCAGGGGTCCCGGGATCGATCCCCGGTCGAGGAAAGTTCTCCAGGTTTCCGAACACTCTCTGTCAGCATCAATTGTGGGGTTGATGCTGTCACAGCGTATCGTCCCATCGGGTGGGGACGTAAAATGGCTGTCCTCTGTGCGGAGAGAGACACACTCCGTGCAGGCTAAAGATCCGTTCGTAGTATACGAGAAGAGCTAGGCCACGAAGTTGCCGCTATGAAGGTCATCTCACACACCTACGCCTTTGGGCCAAGGAGAGGTGTTAATATAAGTTGCATAACTTGTTGGCCAATCCTTGTAAAACAAATAAGATTAAATAAATTAAATAAAAAACTGTTAGACCATCATTTTTGAAGCACTAAAAGTATAAATTACAACTTGTCGATAGAATAAATACCTGGAGGATACCTACTGTTTGTGATTGGGTACCAGAATCATCTCATGAGTTATTGCAAGGAACAAGGACGTCGGAAACAACCGCAGGCAAGGGGGCAGGGGTGTCAAAAAGGCTCTCGACTCTGGGTATGGGTCGAGATAGTAAGTTTACAATGTATCATAAATTGTAATGTGACACGAAATATATATATATACACACGAAATTAAAATACAGGCTACTTGTAGACAATTACGAATCAACACAGAAAACAATTCCAACAATTCCGTTGCCTCAGTTGTCATGGTGTCAGAGCATTTATGGCTAGTCGATTGGGTGTCGTAGACCTGGGATCGACCCCCCGCTGAGACCACCTTCCAAAAAAACTTAACAGTTTTCAAACCAGTGACGCGGTGTCAGGACTATTGCTGATGGAATTCCTGCTTGACAAAGGCGATATAAAGTTAAATCCAAGCAGTTGTATCTTCATGGATCTTCCATTAATTGAGATTCCTGTGTTTAAAAGCTGGGATCATGTACCATTATGCACGAAACTATATATAATGAGTATAATGGGGAAGTGGGACGGGAGAATTAAGGACATGTGGTTAGTGAGAGACTCAAAGGAGAGGGTTAATATGTTAATCGGAGAGATTGGGAAGAAAGGGGCAAAGGGATGTCATCAAGCAGTTCGTCTCCGAGAGTTGGGAGGAGAGAAGAAGCATGGGAATAGGGAGGCAGTTGGGAGTACAGGGGTAACCAAGGCCTTCTCACCCGAGAACCGCAACAAATCAGCGGCCGGCCAAAGTGTTATTATGTTATTATTATATATAACCCACAAACCATCTAAAATGAACCTATACACGCTAAAAACTAAAGTGTTAAAAACTACACTTGAAGTGCTGTATTTAACACTTACTAAGTGCTGAACTAGCACTTTGTTCAAGTGTAGATATCCCAGAACTTGACAGGTGATACGATAATATCACTTGACAAGTGTAATGTCGCGACACTTAAAAGGAAACAACGCAGATGACGCGGATCAGGCTCGAACTCTCGAGCCTGGTCCGCGTCATCTGCGTTGTGTCCCTTTAATTATGTTCCCACCAAGCGCAAATCAAATTATGGACGATTCTGGAAGAACCACCAATGCTAGACACATGGGAAGTGCCATCCATTCAAGTTTCAGATGTCTGACGATTGCAATGTCTAAGTGCTTAAAGCATTGCACTTTGAGTGTTACAATCAAACCCTAAGAGTTAGAATGAGTTTAACACCTTGAAAGTGTCAGTTTTAACACTTTTGTTTTTAGTGTGTATTTATCTTACAATCAACATGTATTTTGTCTTTATTAACTCCGCAACTGTCGTGTACCCGACCCCCTGATACAGATGTTTGTATCAGGGGGTCGGATACAAGCAAGTTCCTTTCGCGTGAGTTCCATTTTTTTTTCTTTTTGTTCACCCGTACGAATAAATAGTTCGTTATATATTCGTCTACATTCTTGACTTATCCCCAATATATTGCAAGATAAAATGATTATTTCCATTATGTGGATGCACAAAATATTTATCTGAGTCTCGCTCCGGGTTCTAAGGGTAGATCACGACTCGTCTTCGACTCGTCGTGATCTGCCCTTAGAACCCGGAGCTCGACTCGGATACATATTTTGTACATCCACATAATGGTAATAATCTCTGTATATCGTCTATTGAGCACAATAGCACACACAATAAGGCGCCACCCGTAATGATGTTGCATTGCAGATGGCGCCTTGTTGCACTCAAGGGACGATATAAAGTTTTTCTCTCCCCTCCGATTGTATAGCTTCTTTGTTTGATCAGTCATTATACCAGAACCCCCCCCCCCCCTCCCTCCACTTCTTATTGTCATCAGCACACGTAGAATACGTTAGAACAAATACCAGAGAGTTTCTCAGTTACAGATCTCGGAAAATAAAGTCTCTCCCACTAGAGCACTTCTGCCGAAAACGGGCACGCGCTGCCCCATTGTCTTTAGCCTCGGAGAAGGTGCCCCCTGTTTCCGGCACCCTAGCTCCTCGCCTGTTCACTGAATACCGCATTGTATATTTGCAGAGGCGGGCTGGCCATAGGGTCAACCGGGGTAAATCCCGGTGGGCTCTCCTATTGGGGCCCCCCTTGGGGCCCGAAAATTGATTCAGCCCAACACTTGTAGATGTGTGAATTTTGTGAAAATGACCAACAGGCCAAATGGAACTGATTACATGGACTGCCGGTATACTGAAATGCTCTGGCGGTCCACATAGAGACAGTTCGATATGCCAGCAGTCTTGTCTGCATTGGGTCGCTCAGATGCAAGGAAACTGTGTTCTGTCGGTTTGAAAAATGGAACTTTTCTCCCATTTAGTCGAATTATGGTCGGCTCGATGGGTCCAACCCGCCCTGGTGCAACCATTTTTTCCGATGAACGACGAAGATGACATATATATGCCATTGAATTTACCTCTATATGGACTGCAGTTGATCGTTCAGGGTCAGGGAAGCTGCTTTCTTTCAGTTCGAAAAATCAGAATTTTCTCCGGGTTGGTCCTCCTCCCATGGTGCATTTCCCGGTAACGTTTCTGGCCCAGTCCGCCCCTGTATATTTGAGAATTCATTGCAGGGATACGGAGGTCAAATAATGTCTCATACGTGTGTTCTATCCCACAACAGATAAGATTCTTGTCTTGAAAATGAAGTGTGACTAACTTAACCTTTTTTATCGTTGATCAAGTAGCAAAAACCAGCAAACTTTGAAGCGTCGTTTTATACCCACTTGTCTCTGTCGATATTTGTTTATTAATGTAAGAACGTTTGACACCACTCTTCATAAAAGGTCTACTTTATTTGTACAGTTTACGATCATAAATATTTCACATATCATTCCAAACGTTTCATTTGCAACAAATGTTTGGGTTTTTCTCATTGGCATACACTGCAAAAAAATATAGGTTCTCTTTAGAACCAAAACTGGTTCTAATCTTGTCCCTGGGGGTGGAACCAGTTCTGTTTAAACAGTATTTATTTCAAATCAAATAAATTTATAAAGATTAACATTAAATATTAACAGAATTAAACATAAATTGAGGGGGTTTTAGCCGTAAGTTTAGAGTTTATACGAGGTTGTCTCACATCATTATTAAGCAAACGAGATATGAACAGTTGGCATATCGAACCAGTTTTGGTTCTATACAGAACCAAAACTGGTTCGATATGCCAACTGTTCATATCTCCTTTGTTTCAAAATGTTTGGCAACTGTGTTGAATAAGCTCCAAGTTTAGTGCCGAATCTACTTCAGTTCCTGCCACGAACTGTGCGTTTATCTACGCTTAATTGCGCGTAGGAATTTCGCGCAGTTGCCATATCGGATGGCATCCAAAGTACGACAGGTTCTCCTGGATAGTCATAGCAAACACAGGCATTGTTTCTGCCAATGAAGCTCCAGGTTACCCGGAGGTCCATTGGCTGAAACATTGCTTGTGCACAGACCATATGTACAGAATTTGACAGCCTTACTATGGTCATAACGCGTAGATTAGCGCGCAGATAGGCGTACTATTTGTGCGCATTTCGTGACAGGACTTCTAGTTTTAACTGTACTTACCTATGTGACATTCAGCATCTATGATTGTACTGAAATAAAAATCACCTTCAACACATATTTCATGATGGGGACCTCATCACAAAATAATTCTTTTTGAGCTTCCATTTTTTTTTCTAACACTTTGCCTGGTAAATTGAGTTCAAGATTATTTGTTCGTTGAAGTTTAACCCTTTCAGCGTGGCGCTTACATTTTTGCGAAAAAGAAAATTTGTTCTTGAATAATTAAAGTACCAGACAAACACAAAATGATGAGGAGATTCAGACATGATTTAATCCCACAAACCTGTCGGGTTGTGGGATTAACTTATTACTGAAACTGCCATAGAATACAAAAAAAAAACAAATTCCCTCATTTTATTGTACATAATACACAGTTGACCAATTATGGGACTCGGCTAAAAGTCTTAAAAAAACTAATTATTGAATTTGAGAAGAGAAAGTCTTACGTGAGTTGGAAACTGGTATAAAATTCGCCGAATGATGTTATGCCGACGAATGTTTATTTTCTAAGTTTCTAAATATGTTTAACTCTTTACCTAACCTGAAAAGCAGACGACACTTGCAAAAATAATTCTTGAATAACTAATTTTTTTTCATTTTTTGTCTCAAAAACATAGGTTATGACCCCTCGTTGGAACGAGCTCAAATTTACGAAGATTAGCGTTCAATTCGATATGCCAACTGTTCATATCTCCTTTGCTTAATAATGATTTTAGACAACCTCGCATGAGCTCTAAACTTATCGCCGAAACCCCCTCAATTTATGTTTAATTCTGTTAATATTTAATGTTAATCTTTATGAATTTATTTGATTTGAAATAAATACTGTTTAAACAGAACTGGTTCCATTTCAGGGACAAGATTAGAGCCAGTTTTGGTTCTAAAGAGAACCTATATTTTTGGCAGTGTAAGTTCATCAGAAACTTGAAAGGATGCAAACGGCAACCAAAGTTTTGAACATTTTTTTTGTTTAAAACGTATCTGATTACCTATCTGGAAATTCTGTTTTCCTGGGCGCACAGGAAAATTATTTATTTATTTATTGGTGTTTAAGGTCACATACTTATGCACAAATGGCTAATCATGACCGTGACAGTTTTACGGGTGGAGGAAGTCGGAGTACTCGGAGAGAACCACCGAGAAACGACGAGCAGCGCTGCCAGCTCCCCATTATCGTAACTCCTCACTGCGTCACAGGCATGTTTAGACTGGTTGAAGACATGCGCACCATCGACGTGCAGTACGCCTTAGTACCCGGCGTCATCATGTCCCCATGTGGATTAAGTGCCTTGATATACTCTACTTCAATCAAACACACCCCCAGGGGTCAATGGGGGTTAAGTGCCTTGATATACTCTAGTTCATTCAAACACATCCCCAGGGTCCGCCCCCCCCCCCACCTCGGTACTATAGCACTACGTGCTACTATTATAAGCCAAAAGTTTCGCGATCCTAAATAGGATTCTGAAAGAATTCGAAATAGTACAATTTGTCGTGTTATTTGTGGTAATTCTACGATTCGCGAAAATACTCCTATTCAATCGAGCATAACCTCCGAACATACCCCGTCCCATTGCAGAAAAATTGGGTAACATAGCAACCACGTGCTACCATAGAAACCAAGATGGCAGCCTCCGGTATACAAAATGGACGACGGAAACACGTATCACCCTAAGAACACGCGCTGCGCATGCTCACTCACACCACGTATCACTATGGGGATGACGTCACAACATGGCCGCTCACGCGGGTTACCATGACAACACAACATGGCGCCACTACGTCACGTGACATGGCGTCACTTCCGTGGTCCTGCACCGGGGTCCTGCAACCTAGAGGTGTAGGGGAACATGACATACTGCTGATATTGATTACATAAGGGAGGGCTGGTAGAGACAGAAAAACAGACCAGTGGTTCAATTCTATATAATATAACAATAACATGATTTCGGAGGGCATTCTGTTTCATTAGCGGCCCTGAAGCAATGATGAACAGCCCGAGGGTTTATTAAAAGCCTGACACGAAGTCGAGGGCCGTTAATAAGCCCAGGGCTGTTCATTATTTGTGCAGGGCCACTAATGAATCATGATGCCTGACAACAATCATGTTATTACTATTATTACCACTCTCTGTTACAGCTAACCGCACGAGGGAATTGCTGGAAGAAATAATCACTCAAGTCGGTTTGATATTTCTGTTTCGATCGTGCGTTCGACTTCAGTTCAGAAATGCAAAGGGACGTCATCCGAATGGGAGTAATTTGTTAGACAATGGAATCTAAAAATAGCCGGGCCGCGGGCCGCTAATGGCTATTTATACCATTATCGCCCGCGTCCCGGCTCCGTCGAATAACGTCACTGAAATTATGGAGTTTTAACGGCCCTCCAAAATCATGTTAATCGACTAGTAACTTATAGATTGAGTGGTAATAATATTTATTAATTTGTACTCAGAGCACAGAGACGAACAAACAAAAAGCACTATTAACTGATCTTCCAATAGTAAGAAAACGTTGTGAAATAATACAATAGTAGAGAAAAACATAACTAGAAAAGAACCGACATTCTCGCAACGCTTCGTAACTATGGTAACTTTGTAAGTATTATTAGATATGGATATAACTGGTGAACTCTTTGTTGAATTTCTCAGTATATCTCACTCTGATATTTACACAATTTTCAAAATACTCCCCATTGGCCCCTTATCTCCAATTCCTCTATATTTTTCACGCTGATATTTACACAATTTTCATACCCCCATTGGCCCCTTATCTCCCCAACTATAAAACTGACCCTTTTCCTCATGTCACTCCTCATTCTCATCCAATTATCCTTCATGTTTCCATCCATTTTTCCATTAGTTCAAGGAGTCTTGTTCTACTAAGCAAATATTTGGGGCATTCTAAAATGAAATGTTCCAGGTTTCCGTTACACCCAAGTTACAATTTTGACACGCTCTTTTCTCGCCTTTCCCGACTCTCCCCCTCAGCTCCAGTGACTTGGATCTCACTTTGAAGGACAATGACCCCCCTCCTCCTCCCATACGATCCATCCAGGTACTCCTCAAAAGCTAGCGCATCCTTTTTATATAACCCGTCTAGGGAAATCTTGGTCCTCGCTCCAGCTCCCCAGTTTCTATTACAATCCTCAAGCATCCTTTCCCTTATAACACTTTACCCAACGCAGACGATATCAAAATTTATTATTTTAAATATCACTTTTTCAAATTTTTCAAAACATTTCAACAAAACCATATCATGTGACCCCTCGTTGGAACGAGCTCGATGAGCTCGTTCCAACGAGGGGTCACATGATATGGTTTTGTTGAAATATTTTGAAAAATAATATTTTTTCAACTGCTAAATTTGCATGTTACGCGGGCGGATGCGGGCGATTCGTTGGGTAAAGGGATAAAGCTTCTCCTCTGCTGCAGTCCCCTTCTAGATCTTCAGTCTCCAAAAAGTAGTTCTCCGTCAGCTTGATCGTCTGCTTTATCCATCCTGTCGGAATGTTATAATTCCATACATGGTTAAACATCGTTTTATACCATGATTATCTATTCTACTATATATGAAAAGCCTATGACATAAATTTTAGCTTTACACACCAACCGTGATGAACACGCCAGCAATGGGATTCCAATAGTTAAAATTAACACCTACAGTGGAACTACATCCAAGTTGACCTTTGGTGACGTCGACCTGAATGCGAACTTGTCTAAATTTATCGCACGTCGCCTCGCGAAGAGTGAAATGAAAGTGGCAATTATTTATTACGTTTTTAAATGAGTTTACCTCATAAAACACAAAAGAACATTAAAAAAACATGCATTGTATCATGTTGATAAAGCATCTATAATTCGAAATAGTATGTTATTTTGTTATTATTATTTCATTTCGTTTCGGCGATAAAATTGACAGCGGAAGTACCGCCCACCGATGCTTATGTAACCAAAAACAAATTCGCACGTTTGAACGGCTGTTGCTCAGTAAAATCGAGAAAAAATAATAACGACTCTTAATAATGTGACGATCGTGGTATAAATAAAATATACCCATAGTAGCTTGGTGTTCCAAATGTTCACCACTCGTGGTTAAGTGGTGTTAACCGCGCGCCGAAGGCTCGCGGGTAACACCACTTCACCACTCGTGGTGAACATTTGGTACACTAAGCTACTATGGGTATATTCTATATTTATACCATTTGCTGTTTGGGAGATTTACCATGTAATTTAGGCTGCGTTAATTGTGGAAGTTACCGACCAAAGACGTTTGGGGATATTTGTAAGTCTGCTAATAAAGGCCAGGTGGGATGGGTCTGTTTAACCCCGAAGAAGAGCTTTTGCATCTTTGGATGATATCCATAGCTTCGGTAGAGGGTTCTCTGTTGGGGTGAAGTTTGGTTCAAAGATGTTTTTGTTTTCCATGTGAAATTCGTTTACTTCGGCTCGACATTCATCGTCAAAGTTCACGCCTTCGTGCATTTTGTTAGTCAGTTTGAGTAATTCGGCAAAGATGTCGACTTTAGCTTTATCGTAAGGGGGTGGGTGGACGGGTCGATTAGTCCTTGAGTCAATTCGGCCTTGGGTCGGCCTGTGTCGATTTATTCTTGAGTCGATTCAGCCACTGGGGCAATTGGGTTCGATGCAGATCATATGAGATACAGTTAACAAATTTTCAAGCTTTATTTTATTTTAATTCTAGATTTTTTTATTTATTGGAGTTCAACGACACTTTCGACAGCCAGGATCACCTTGTGTGGAACAATTTTACAGGTAGATGAAGCCGAGGTACCCAGAGAGAACCACCGTGCAACGGCGAACAACTGTGAGACTCCCCAGTGTACTAACTCCACACAAGCAGGATTAACATTGGTTGGAGACATCGACGTACATTACGCCTCGGTACACAGTGCTACCGTGTCCCCATCTAGGTAATCGGGATTAAGTGTCTTGCCCAAGGACACAACGCATTTACCCCTGGCGGGCATTGAACCGTGGATCTCTCGGTGTAAAGTACAATGCCATTACGTCTGATCCCCCGCGATCCCAATGTAATGAAAATATGCTCATACTCGTGTGTAATATATAGAGGATATGAAAAGAGTGTTTTTCTCATATGATATTTATGAAACGAGTCTAAGAATTTTCCGTTTTGGCGAGCCCAAACGGAAAATTCGGACGAGTTTCATAAATATTATATGAGAAAAACACTCATTTCACATTCTATTTATCATATGACACACCCACGCACAAATTAGCCACTTAGTATGACTTTTTAACCCATCACCTAACTTGAGTTGCAGACGGCACTTGGACAAAAACATCCTCGTATAACTAAAAATTTTCATTTTTGCTTCCAAAACATAGGTTATGACCCCTCATTGGAACGAGCTCGTCGAGCTCGTTCCAATGAGGGGTCATAACCTATGTTTTGGAAGCAAAAGTGAAAATATAAAAAAAATGAATGGCGTTTTTCTTGTAGGTAAAAGATTAATACAATATAACCCACCCTAAATAGGACAGATAACGTAAATTCTCCCTACTGAAATTATGCAAATGTCACCCAGTTGTATTTTGTTTAGCCAATCAAATTGTCCAGTTTTGAAATTGACCAATGAAAGCTCCCAACTCTAATTATGCAAATTATGAAAATGCGGCCCAGTTGTATTTTGTTCAATCCAATTGTCTAGTTTTGAAATTGACCAATGAAATTGACGGAATGCTTTATTTATCACTGATTAATATGAAAACAAAATATCAAATGTTTTAAAGTGAACAAAACGGACGAGTCATATGATAAAACCATTTCTGAGAACTTCTTTTGGCATATTTGGGAAGACTGTAATTAATAGTACTTTTGGTTTGAAAGTTTGTCATGCCTACTCTTGAGTGCCTAATAATCATACATGTATGATTATTCTTTTTCGAACAAAATTCCCACCTGTATGATCCTTATTTGACCCTCTATGATTATTAATTTTCAGCAATTGAATGTGCAAAGCGTCCGCTTAACTCACGAGGTTCAGCAAAACAAACTAGTAAGGTACATGTACAAGCAAACACAGGATGCAATGGAAATGTTAATGTGTAGAGAGATAGAAGCATATATTTGGGTTTTATTCTGAAGTACTGCTCCCATAACTTTAAGACATAGTACCCAGTGGATGTGCTTCATACCATCACTGAAACAGAATTAATTAGTCTATAAGGTTTTGCCTTGGTGCAGTTTATGGGAGAGTGTCTGTAGGCACTCTCCCATAAATTGCAACAAGTCAAATCCATGTAAGAATTATGATAACCGAAAGTAATTTGGCCCTTCACCACTTCAAGAGCATCAGAAGTCTGAAAACGGTTCAGAGTATAGCGGTTGGCTCACATCTTGGAATTTTCCACCCTATACTATTATTCGACCCTGTACTATTATTAATTTTCAGGACATTTCCACCCTGTACTGTTATTTTGTCCTGTACTATTATTAGCACTCGATTGTTATAACAACAGATATCCGCTAGGCATGTCCACTAGGCATGGCAAACTTTCATTACTGAAATACATTGTGAATACATAACAGTTTATAATGTAAAATGTAAATTATCCAAGTTTTATCCAGCTTTTGAAGGTAAATAAATATATACACACTTTTTCAAAAGTCCTGTTGTCGTGAGTTCATTGTTTAGGTACTCTGTACAGTACGTGGAGAGTGAATTGTAACTAAATCACCCGCGGAGTGGAGTTATCACCCAAGCTATAACTTTCAAATTTTGTATATATCGACAAAAAACACAAGCAATGTTTCAGCCAATGGACCTCCGGGTTTAACCCGGAGGTCCATTGGCTGAAACTTTGCTGGTGCTGGTGATGCTTTGCAACAAATTTGCAATTATTGCTCGGGTGGAATCTCCATTCTGCGGGTGATTTAGTGATAATACACTCTCCACGTACTGTAGGTATAGGTGTTTAGGTACTCTATATTTTGTCCTTGTGTTAGTTCCTATATCATTTGCCACTAAATTGATTCTTACAACTTTTGTTTCCTCTTGAAGAGGGACAAGTTCAGGCCTGGCATTTTCAGGAGAGCGATTTATTCGCTCGCCTACAGCACGCCTTAAAAAAAATTAAGGAGAGCGAAAACTAGCCCTCCTGGCCTTAGAAAATAATAATTACCATAACCGTCTATTCCTAAAACCCACATATTTTCAGATCTGTGCTATGTTAGTGGTCTCTGTAAGACGGACACACTGCTCCTCCCACAACCCCGGGCCTTGGCAAGGCCCGGGGGTGTGGGAGGGGCAGTGTGGCCATCTCTCGGAGACTACCTTGATAGCAGCACCAAATAAAAGCCAACCAGGCAGAATACAGTAGTAACACTTCATATTGCCACTTTTAGCTTTTGTAAGCTTGACGAAAGCTAATCGCTCCTCTAGGCCATGTGATGGGAGCGATTTTTAGCCCTCCTGCATTTTTAAGAATGCCAGACCTTTAAGTTTGTAAACGATAAACCACACTTAAAACAGAGACGTCAAATGGTGCATTCTGGTGGCTTTTAGGCTGAAAATCCAGTCGTTTTCTTTAGTTGAAAAAAAGTTGTTTTTCAGCAGCATGTTTCATTTTTCTTAATGCAGCTCGAATTTCCTCCCGTGAGTTATGCAATAAATCGCCAATAAATGGGTGCCTGGGTTATTTTTATTATATCGGTGGATAAAATTTATTGAAGCAAATTCCTGTCTCTCTGCATGCTGTGGGTGCGGAAGGCTGGAAGCTGACATTCTTCAACAAATACCACATACATGACATGATATTTTTACAATGTCAAGTCCTTGGCACACCTACATAACTCCCAATATGATCAGCCTGTAAAATACTGCAGTTAACTGACTTGACAGCTGATTTTATTTTAATTTACCAGGAGAATTCATCTGCGAAGCCTACTATTATGTTAACCTATACACTGAAAAAAAGTTGTCCCCGGTGTCCACCCCCCCCCCCCCCCTCCCCGCTCTATGTCATTATTGGATCTAACACTGTGTCCAAATATGCTCCAGAAAGAAATGTACTTGCATTGCTGTTGTCAAAACAGCAATTCACATTGATTACTATGAAAACAACCTTACAGACATTCTTCAGAGTGGATGTAACGCTATCACTCTAAAAACAGCTTAACCTGCGGTAAAAATTTGGACCAAACAAAAAAAAAAACAGACACCAATCCCACTGCTTTATTATTGTGAAAACAGTTGTTCAGAAACTAGAAATCAAAGCCTGAATTATCTGTACCGCTGTGTTTTCACAAAAAATTTCTTTGAAAAATTCAAAATTTCTGTTATTTATGCTTTTTTTTACCTAAAATATACTTTAATCGATCATTTGTCTTTGTTGAAAAGCGGGTCGATATTGTAATGATTTTCCTACATGATAATGTCATTTACACCTAAGATTCGGGTCTCTGCAAAGCAAAGCAGGTTAATCAAAAGTATCGAATTACGATGTGAACAGTTCTGATTCCTTAGTGTCAGTGCACCAAATAAACAAATAGATTGAAGTCATTTCCCAGGCGCTTGATGAACATTGGAGTTGCCTACTGAAGATCGTCTGGTATCCCATTCCCCCCTGTCTTGTAGAATAAAAAGTGGGGTTTTAAAAGAAATAACACTTGAGTAGCCAAAATAATCTAAAATCTGCCTTTATGTCCAGCATTTGTCAGAATAAAATTTGCAATGTCCTAAAATGATCTTTGGCAAAAAAACACGCGTTGTTCCAATCACCACTTACATTTAATAAGACGCATATCTATTTTGATATTAATAATAATAACACTTCGGCCGGACGCTGATTTGTCGCGGTTCTCGTACGAGAAGGCCTTGGTTACCCATGTTCTACCAACTGCCTCCCTATTCCCGCGCCTCTTCTCTCCTCCCAACACTCGGAGACGAACTGCTTGATGACATCCCTTGCCCCATTCTTCCCAATCTCTTCGATTAGTAGATTAACCCTCTCCTTTGAGTCGCCCCCTAACCACATGTCCTTCATTCTCCCATCCCACTTCCCCATTATACTCCCCGTGAATTTTGTTCTTTTAGACTGGTATTTTGTGCATTCTATAAGAAAGTGTTCCAGGGTCTCCACCACGCCCAACTTACACATCTGGCACTCCTTTTCGCTGTTTTTCCCAATTTTTCCCCTCAGCTCCAGGGACCGCGACCTCAGTTTGAACAACAGTGACCCCCCAAAGGTGCCATCAAGGTACTCTTCAAAACCAGGCTTCTCTTTATCACGCAGGCCACCCAAAGATCACTTTGATTTGATCCCCTCTCGCCAATTACGGTTACAATCCTCCATGACCCTTTCTCTGACGATCTTTTTGCCCTGGTTTGTCCCAACGTCAAGGTCCGAAATCTCCAATGAGTAGTTTTCTACTAGCTCCCTCACTTGGACCATCCTCCCGTCTTGATATTTGAATTAAAAGTTCTCAGGAACATTACTTTATACCATCGGCTATCCGGGAGATTTACCAAATAATTAAGATAACCGAGTTTCAATATATATATAATATTGCCAAAGAGTAAAAGGTCAGTGGTGATCTAAAGACATAACCTCCAGTCCCCACTGATGGAATTATGTACAATTGTACCTCTTGCAGTAATTCTAAAATCAAATTGTCATGTTTGGGTTAATACAAATTCTGTTTATTTTGCTAACTCTGAAAATGCGGACGCTGAACACAATGGTGTTATTTTCTACCTGTAAAACTTGATTTTTGAGACAATTGTCTAGAAGGTTTCAGTGAAATAATTAAAAAATGTTAAGAGACTTAACCCTTTACCCAACGAACCGCCCGCATCCGCCCGCGTAATATGCAAATTCAGCAGTTGAAAAAATATTATTTTTCAAAACATTTCAACAAAACCATATCATGTGACCCCTCGTTGGAACGAGCTAGTCGAGCTCGTTCCAACGAGAGGTCACATGATATGGTTTTGTTGAAATTTTTTGAAAAATTTGAAAAATGATATTTAAAATAATAAATTTTGATATCGTCTGCGTTGGGTAAAGGGTTAAAAGTGTATTTACATTTTGATAATTAGAATTAAAATGTTTGTACTCGTTGTTGTAAATTGAGTTACTGGTGTGTTAACCCTTTACCCAACGTAACGGCCAAAACCGGCCAGTGCTATTCTCAAAAATCGTCAGTTAATGTTCATCGAGCTCGTTCCAATGAGGGGTCATAACCTATGTTTTTGAAACAAAAAATGAAAAAAATTATTTATTCAAGAATTTGTTTTGTTTTTGCAAGTGTCGTCTGCCATTCATGTTACGTAAAGGGTTAAAATCAGTTCAATATGGTTTTCAAAGAAAATCTCTTTGATCCCCATTCTTCCAACGGTAACGTTCAATTTGCAAAAGTACAGATTTTGAGACATCCTAAGACAGCCACCAAAATCGTTAATGCACCAGTTGCAATGTGCGCGTACATAAAACGCTAATCTTAAGCATACCTATGCAACTAATCAAAGTCGAGCTGCATAGATACTTATATGAGCAACAAGATTAGCTTTGGTAAAATATTCGCAGTATTGCATGTACAAACACAAACAAAGCGCGCACTGTGAAGTTTAGGAACAAATACAGACAAAAGAAGATACTTTTTGAGCCCAGGTGCTAGAAGTCAGGAACACTTTCGTAGATATTCATACATATCCGAATCAGGCCACTTGTCCTGTTTCGGTCAAAATTTATACTTGGCCGTTACAAATTCCATCAAAAATGACAAAAGAGTTTCCCGTATGCTGGGTGTGCGATAGTGTCGACATTCTCATCTAGTTGGCTGTATAAACGTAATTTGTCAGCATTACAGGATGGACTAGGTTTACCGGTGTCTTCCCATTTCACCAATTCCCATTTCATCAATTGCCTCTAAAATTATATTTTCCCATTTCATCAATTCCCACTTCATCAACAGATTTTTTTCAGGTGTGTTTTACAATTACATATTATACATTTTAAAAATACACTTAGCCAGTTGATGAAAAATCAATATTTTGAGGGTTTATTGTATAACCACTCTCCAGAAATTTCTCAGACGAACACACTTTAAATATTTTATTCAGAGCAACTGGATTACTACACATAATAAGTGGGGAAAAGTAACATATAACATTTAAATATCTATCAGAATGTAACATTTAAAGCACAATACTCTAGTAACATACTCACTATTACTTCAGAATGCCTGTTGGCTTTCTAAATTAATTTGTCTCTTTTGAGCAACAAATTAGTTTAGAATGCCCAGTGGCATTCTAAACTAATTTGTTACTCAAAAAAGACAAATTACTTGAGAATAGGCATTCTAAACTAATTTGTTTCTAAATTAATTTGTCTCCTGTAAGTAACAAATTAGTTTAGAATGCCTAGTGGCATTCTAAATCTGTTGTACTTCTCAAGTAATTAAACCTGTTGTACTTCTCAAGTAAATTGTCCCTCAAAAGAGACAAATTACTTGAGAAGTACAACAGGTTTAATTTCTGTTTAATTTAATATTTTTTTATAATTGGTAAAAAAATGCATTTACGTAAGATTAAAGCATATTTTCATTCTGTTGATGAAGTGGGAATTGATGAAATGGGAAAATATAATTTTAGAGGCAGTTGATGAAATGGGAATTGATGAAATGGCAATAAACCTGTTTACCCAAGCACTCACTAATTACTGACTGTCCTACTAGGTGGGGATCAAAGTATGACATGGTGCACCGTGTTTTAGAGCAAGACCCAGCAATACGAAAAGAACTGAGTGCTCAGAGAAAAACATCACATCTTGTACCGACTTGGCAAGACAGTCAAGTGATGGGGGCTGTTTCTGCTGCTTTTGCAGCGACTTTACCGACATTTTATCTGCAGAGAAATATGTCAGCATTTCTGCAGTGAAACCCTTGCTGTCATTACTGGACACTGATATGCTTAACACTGAAAATGACACATATGCCCTAACCAGTCGTATTAAAGAGTATATGAGTGATAAATATTTTGGAGAAAAGACCTCCAAAATCATTTAAATTGCTTCATTTTTAGACCCTAGGTTTAAAAATAATTATTTGTCAGATGATCAATATGAGTTAGTGAAGCAGGAGATTATTACTGACAAATCTTTACATGTGGCTGACAATGAGCTAATTGCTCAAACAACATCGGACAATGGTGAACAACCTCCATCAAAGAAAAAAGGGACAACAGGCAATTTGTTCAAAAGTAAATTACCCCAACAGTGTAAGAAATCTAATTGTGCTGAGAAAGAGATTTCTTTGTATCTTGGTGCGGGTTCTCCCGACAGTGACACTAATCCCTAGACTGGTGGCGGGTGAATGCATCTATGTATCCTGGGCAAATTTGCTAAAAATATCTCTGCGTTTGCGCAACTAGCGTTCCACCAGAGAGGCATTTTAGCAAATCTGGGCAGATTGTTGGACCTAAAAGATCTTGTCTTAAGCCAGACAATGTAAACATATTGTCGTTTTTGACAGAAAACTTGTAAATATTGGGGTTTAAACATATTTTATTTGTAAAAATAAACAAAAAGGATTGGACAACAAGTGCTCAATACTTAAAACACGTCCTCTCCTTTGTATACGATTAACAAGTAGATGCAGCATTTCTTTCAATATATACACATCATAATAAACAATACGCTATTCAAGATTGCAATGGTGTTAATATGGCAGATATTCAGCGAAAGAAAAGAGAAGGAAGAAAAGAGGGGGACTGATACCTTGTACTCATCAAACAAATATCAAACTGTCTCCAGCCAACTCACCAGGCCGCAGCGCCCCAGAAGAGCCCCATCACTGCAAGGTGCATGCAGTGTTTTGTCATCACATACAAAGTAGGTAAGCTCCGTCTAACGATATGTCGTCATCTGACAACCACAATGCTCTCTCTTCCACTGAAAGACAGAACCCCATGGTTCTCACGTGGCAGTAGTATATACGTGACACTAATATATATGATCAGTTCCAACGTGTGTAGCTATTTCATAAACACGGTACGGGTAAGTCAAGATCCTCCAATCGTAGTTAACACCTTACCCATCAAGAAAGGCAGAGGGAATTTGCAACTAAACCTCTCGAATAACTGTCCCTTTTTCATCCTCTGTACCAAACACACAGCTCATGATTAAATATAATAATAATATAATATTATTATTGTTGATAAAATCATAGTATGTTAACCCTTTACCCAACGCAGACGATATCAAAAATTGTTATTTTAAATATCAGTTTTTCAATTTTTTCAAAACATTTCAACAAAACCATTTCATGTGACCCCTCGTTAGAACGAGCTCGACGAGCTCGTTCCAACGAGGGGTCATATAATATGGTTTTGTTGAAATTTTTTGAAAAATAATATTTTTTTCAACCGCTGAATTTGCATATTACGCGGGCGGATGCGGCCGATTCGTTGTGTAAAGGGTTAAATATTCAAACGTAATTCCAGTCAGCTATAACTGTTATTTGCTTCAAGAATGCTCAGTCCTAGTTGGGAATAGGATTAACATGTCACACAAAATAAGTTTTTCTGCTGAATGATGATAAAACTAAATTCTGTTTTCATTTGTTGAAAAGCTGTCGTTGAGAGCCTTCCAACAAATGATAACGGAATCGCGATTTTATCAGTAATAAAATAAGATTGTGGTATAATTCAACAAGTGCTATTCTTTTTTCCAAGCACAAGATGCATAAACTGATAAATCAGTCTGCTGCTGATAAAATTAAATTATGTTCTCATTGTTGGAAAGCTATCGTACGTTGGGAGCTTTCCAACAAAGGATAACGGAATTGTGATTTTATCCGTAATAATTATTAGATTGCTAAATATTCAAACGTAACTCCAGTCAACTGTTATTTGTTTCAAGAATGCTAAAATAAGATTGTGGTATAATTCCACAAGTGCTATAGGCTTCTCCCAGCATAAAATAAATACATTGATAAATCAGTCTGCTGCTGAAAGCATTCCGTTATCAAATGTTAGAAAGGTGATAAAACTAAATTCTGTTATCAGTTGTTAGAAAGCTCGTGGGAGCTTTCCAACAAACGATACCGGAATCGCGATTTCATCAATAATAACCAGATTGTATTATAATTATACATGTGCTATTTAAGTTAACTGGAAAGTGCGGCTCAAGAGAAGCGAACGAGTTGGACGCAAATGTTAACGTACGTGGGTTTATTTACTGTTATTCAACACAAAGTTTGTTATGTTTTATTATTTTATTGACAAATATACACACATGTATTATATAAACTTATTTCAAACAAAAGGAAAGATACAAAATAAATTAGGTTCTTTAAAAATTTGTTGTGTTTTCGAACTATTGCCCCGTAAACCCTTCACACTCCCCCTGTTGACACCCCCACCCTTCCGCTTTCCAAGGACAAGTTTTACGCACACGCTTGACAGTATAAATTTATTTAAGCTAACTGCTACATTTACTGCTTTGTAGCTGTCAGCAGTCAACACTGCGTGTAAATGCGACAGCTAATTTAAATAAGTTAGCAGACAATTGTCGTTTCAGTAACGCAAGCGACACAGTTGTCCCGCTTAGGGGTCCAGGACATTTTCCCCTAGGACATTTTCCCCTAAGACATTTCCCACTAGGGCATTTTCCCCTAGGACATTTTCCACCAATTATTGATCCCCGGACTTTTTCCCCTAGACTGATTACTCCTAGATTTTTCACCCAGGACATGTTCCCATAGATTTTTTTTAATTTCTCATGGAATAAAATAGAAAAAAATTGGAAGAATAAAAATAAAAATGTAATTAAGGTTTCATGTTATAGTTTATTCTTTTTAAAATAGCTAGCACAAGATATTAATATACATGTAGCAAGTAGCACAAATAAAACTATGATAAATCAAACAACGATAATACAGCTAAGAATAAATTTACAAGACGACTTACATGAGAACACCCTTGGTGCAAGTCCGTAATATAATTTTATGTACAAACCCATAAAATTATATTACGAGTTGCATCCATATATTATCATTGTGCCCCACCCCTCTCTGTTTCTCCCATCCCTCTGTGTTTCTTCACCTTGGTGCAAGTACTTGTTGCCCAACCAATTAGCACTAAACCCAAGTAGCACAAATAAAACTATGATAAATCAATTTTATTTTTATTTAGTACTTTGAAAATAGTGTGACATTAAATGGAACAAATTCTTTCTTTTTCTTGTAATAAAATCTTGAAATTCAATTTTTTTTAGTTTGGGGAAAATGTCCACTCTTTTCTTCCTAATTAGGGGAAAATGTCCACCCTCTCATTTGAAATTAGGGGAAATGCCCTAGGTGACACTTTTTATGGGAAAATGTCCTAGGGAAAAATGTCCTAGGGGAAAATGTCCGGAACCCCCCGCTTAGGCATACTGGAATCAAAACAATATCTGTAAGCCATTTTTAATTGCATGAAATGTTTCAAATGGATTTGCCGTCTTGTATCAATAACTATTCGTTTCCAGAAATATACAGAACTCTTTCGACAAATAACAATAAGCACGTACATGTGACCCTCTATTACAATAATATAGAAAAAAGACAATTTTCGGTGGCGCGGTGGCTCAGTAGGTAGAGGTGCAGGCTGCAAGTCGAGAGGTCATCGGTTTGAATACCACCTGCAGCAACCGCGTTGTGTCCTTGGGCAAGACACTTCACCCCCATTGCCCATGTGGGGACATTGTGACGTCGTGTACTAAGGCGTACTGCACGTTGATGGTGCACTTGTCTTCAACCAATGCTAACCCTGCTTGTGTGGAGTTAGTATGTTGGGGAGCTGACAGTTGCTCGCCGTTGCTCGGTGGTTCTCTCCTTTTACTCCGGCTTCTTCCACCCGTAAAACTGTCATGGTCATGATAAGCCATTGTGCAGAAATGTGTGACCTTAAACCTAAATAAATAATAATAACAATTTTCTATGGTATCATAATAGCGGTGATATCTGACTGCTTTCACAACATTGAACAAATTTTCGACGATATACCGATATATCGCGATATTTTTGTGTCGATATCGTCACCGGTATTCAAATCTGAATATCGTGCAGCCCTTTCCGAATCGGTTCCCTCTCATTCTGCCTACAGCTCATTCTGCCTACACTTTTCTAAAACCAATTAACAGCTTTCTTGGAGATTAACAAAACACGTACATACCCAGTGATAAAATGGAATGGACCACAAATCAGGTCACTGACCACTGATTGCAAGTCAATTAATCAAAACACTAATTACTGTAATGATTGCGCATGAGTTTATTTGCTTATTGTACTATTATTAAATTGTTTATTAATTTTGTTTGTAGTTTTTTCCTTTGATATGTAGTATAAATAAACAGATTTTCAGGACTCAAGAGTGAATTAATTGTTTCAGTGTTTGAATAAATAACTGACTGCAAACAAAGTAATACTGAATGCATGTTTTTAGAAAAAAATGCAAAATTACAAAAAACTGGCTTCATATTCTTAGCATATATATAAGATTCACAGACAAGGTTCATCAAAGACCGACGCTTTTGCTGAACTTCTGGAGAAAGCGCATCGTCCACAAGAATGGAACAGATATGACAACGATTTTAAGGTAAAGGTAAATAAATTTGTCCAAGATAACTCAATTTTCAGTGAACCGAACTTCGACCAAAGGCATGAGGACAGGGACGACCATGAATTAACCGAAACCAATAAGCGTAGAAGAGGTCATGGGTATAATCAGAAAATGCAAGTCATCTTCGTCCCCAGGAGAAGAAGTCTCTTACAAAATAATGAAACAGTGCCCCAACATCTTCTACTGCAGACTCACTAAACTCCTAAACTGCTGATTCTCCTGTAGGTACTTCCCAAAATGCTTGAAAGTGGCCACAGGAGTTATGATACCTAAACCCGACAAAGACCTTACCAATCCTGCTAACTACCGCCCAATCGGCTTGCTTAGCTGAGTTGGAAAAATATTTGAGCGGATTCTCACTACAAGACTTCGCAGCTATCTCGAATCAATCAGCTTTTTCAACAAATGGCAAAGAGCGTATAGGAGTCAGAAAGAGGGAATCGAACACGTATATAGACTGGTCGATTATATGAAAAGAGCATTTTGTCAAAACGAAATCGGAACAGTGCTTTTCTTGGATGTAGAAAAAGCGTTCGACTCGGTATGGCACTATGGTAAGATATAAACGAGCGAAAATGGGATTACCCACTAAAATTCTAAGGATCATATCATCACTTCTAACTGGCCGAAAAATCAAGGTGAGGGTTAATCGTGAAGTGTCAGGGGAAGTAATACTCGAAGCGGGAACTCCACAAGGGTTGGTTCTAAGTCCGCTTCTTTTCATAATATATGTGAATGGCATAGAAAAAGTAGGGAAAAACTGTGTTGAACTATCGCAGTTCTCAGACGACAAAGGCATTTGGACAGCTAGCAAGTCCCGAAACATAATTAAAAATCGTCTACAGGATACCATTCGCAATCTTGAGAGCTGGTACGCCTTGTGGCGCATCAAACTCAATGCCGCCAAAACTAAAAAAGTTACGTTCTTCAAGAAGCAAAGGACAAAAAACAGTCTGCAGTATCGATCTCCAGCTATACGATCACAAATTAGAAGCAAACAAAGAGGCCAAATTTTTGGGATTTATCCTAGACAGCAGTCTCAATCTAAACAGTCACGTAAACTCCATTACGGTTAAAGCTACTAAACGTATCAATTTTCTGAAGATGATCAGAGGTAGAAATTGGGGAGCAAACAAAGATGTGCTTCTCAAGCTCTACAAATCAGTTATACGTCCGGTACTAGAATATGGTGCCATAATAACAAGTGACCTGAGCAAAACCAACATTCAGAAGCTACAGAGGGTTCAACATTATGCCCTGCGTGTGTCACTATACAAACCCAAATGGACACCGATAAAGGAAATTCACGAGCTAGCAAAAATAGAAACTATTGATACGCGATTAAAAGACATACAAAACAACACCCTCAACAGACTCCAAGTTAGTGAATTAATGGTTGACCCTTTAACAGAAAAACAAAATAAGTTTCCGGAAAAAAAAAATATATATACAATATAACTAAACTGCGTGGAGTCAGTGAGGCTTGCCTCGCTACTCATTGAGAACTTTAGGATAGAGTCTGTGAGGACTGCCTCGCAACTCTGCTGAAGGACGATTGAAATGCGTTTAATAAGATCTATATAACAAAACCCTCCACATACTCCAGGATAGTGAATCAATGGTGAAGCTGAACGAACACCGAACCCTTAACGGAAAAACAAAATAAGCCACATTAAATTAAAATTACTCAATAGAATTAAACTGCGTGGAGTCGGTGAGGATTGCCTCGCTACTCATTGAGATCTTTAGGATTGAGTCTGTGAGGATTGCCTCGCAACTCTGCGTGTGGGGAGTGGGCCCCGAAGAAACACACCCCTTACCCCATTCAAAGCAACAATCACACAACAGTCACAATATACAATAGCGGATACCTATCTTTCTCTCTACGTATAACTTTTCTTATTGAACATTCTCAAATTTTCTTGCAACACTCTTATCTAGAAGACGCATGGAAATGGTAGACAAAGCGTAGGAGGAATTGGTACAACCTACCTTTCTGCAACATACACAAGAAACCACCAAACACCAGGCAAGGATTGAAACAAGCTTCTCTGGCTGGGGACGAGTGTACATTTTTTTTATAAATGAACATTTGTATAAAGATTTAACAGCCCTCGTAAGGGCTTGAGGGTGTATGTCTGTGAGAGGGTGTGGGTTTTTTGGGGTGTGGGTGGGAGTGGGGGGTAGTGGGGGTCATTTGGAATTCCCGAAGGATAACCAGATACCGCATAATCACATACGGCATCCTATCTCCCAGAAGACTTGATGGATGACTCCCGGTTTTTCAAAACTAAACTGTTGAAGCTTTCTGCACTCCCTTTTATGTAACCGCTATGGTCATATACCGCGGTCGCTCCCAAACCGGCGTTGCTGTTTGGTTTTCTTTTCTCTTCTTCCCTTAAATTTGCCATCGCACAACATTATATTTTGGCTCGCCAACATGGTGGGACTCAAACCTCTACCATCGCCGAGCTGGAACCGAATAGAGCCCACTCTCTAATAGTTTTAATGGCGTTGAAGGATTGAGTATTGACAGTCTGTCACTCCATCGTAAACTGCCGGAAATTCTAACCGAGTGCATACCCCATCAGATCCCTTTGAGGCAATAGGAAAGCTAGGCCTGTGTGAGCCAAGTGAAATAAAATAAGGTCAGCCTGGGCGCAAGGGATTTGTAAATCCCACACCGTCCCTGCGCGCCTTCGTCGCGCTAAAACCTTTCATTCATTCGGTTCGTCGGTAATATTTGCACTATGGCAGGAATACACAGAGTAGAATTTATAACCTCTCAGGCTGGTGGTCAACAGGTTCTTTTTGATGGGCTTAGGTATCGTCTAACCCTTTACCCAACGTAACGGCCAAAACCGGCCAGCGCTATTCTCAAAAATCGCCTATTAATTTTAATTATTTTTTCATTTTTTGTCTCAAAAACATAGATTATGACCCCTCATTGGAACGAGCTCGTTCCAATGAGGGGTCATAACCTATGTTTTTGAGACAAAAAATAAAAAAAAATAGTTATTCAAGAATTTATTTTTTTGGCAAGTGTCGTCTGCTTTTCATGTTAGGTAAAGGGTTAAATGTACACAGAAAGTCAACAATTCACTGGAAATGTGTATTTGATCATTGCAAAGGTCGACTCAGTACAATTGATAATTTTGTGAAAGATATACAATGGAAATGCCTCATGTTTTGAGACTCATAAGTAACATGAGAAACCGTGCCCGTGAAGAGGTAACACCAATGCAACAAATCTACAGAGAAGAATTGGACAACATGACAGAAGAGGAAACTGCTATTACACCTTTCACATGTATAGACTCTGGTCTTCAAAGACATCGCCGTGAAAAGATACCAAAACCTCCAGCAACTCTGACAGAAGTGGACCTACAAGATGAATGGAGTCTCACAAAGAATGGAAGAAGATTTCTTGCTATTGATAATGGGTCTGGTGTCAAAATTCTGGTTTTTGCTACAGATGAGATGCTGTGTACGATGCAGGAAGCTTCAGTTTTATTTATGGATGGAACATTTTATTCATGCCCCAGACTGTGGAATCAACTATATGCAATACATTGCTTGTCTGGTAATACAATGTTCCCTGTAGCTTTCGCTTTGATGCCCAACAGGCAAAAAGTGACTTATGTACGTCTTTTTAATGAACTGTGTGCTGTAGTGAATGAAAAGATTGGCTCTGTTTTATTTCCAGAAACAATTCAAACAGACTTTGAAGGGGCAGTGATAAAGGCCATTGAGGAAGTATTTCCGGACACAGAAACTCGTGGGTGCATGTTTCATTTCAGTCAGTGTATACTGAGGAGGGTGCTGGGACTTAGGCTGCACAATTATATCGGACCAATGAAGGTGTGCAATGTTTAGTGAGGCGAGCAGCGTGTTTGCCACTGTTGCCTGTAGACCAGGTATAGGATTTGTGGATCGATGTAATGAATGAGGGACCTGATCACACCTCACAAATTATAGAGTTTATTGATTAGGTCACTTCTACCTGGGTAGATGATGATGCAATGTTTAGACTTCCAATGTGGAACCAGCATGGTTATGTGGGACCACGTACTAATAATCATCTGGAGGGCTGGCACTCAAAACTGAATCGATCACTGTCTAAAGCGCATCCAAATATGTATGAGTTTATAACACAATTGAAGACAGAGATAGAAAGACAAGGGCTCAGCTTGACCATGGCTCTGCCCCAGCAACTAGAAAACGCACCTACAGAGAAACAGACTCTCGACTTATTCACCTCAAGGAGTAGCTCAGACAAGGACTAAAGTCACCCATTCAGTTTTTAGATGCAGCTGGCCATATTTTGAAGCTTGATTTGTGATGTTTATTGTAAATTTATGTAATTTCATTTTATTTTATTCAGATTTAAAATTTCTTGTCATATTACAGAAAACACACCTTGCTCTTTCATGTCAAAATATCGAAATTTCAGAAAGCAAATTTTCACTACAGGGTAATTTATACTTAATCACCTTAGGAAACATTAGCCGGCTGAAATCTGGGTATTATGACATAAGAGAAAAAAAATGGTTATGAAAATAGGACCAGTCTGTTTATTACAAGGGAGGTTAGCTTTCATCAGTGTAGAAATATTAGATATTTATTGAAAATTGTAGACAGATTGGGTGTAGGCAGAATGAGCTGTAGGCAGAATGAGTGGACACCTCCGAATCAGCAACTAACTAAGTGCTGTTGTACATTGCACACAGTTGTTTTCTTCACGGAGCCAGAAAATGTCCTTGATATGAGATCAGTGAAAGTCTGATGCTGTAACCTTTATTTTTCACTGATGAAACAACATAAATGATTATTTTTTTTTATAAGAAACTAACGTTAACCTAAAGCTCTCACCTTCAGTTAACAAGATTTAAATATGTACATATTACAATTAATGTAAATTGTAGCAATTCATTTTCTCAACAGGTTGTACAGCCTATATAATAACACTTTGACCGACCGCTGATTTGTCGCGGTTCTCGAGTGAGAGGGCTTTAGTTACCCCTGTGCTCCCAACTGCCTCCCTATTCCCACATTTCAACTCCCTTCCCAACACTCGGAGACGAACTGCTTGATGATTTCCTTTGCCCCATTTTCCCCAATCTCTCTGATTAGCATATTAATCCTCTCCTTAAAGTCAAATGTACCATGTACATTCTGATTCATTACACTGTACAATGAGGAGCATCGGTCGAGTTTTCAGCAGATGTGTAATGGAAATGGTTATTTAAAATATAGGAGCGTTTATCAAATAGAACAATAGAGACGCATTGGGTGTCATTTGAAGTTGTGGTCTAAATATAGACGTCGGCACTAATGCAGGTACCAAATGCACGGAGCCATTTATAAAGTTGTGGCCATTAGAAAACATATACGTGGGTGGATTCGGTTTGCTGAAGCTATGTAGATTTCCTAAATCTTGAAAAGGTCTTGCATGTGGCTTATAAAGTTTGAAGGTGGTAACTACTTGATTGGCTGGATCGGAGCACTAGGAATCCGTCGTGCATCACCACTGTGCATACTGACTGGAGATTGTAAAGCTGACGTCTAACAGAATATATTTCGTACTGCTGGATTACACGTCCCCGCCACTGTCTGTGTATTGGGTTTCTTTCTCTCACAAATGAAGAGTCGTTTGTTTTCGGTGAGTTTTCTTCTTTCGTTTTCGTCTTCTTGGCTGAACATGCACCACCCAAGTCAAAAATTATAAAGTGGAGTTGTTTTCGGAAGATGTTAGAGCTGCTAAACAACAGCGTCGCAGATTTGAGCATCTTTACAATAAAACGAAGCTTCAGGTTCACCCTCAGATGTTCTGCCACTAAAGAAATGCAACCAATAAGATTATCAAAAGGGCGACGAGGGAGTACTACAATTCCCTTTTTGAGGAGTCATCTAATACAAAGGTGCTGTTCTTGCTAACCAATAGTCTTCTTGGTAAAGAACAAAAAGTCATTCTCCCAGATCGTCTAAATACCGAAGAAGTTCTGGAAAAATTCAGCGATTATTTCATAACTAAAATTCAAGTAATTTTGGATAGTATACCATCATGTGAACCACCAGAGTTTGATTATCTTGACATAAAAAGTGATTTTTCTAATTTTCACTCTGTCTCAGAAGACGACATTCGAAAAATGATTTTATCATCATCCAATAAATCCAATGATGTAGATCAAATTCCAACATTCCTTTTGAAAGAGACAATTGATTATCATCTGCCAGCCATAACATCTATTATATCTGCATCCCTACATGAGGGGTTTGTTCCAAACCCATTGAAGAAAGCACTTGTTACTCTACTCACCAAGAAACCGTCTCTTGATCCTGACAACCTGAAGAATTATCGACCAGTATCGAACCTCTCTTTCTTGTCTAAATTGTTGGAAAGGGCTGTTGCTTTACAACTCAAAAATCACCTGCATGAAAATGATCTTTTAGAGCCCTTCCAGTCTGCATACAAAGCCAACCACAGTACAGAAACAGCCTTAATACGAGTCAAAAATGACATTGTTAAATCAGTGTCTGTGGGTAAGGATGTACTGCTTGTTCTCTTGGATTTGTCAGCAGCATTCGACACAGTCGACCATGGTATTCTCATGCAAAAATTGACACAGCATGGCGTACATGGAACTGTCTTATCGCGGTTTGCATCATATCTAGAAGGTCGCAGTCAACAAATATATATCAACAAGATCGGTTCAGAGAGCCGGATGTTAAAGTGTTGTGTTCCTCAGAGCTCAGTTCTTGGACCACTCCTGTTTACTCTGTACACTTCTTCTCTCGGTTGCCTTCTTCAAAAGCATGGCATATCATATCATCTGTACGCAGACGACACCCAACTGTACATCACATCCAACCCATATGTTCCAAGTGACTCATTCACCACAGTCAATAACATGGAAACTTGCATAAATCTTGTGCGGGGATGGGTGATAGACTTTACACTGAAAATGAATGACTCTAAAACTGAATTCTTAGTGATATCCGGAGTTCGCATACCTGTCCCCTCTGTTACATCAATTCTGGTTGAAAACAACGTCACTATGAAAAGTGAATCAGCCAGGAATATTGGACTGATTATGGACTCAAATTTAAAAATTGACATCCATATCAATAAAATATGTCAAAAATACTTCTGGCAGCTTCGTAATGTTGGAAGACTGCGACCTTCTCTTAACCAGTCTGCATTTGAAAAACTAGTGCACTCCTTCATCACCCCACAACTAGACTATTGTAATTCAGTGTTAGTAGGGCTGTCCCAGTGCCTGATTCAGAAGCTTCAAAAAGTTCAGAATACTGCTGCTAGGATAATTACTGGTACCAAACGCTCTGAACACATAACACCTGTTTTAAGACAACTACATTGACTTCCAGTTAAACAGAGAATTGATTTCAAAATTTTGATCTTAGTCTTCAAATGTATCCACAAACTGGCTCCAGTTTACCCGCAAGAGCTCCCCACTGTATATAAACCATCACTCAGTCTCCAATCTAAAAACCAAATTCAACTAGTTGTACCTTTTAGCAGATCTAATCAGGCTCATTGTCGTGTGTTCTCCATCGTGGGCCCCAGATTGTGGAATTCCCTGCCAATTAGTGTCAGAATTTCAGAAACGCTTGATGTCTTCAAAAGAAATCTTAAAACTTTCGTATTTACTGAAGCATTCTCCTGAACCTCTCTAAGAGGAAAGAGGCAACCAAAACAGATGTGACTCTTTAATTCAGAAAAGTGTATTTATATCTTTCAAGCGTTTTAGAGCACCATTTGTGGTTTTACACTGTAGAAAATCAATTATTATTATTATTATTATTGGTTTTCTGAACCTTTTCCTTATATGAGATTCAGTGATTTGATAGGTACATGTATCATCACTGTTACACCCTACACTAGAAACATTCTTGACAAGTTCTTTTTTTGATGATTTATTTGGACGCTCTGCTATTTCCCAAATTGTTATTCAATGAAGGAACATTTTGTTCCGAAGATTCTTTCGTTCGCTGGGAGAGGAGTGTTTCGAAGCTCTGTTTACTTTTGGCAATGAGACCAACTCATGGTCAGAAGAAAGATTACCACCATTCCATGTGCTGACAGGAATGTAATATACGGGTAAATACGAGGCGCGCAAGGATCATAATTTTCAGTGCTCCGCTGACCAGTTTCTGATTTGAGTGACAGCTCTCCGCTTGTGTTAGAACTCTGAAGTTCATATTGTGGTACCAAAGATTCAACAGCTTCAAAGAGACCCGCATTCTTTCACTTCCCCTTTGATGATCTCGTTTTCATCCAAGGTGAGATTTCCGATCACGTTTCTTCCTTTAGCTTCCCCTGTATTAACTTCCAACATGCACTCGGCTAATTCATTGCCGTCTGTATTTTGGTTTGGAGAATCTGTTGTTGGAGTTTGTTCGACAGTGAGCTCTTCGGAGGCAGAAGATTGATATAAGTGTGGCTCCAGTCTTCTGTCATCAAGTGCTGTTGCAAGTCTCCCATTCAGCTTAGTTTGCTCCTAAAAGAATGTCCTGTGCGACCAGCATTTTTTTCTAGTTTATCAAACTTTTGCTCCCACTCCCAATGTGGGTCTTTATTTTAATGATTTCCCTACATGAAAATGTGACTTACACTGAAGCTTCGGGTCTCTGCAGGGTAATCAAAAGTATCGAATTACGATATGAACAGTTCGGATTCATCAGTATAAGTGCGCCAAATAAATAGATTGAGATAATTTTCCAAGGCGGTTGAGGAACATTGGAGTTGCCTACTGAAGACCGTCTGGTACCACAATATCGGCCTACAAAGTGAGTTAATTCGGCCTGAAATTAGGTCGAATTTACTCAAGCCGAATTGCCTCAGGCCGAATCGACTCAAGGCCGATTTGACAGCGAACCCGCGGGGTGGGGGTGGGTGGGGTCGGTCGGGTGAATCAGCATGGAGAATTATTATTCAAACGTCCGGGTCAGCTGGAGTGTGGGTCCGATTCGGCCAGACTGTGAGTCCGAATTGGCTGCTAAAATAGGGTGCGCTAAGGTTATTTCTGATGTCTTTGAATATTATTTCTGATTCGGTATGAAAATCTTTAAATACTCTACACACTATCTATTTCTGATTTCTTTAAATATATTTTATCCCGAAAACACGTCTCCACTAATTCTCTTTCTCGGGAGTTTTCAGCGATCATGTGTGTACTATTTTGCAGTGATTCATATTTACTGGTCACAGTAAATATGTTTCTCCAGTTACCTTTTCTTGCTTTCATTGAGAATTTGAGGGTTATGCACAAAACCGGTGCTGCAAAGACGCAGCTAAATCTTATCTACACGCGTAAACAGTACGATAAAGAATGTTGAAATGGTAACCGTTAATATATCTATCTTCAATTACGTGAGGACATATGAGATTAGGTTGATAATGTTACGATAACTTCCATCTGTTTAGGTTGTTTATACGATCCAGTTACCTATATTCGATGCATAGAAACCTTGACAGATTTCGACGGGGGGAATGGTCGATTTCCACCACGGTGTATTTGAACCACCGGTTCGGTTGATTGGGGTCTGGACGATTCGGACCATGTACGATTCGGACCAGATTTTTTTTGGACGATTCGGACCAGATGTATGGACGATTCGGACCAGATAGCTGGACGTGACGGGTTCAAATTTTCTGGACGATTCGGACCACATTAATGCTTCCCAAAATCGCCCATTGATTTATACAATATGAACCAAATCTCGTTTATAAATGACATTTAAAAATGGGTTGGGTTCATTTTGTGTAAATTATTGGACGATATATTTTTTAACCCATGTGGACAAATTATTGGATGATAAAAAAGCAACAACTTCAAAGACAGTTTACCAGACTTTTATTAATATAACAATGTATGCATGTATATCTGTGTCAGCACTACCTTGTGCAGATGTCTGTGTGTTTGTGCTGTCTTGTGACGTATGTGTGTCGACACTGCCTTGTGCAGATGTTTGTATGTCTGTACTAACCTGTGTGGATGTTTGTGTGTCTGTGTTGCCCTGGCACATTTCACAGATAAACTCATGAGAGATCTCCCCTCGTCTTAAATGTCCATACATGTACTTTGAAAGTCCAGTGTTTCCACAACCACGATGTTGCCAGCCACCACAACTGTCACAATCTATTGCCTGGTGACGCAAAGTCACTGATCTATTGCAACGTAGGCATAAAATTGCCATGTCCGCCAACTCAATTTCAGGAAACCAGAATGATAAGATCAGTATAATCTAGTCTTTTATATATGACAAGCAAACAAATAAATTCCACATCAAAGAGATCAAGCCACACAAAGGGCTTTCCGTAGACAAGAGACAATAAAAACACCATGTGCATATCACAAGAGGTACAAACAGACTCAACAGAATGTTGTTATAGCGCATAGAGTCGTTGTGGCAAATGCTCTGTAAACAGTGTTCTTTAATCTACCCGCAGTTGCAATATATGCAGCCAGTGTACTGATGATTTTATAAATAAGGTTTTTAACGACTTCTGGATAGATATTTACGTAGTTTTTCTTTTAATTTATCACACTTATTTTGATTTCTTACATATCAGATCATATTGAGATCATATTAAATATGATACGAAACGTGAACACATTTGGGCCATATCACTAAGGGTTAAAGCGTGAGATAATTCTAAACAAGTTTTACATCATATTAAATATGGTCCGAATCGTCCAGACATCTGGTCCGAATCGTCCAACTATCTGGTCCGAATCGTCCAGCTATCTGGTCCGAATCGTCCATACATCTGGTCCGAATCGTCCAAAAAAAATCTGGTCCGAATCGTACATGGTCCGAATTGTCCGTACTCCGGTTGATTTGCCCCTAGATTCGTCGATTTGCACCACAGTTTAGTCGAATACAGGTCACTTTGCCCCAGTCACTTCGAACCAAGTTGGGCTCAGTTTATTATGTCAAACTTCTCATGGGATGAACCGAATGGAAGATGATATATTTTGTTTTGCAGACCGAAGCTCATGTGAAGTACAACATATAAATCAGCTGGGTTCAGCAGGTGTCGGGTGGTTTTGCCCCAAATCCCGTTCGCCCCCTGGGTCGTTTCGCCCCCATACCTTTTCGTCCCGGGTCGTTTCGCCCCGGGTTGTTTCGCCCCAATTTTGAGAGTGGGTCGTTTCGCCCCACTTTTTTCCCGGGGTATAGGGTGGGTTTGATAAAGAAAGAAAAACAGAACTAGTGGTTGAAATGATACATGTAATTCAGTTTATTTTTATATAAAATTTTATTTAACACATCCAGTTTACAGTTGACTGATAGAAAATGCATTTGCTGTAATACAATGATCTTAAAATATAACACAGCATATACATAACATCAAAACAGTTTAAACAAGATAGGATGTCTGAGCAGTGAAATGTTGGATAAACAGTTACAATGCAAAAACACACATCTACATTTGTTATTTATCTGCTATTCTTTGGGCAAGTATAATCTGCCACTTTGTTATTTCTCTGCTATTCTTCAGGCAAGTATAATCTGCCACTTTGTTATTTCTCTGCTGTTCTTCAGCCACTATGCTGTTACTCTGCTAATCTCCGGGCAAGTATAATCTGTAAATTTTATTAAAATAAAAGCAAAAAATGCCTTACCTTCACACCATAGGAGAAACCGTCACTGGATAATTTCTTCCGGCATTTCTGGTTCGTAAAATGCATCAACTGGTCTAGGCAACTCGTCCATGATGTCTCTCTGTGAAATATCAAATGATGCTTACAATTGATGTTAGAGAAATTCAGTTGATTAATATGTTGTTTATCTTACAACAACATTGTTCAACTCCTTTCTTCTGATTAATGTTAAAGACAGTCACTTGATTAACATGATAGACATTCAGTCACAATGACCAAGGAACGTTTTTTAGGAATCATTTGTTTGTCATCAAGATGGATTAACTGTTTTCGTCTGATTAATGTTAGAGACAGTCACTTGATTAACATGATAGACATTCAGTCATAAATGACAAAGGAACGTCTTTTATCAAGGTGGATTTACAATAAGATAAGACTACCCTATGGACTGAAAAATTACCATTGAAAATAAAAAAAAAAATTTTTTTTACCCCGGGTCGTTTCGCTCCAATTCTGGGGGCGAACGGGAAAAGGGGCGAAGCAACCCATGACCGTTCAGCAGATGCTTCCATGCTCGGGGTGACAAGCTGCATGTACATGTATCATACCGACATGCCACACGCCATTTATGCACATCTTCGATTCATGTGTACCAGCCTAACCAACCTTACAATATTAGTCACAACTACTTGAAAATTAGGCAATCACACCAAATTCATTGTGAAGGACGTGCAAAGAGGGGTTGAAAAGTCAACTCTTTTCTTTCTTTGTTTTTGGCGTTAAGAACTGAACAACGTGATACAGGAAGTATAATGATAGTGCTGTATTATTTATTTATTTATATATCAACCTTTGTCATTGAAGAATGGTTTATTTCAAACTTGGTTTACAGTAAGGTGCAAAATTGTATGTGCAGTCTTCCCATCCCCTCCCAATTTTCTTCTGTGAACAAAGAAAACGTGTAGACTCGAACAAGACATGTGCAAATGATTACAAATTTTATATACATAAATTCCTATAGAAAGCTGATTCGGGTCATGTGCATGGAAGGCCATGAAAGTATGGGAAGTAGGGATGTCGTGATTATTCGATAAGTCAACTTCCCATCGACTGTTGCGGTAGTTAACAGGTTTTTGTTTCAGTTGAGTTGAGTGTTGTTTAGTTTTGAAGTGGTACAAGTCAGGTTTAAATTGTAAGTTTGTGTATTGAAATGAATGAACAGTCAGATTATTAACCTTTGAAATGTACAACTAAACTTACTGGTAATGCATGTATCTCATGGCCTTTATTTTGCACATGACTGAGCAACAACGTAATTTTGCACTGAGCTTTGCCATTTGATCAATCACTGTTCTCAATAGTATTAATTAACTGGTAGAGTGCTGGAAGCCCATATTTGGACTTTATTCTGAAGTGTCGGTACCACATCTTAAAGGCTTCACATTCTGTGGATGTTCTACATATCACCATTGAAGTGAAATTATTTAGTCTGTTAGGATTTGCCTTGCTACAGTTTATGGGAGAGTGCCTTTTGGCACTCTCCCATAAATTGTAGCAAGGCAAAGATATGTGAACAAATTTTGATGACCAAAAATAATTCAGCACTCTATCAGTTAAAAAGCACTCTTGTTAATTAGTACTGAAGACTGCAGAGTGTCATTCAAAAGGTGTACCTTTTAATAATTCACAGCGTGGGAAGTCATCCAGACTTGCAGAGTAAATAGCATCTTGAGTCTTGTAGGGTTGGGACAATGCGAACTTTGAAATTGAGAAAATTCTCACAAGGCTCACAACATTACAATGGTGTTTCCATTTTATCTTAAGCCTTTACCTAACCTGAAAAGCAGACGACACTTGCAAAAATAATTCTTGAATAACTAATTTTTTTTATTTTTTGTCTCACAAACATAGGTTATGACCCCTCGTTGGAACGAGCTCGACAAAAAATGAAAAAAATAATGAAAATTAATTGGCGATTTTTGAGAATAGCGCTGGCCGGTTTTGGCCATTACGTTCGGTAAAGGGTTAACAAACAAGTTTACACATTCAAACACTGTCAGTTTTAAATTTGTTTTATAAGTGAAAAAAAGATTATTTGTCGAATATAATATGAGGAATGATTATTAATTGATTAACCGTCGATTAATGTTAGCAATTAGTCATCTATGAAAGTTGAAAATCATGATAGCCCTAAAGGGAAGGTATGCATGCTGGGAACCTGTAAATTTCTTTGAGAGTACATCACTAAAGAAGCACTTTAATCACTTGAGCCATGTAAAACAGACATAAACTGATATACTTGTAGGCATAGAGCTCTTGATATAGGCATGTATTAGTTTATGTTTGGACTATACTTTTAAGAAAATTAACAGATAGACATTAAAAAGCAATCAAAAGAACCAGCCTTAAAAAAAGTTAAAAATCTGTTTCTCAGTCCCTCCCACATGGTCATTTCGGCTGCCGTATGCTTTCTTTTTATAACCAATGCAAACTGAAAAAAATAAAAATTAAATGGTTTATGTCTGATATTTTACCTGCATGTAAGTTAATAAAATTGATCAATTTGTCCTTTGAGTGCAACAATGTTTTGCAATGCTTTTCCGGCACACAAGGAACAAAATACACCACCATCCATGCTACGTTCTATAGATTATGAGGCCTAAAACATAAAACAAACCAAGAACATGAACATGAACTTTTGATGGCAAAGAAATAATTACAAAAAATAAGAAAAGAAAATAAAAGCTGCTTTCCCACATGCAATTTTACAAAAAATTGCCTGAGAAACAGACTATCTACTTTGTGGGGGCCTTAAGTTTCTAAGTCACATTTCAGTGTTGATCAGTGGCAGCTCAGGAGTGTTGGGGATTCCTAGGAGCTGAAACTAACTGCTCAAACCCTCCCATGGGCTGGGGTAGTCAGTTTGTTAGATAAAGGCTTTATTTAATGAATTGGCTGTATTAAAGGGTTAATTTTCTAGTCACTACATGTATGTATAAAATGCTTCGTCAGTTTTTAATCATAAGTGAAGGAGGAGGTGTACACACAAGAATCATATATAAAAATGTATATTAAACCTTCTGTGTTCAAGAGGAGGCATTTGGTTAAAATTGTCATAATTGGAAATATAGGAATACAGTTAAAACTAGAAGTCCTGTCACGAATTGTGCGCTTATCTTGGCTTAATTGCGCGTTGGAATTGCGCGCAATTGCCATAGTGAATGGCATCTAAAACACGACGTGTTCTCCTGGTTACTCATAGCAAACACATGCAATGTTTCTGCCAATGGACCTCCGGGTTACCCAGAGGCCCATTGACTGAAACATTTCTTGTGCACAGTCCATATGTACAGAATTTGATAGCTTTACTTGAGTCATAACGCGCACATTAACGAGCATATCAACGTGCTATTTCTGCGCATTTCATGACAGGACTTCTAGTTTTAACCGTATATGCATCTTCACTTGTTAGTGGTCACAGGCCTTAAAATCTGTCCCGGTTCACGAGAGTTGGTTTGGATTCTCGCAAACTCCTGCCACGAGTCCTTTTTTTCCATTTAAAAATTATTTAGAATATAATACCCTTAAACCTTTGTCTTATATGTCCATGTAGAAGAACACTGTTCCTACACACAGGATTATGGTGGACTTGATGCTGGTAGTTACAGTACCATGGCAATGGTTTCTAGTGAAGTCTTGACTGCCTGTATAGGCAGCCCAGACTTCACTAGACACCACTTCTACATGTAACTTTGAAGTTCTAAGGAACAGTGTTACTGTGTTACCTTACAGTTAAGACTAGAAGTCATGTCATGAAATGCGCACAAATAGCACGTCGACCTGCGCGTTAATCTACGCGGTATGGCCATAGTAAGGCTATCAAATTCTGTACATATGTCCTGTGCACAAGCAGTGTTCCAGCCAATGGACATAACCTGGAGGTCCAGAAACATTGCCTGTGTTTGCTACGAGTAACCAGGAGAACCTGCCGTGCTTTGGATGCCATTCGATATGGCAATTGCGCGAAATTCATACGTGCAATTAAGCCTAGATAAGCGCACAGTTCGTGACAGGACTTCTAGTTTTAACTTTATTATGAGGATGCAAATGATAAGGAGAATTCTTCAGGCCTTTAACTAGTAGAGAGCTAAATTATTTCTGGTCATCAAAATTTGTCGAAATATCTTTGCCTTGTTAAAATTTATGGGAGAGTGCCCATGGGCACTCTCCCATAAATTGTAACAGGGCAATTCCTGGGACTGGGATGCCACTAAAGAAATAATGCCCAGATTTCCAGTTGTGCACACAAGAATCTTAGAGAATAAAAATCTATTAGGGCTGGGACAATTCACCAAATTTATGGTACGATACGCATGTACATGTAGGTACATGGGTCACTTTACGATATGTATCTACATGTAGATACGTATCTTGATATTCATCCTGGTATTGAAGCTACAGAGAAGGTCACAGGGACAGTGGTGGAGCCAGCAATTCATAGTTGTGGAACACAAACATTAGTGAGTAGTGGGTATCAACTTAATGCCTGCCCCTTTCCCCTGCTGCCCCCCCCCCCCATCCCCCCACCCCCCACCCCCAATTTCTGATATTCTATCATGTACTCACTGATTGGTCATGCAAGTCTGTGTCTGAGCTCATACTCTGGCATAAGCCCATTCATAACTTTAGGGATGGGTGTGTGGCAGAGTATGAGCTACCAAGAGGCCCCACTGAGTCTTTTTTTTTTTTAGCACATCCTTCTAGTTTTCAGTTTTAGAATAAAGACAGTTTCACTCACAGGTGCTGGTAATTACAATGAAAATAGGTACATGTAAGTAGTCATCTGATGATCACCACAACTAATCTTACCAAATACATAAAACAAGAGGCCCCACAGGGCCTGAAGCACTCACCTTAAACAGAACATGATATAAGCAGTGTCCAAGAATGAGTCTACATTAAGCAATAGGATACATTGTCAATCCTTGAGCCCCTCAGCAGTGACAAAAATAGTCCGAGCATTGTGACTTTTCTTCAGTTGATCATAATGTAAAATATGGAGCTCCCCTATGAAGCCCCTTGATAAAACCTATGTGGATTAATCTTAGTTACACACCTCTAGAGGGTACTGAATACAAAATTTCTAATTCTTTGGCTACATGGCCAATTCCAGATCCCATAGGGAGCCCAGATATTAGGCTCTCGATTTGAACAAAGTTAAATATGACCTCCCTAGAGATGTTGTATACCAAGTATGAAAGCATTCTGACAAGAAATTTCCTCATATTGCACCAAGTTAAAATTTGGGCTACCATAGGGAGCCCAAATACTAACCCAGTGAACCAATTTGAACAAAGTTGAATCTGACTCCCCTAGAGATGGTCTAAACCAAATGTGAAAGGATTCTGACAGGTGAATATGAAGAAGAAGATTTTTGAAGACATTCCATCATATTGTACTAAGTTAAATTTCAGGTTCCCATATGGAGCCCAAATATTAACCCAGGCACTCAAGTTGAGCAAACTTAAATCTGACCCCTAGAGATGTATACCAAATAATCTTGAAAGCATTCCGACTGGTGGATTTGAAGAAGAAAATTTTTAAATAAATTTCCTCATATTGCACTAAGTTAAAATTTGGGCTACCATAGTGAGCCCAAATATATACCTAGGGACAGTGGCATAGCGGAAAATCTTGTGGCCCCCTGCGAGATAGAGATGGGGGCCCTTTCATAATGGTGGTTCCCTTTAAGATGGGAGCAAATTTAGTGTTGTTACCGTACACAGCATACAGGATTTCACGTAGTACATACGCCATAAATTAAATGAAGGTATAGCCTATAGGATCGATTCTAACAGTACGACTCTGTAGATTTTTTCATTACATGTTTTAAGTTTCACCCCCCACCATCCAACGATTTACACATGCACGCCCAACTTGTGTGACTTGAGAGGCACCATGTATGTATATTGTTCATTTCTCACCCCTATCAGTTACAATGATGTAGCATTCACTTAAAAAAATAATACATAGACTACAAAGAGTACGTCGTGTGGAAGTGAGAGATTGAAATTAAGTGTATTTGGTACACTGTGGACTGTGCAACAGTCACACAGGTAAACATATCAGTACATACAGTTAAAACTACAAATCCTGTCATGAAATACGCACAAATCGCACGTCGATCTGCGCATTAATCTACGCGTTTTGACCATAGTAAGGCTATCAAATTCTGTGTATATGGCCTGTGCACAAGCACTGTTTCAGTCAATGGACCTCCGGGTTACCTGGAGGTCCATTGACAGAAACATTGCCTGTGTTTGCTAAGAGTAACCAGGAGATCCTGCCGTACTTTGGATGCCATCCGATATGGCAATTGCGCAAAATTCCTACGCGCAATTAAGCCGAGATAAGCGCACAGTTCGGGACAGGACTTTCGCTTTTAACTGTACACAACCTGGCACATATAACAGATAACCATAAGTGCAACGCCAACATAGCCAGTCCTGTTCATAATCATAAAATTAACATTTATGACACTCCTGATATTTACCAGTTATTAAATGTTGAATAGCACCAAATCAGGATTGACTACGTCTTTGTTAAGACAAAAACATACTTAACAAGTCTCTACTACTAGAGTGTCTTGTCTCACAAAATACTGCACATTACACAGTACACAGAAATGAATAGATTCTAAGAATAAGGATGATGCAAGTGGACACAAAACTAAAACACTGAAACAAGTCACGACGTAGGCTTTTTTTTCCAGCAAGTCAAATCTGTGCAGGGACCGATCAGGACTATTAAAAATACGCTCTAGCCTCCAAGCCTATTTTTTCAGTTCATGCGCCAGATTTCAATTTACGGAGTCACACTGCTGTTTGTAACACACACTGCAAGTATGTAATAGCTCTCATCATTTTCATTTAGTACACTATAGCAAACATTAATCTTCACTGTGGTTTCTGATCAAGTCTTGGCTGCCTATTTAGTGAAGATTAATGCTTGGTAATTAAGACTTGAAGTATTAACTTGAGCACTCTACAACAATGATAAATGATAATCATATATATAATACATGTAAGAGTGTCTCTCTCGATTATCCATCGAAAAAATATCAAAATATGATCTGAGAAGTTACGCGACAACTGAGAAGCCTATTTCTGAGATTTAAGAGCCAGGTCCTGATGTTCCAGAACCAAATACGCACTGGCGCATGCTCAGGTCGGTCCCTGCACAGATGTAGCAGTCACCACATTGCCACATTGCATTCACTTTGATATGAGACAACAGTACATTTGTACACTTTGTTCCTTCTGTTTTTTTTTCTTTCTGTCAGCCCCATTCCTCCCGTTTCTTTGTTTATTTCATTTTAACTGTCATCATTACTCTTTTTTTCTATCTCTCTCGCTCTTCCACTCTCTCTCTCCTTTTCCCTCTTTCTTCCAGCGTTGGGACGTCCTTCAAGATACGCCACTGCATAGGGACCCGATTTGAGCAAACTTGAATCTGACCTCCCTACAGACGTTGTATACCAAATATGAAGGCATTCTGCCTGATGGATCAAACGATTCTGACCATTGGTTTTGGAGAAAAGATTTTTAAAAATTTTTTACTTATATGCTGACTCTGCATTTTTTCGATGCCCTCTACAGAACACCCTAACATAACTGATCGCAGTTTTTTTACCATTCAGATCTACTGGTCCTAAGGATGCTTTATATGAAATAACAGTGCTCTGTTCCGTGTGGTTTGGGAAATATGGGCATTTGAAAATATTTATATTTTTTTATATTTTTTGCTCCTGGGGTTCCCATGGGGACGCAGGAAATTTTTTTTTTTGCACGAGTCAAGTACTTATGACCGGTTCAGAAGACAGAAATTGGGGGGGTGGGAGCACAAATCTTCCCCCTCCCATTAGCTCACGAATTTTGTTTGAACAAACTTGATTCTGCACCTCAAAAGGACACTCCATAACAAATATAAAGTCATTGTACCCACTGGTTTGTGAGAACAAGATTTAAAAAATATTTTGGAACATTTTCCCCCTACCCCCTCCCTATGGGGCTTGGCACGTCGAGTTGAACATAAATACAATGCCTCTTCAGGACCATCACTCATACAAACTTTCACTTGAATTGGCCCAGTGGTTTTGGAGGAGAAGACCAAAACATGGAGCTGACAGATGACAGACAGATGGATGGAGAGCGATGAGATTAGCTCAGCTTGACTTAGTCAAGGTGAGCTAAAAAAGCTAGAGTACCCTGGTCCCATACAGTTAAAACTAGAAGTCCTGTCACGACATGCACACAAATAGCACGTCGATTTGCGCGTTAATCTACGCGTTGTGACTACAGTAAGGCTATCAAATTCTGTACATACGACCTGTGCACAAGCAATGTTTCAGCCAATGGACTTCCGGGTAACCCGGAGGCCCATTGGCAGAAACATTGCCTGTGTTTGCTATGAGTAACCAGAAGAACCTGCCGTGCTTTGGATGCCATTCGATATGGCAATTGCGCGCAGTTCATATGCGCAATTAAGCCTAGATAAGTGCACAGTTTGTGACAGGACTTCTAGTTTTAACTGTAGGTTGGCAATGAAAATACATCAGTTATTGAGACAAGCTCTTGCAGTTCATGGTTCGATGTCCACTTTGCAATTTTCAAATCTACTCACCGAAACGAAAAAAGTCATGGAAGATGATTACGAAGAATAACTGGTGCATATCAAGGGGGCTAATTAACCCTTTACCCAACGCAGACGATATCAAAATTTATTATTTTAAATATCATTTTAAAAAATTTTTCAAAATGTTTTAACAAAACCATAACATGTGACCCCTCATTGGAACGAGCTCGTTCCAATGAGGGGTCACATGATATGGTTTTGTTGAAATTTTTGGAAAAATAATATCTTTTCAACTGCTGAATTTGCATATTACGCAAGTGAATGCAGCCGATTCGTTGGGTAAAGGGTTAATGGGCACTGACATCGTAGAAAACATGAGTGAAGTTTTGTCAACTGCTTTGAAAACACTTGTAAAATGGTGGCTAAAAATTTATCATTTCGCATATCTAACAGATGTTCATATTAAATTGGTGTATTGTTGCACTGTTGAAATATCTGTAGTTTTACCATTTTTGAATCGGAATGTTGGATGAGCACATAAAATATTGAATCTCACAATGTGAGCAAAATTTCGGTGATTAGATCGCACCTGGGAGGTCTTGCTTCACAAACAGCGATGCAAATCCCTTTCATTGATGATTATTCCTATAATTAGTGTTTGCAATCTAATATTATTGCGTCCGTGGAAATACTGCCCATGCCGTGGAAAGTTACTAGTCCACGGCGGCAGTACTGTAGCATCACTAAATTCACCCTCTGTGAACCTCAATTTGAATCAAGGTCTTGGGTTTGAACAGAAAGAGGTACCCACAAAGTAAATTAGCCCACTGTATGTGAGAGCAGCATAAAATTCACCCTCTTAGGACCTCATTCTGCATATGTCATATTGCTTATTTTCAGGCTTTCTTTGGCTTGATGTTCGCTAAAGCAGTAGGAAAAATGTTTCTTATGTAAAAAGGTTTGGTTGCAATTTATTGGAGAGTGCTATTGACATCCAAAGAATGGCATCCAAAGTATGGCAGGTTCTCCTGGTTACTCATAGCAAATACAGGCAATGTTTCTGCCAATGGACCTCTACCCGGAGGTCCATTGGCTGAAACACTGCCTGTGCACTGGCCATATGTACAGAATTTGATAGCCTTACTATGGTCACAACGCATAGATTAACATGCAGATAGGCATGCTATTAGTGTGCATTTCATGACAGGACTTCTAGTTTTAACTGTAGCATTCATAGTATCTTTGAAAGAAATTCCCATGGTTAAAATCACCTTTAAAAAACAATGTAGCACTTAACCAGTGAAACAACTTTGTCAGATGAGATCCTCAGGTCCCTCAGGGCCTTTTGTTTTAAGTAGCAGCTGAGATTATTTTGTATTCGAAGGAAATTATTTTGTGGCTATGGAGTTATTTTGTATTGGAAAAGTATTTCCAAAACTGAAGATAATTTGTTTTTTCTCATGAACCAGGATTTACATGTACTCTTGTACATTCTACTGAATTATGGAGTCCATACTAGTCACATATTATTATTATCCCCGCCAAAACGAAGTTTTGCTAGGCATCTACTGTAGCAATGGGGTCCATCCATCCATCCATCCATCCATCCATCCCATCCATCCATCCATCCATCCATCCATCCATCCATCCATCCAACCAACTTTAGACCTCTGTATCAGTGCATGTCGGGTTTGAATGACCTTTGGTATACTGATGGACCATCATGGAGGAAAGGATATTCACAAGTAACGGGCTTTGTCCAATAATTTTTAGCTTAATTTGACAAAGACAAAGTCAAGACAAGCAATTGTTGAGGTCATGTCTATATGAGAACGTCCCATTTTGGTCATGATTGATCTACCATGATGGCTGCGCAAGCCCAAAACCTGAAAACCTTTAGCACAGTCTGCAGGTTGTATTTATGAAGGGATTTCATTGTAACTTGGTAGGATGAATCCAGAAAAGGTCTAGATGAGAACATTCCCTATTGGTTTCGATCTGTCAACCGTGATGGCTACTTGGGCCTGAAGCCCAAAAAACCTTTAGCACAGTCTACAGGTCATATTTATGAAGGGATTTTATTGTAACTTTGTAGGAAGACTCTGTATAATGTCTAGATGAGAACTTCCTTTTTGGTTGGGTTCAGTCAACCGTGATGGCTGTAGCGGCACATTATCTAGATTCCTTTAGCGCAGTCTACAGCTTGCATTTACAAAGGGATTTCATTGCAAATTTGTAGGATGGCTCAGATTAATATCTAGATGAGAATGTCCTGTTTTGTCATGTCTAATTGAAAACATCCCCTTGTGGTTGCGATCGATCAACCGCGATGGCTGCCTGAGCCTAAAACCTGAAAACCGTTAGCACAATCTACACAATCATGGCCCAGAGTTCAGAGTTACGATGTTGGACAGCTGCTCGTGGTTGCTCGGTGGTTCTCTCCGGCTTCCTCCACCCGTAAAACTGTAGCAATCATGATTAGCCATTGTGCATAAGTACATGTATATGACCATAAACACCAATAAATAATAATAATAATAATAGCACAGTCTGCAGGTCATATTTATGAAGATATTTCATTGTAACATGGTAGGATGTCTCTATAATGTTTAGATGAGAACGCCCCTTTTGGTCGCGATCGGTCAACCGTGATGCCTGCACGAGACTGGTACCCAAAAACCTTTAGTACAGTCTACAGGTTGTATTTATGAAGGGATTTCATTGTAACTTGGTAGGATGACTCTGTATAATGTCTAGTTGAGAACGTCCCCTTGTGGTAGTGATCGGTCAACCGCTATGACTGCGTGGGCCTGAAGCCCAAAAACCTTTAGCACAATCTACAAGTCGTATTTGTGAAGGGATTTTATTGTAACGTTGTAGGATGAGTCTGTATGATGTCTAGATGTAGATGAGAACATCCTTTTTTGGTCGGGTTCAGTCAACCATGATGGCTGCATAGGCACGTTACCTAGATTCCTTTAGCACAGTCTACAGAATTTACAAAGGGATTTCATTGCAAATTGTTGGATGGCTCAGTATAATGTCTAGATGAGAATGCCCTTTTTAGCCGTGATCGGTCAACCGGTGATGGCCACATGACCTAAATTTGTTTACAGTTCATACTTATGAAGCAATTTCATTGTAACTTGGAAGGATAACTTGGTATGATGTCTAGATGAGACTGTCCTATTTTGGTCACAACCGATCAGCTGCTACCACCGTCTGGTCACGTGACTTTGATTCCTTTAGCACTGTTTACAGGTTGTTTTTATGAAGGGATTTTTTTATCATTGTAACCTGGTAGGATAACTTGGTATGATATCTAGATAAGATTCTCCTATTTTGGTCATTGATCCGTCAACCTTGACCGCCGAACCGTCATTGACCTAGATTCCTTTAGCAAAGTCTACAAGTTATATTTATGAAGGGATTTCATTGTAAATTGGTAGAATGACTCGTTTTGGAATAATTTTACTATAACTTGGTACCTTTAGTTGACATACATTAACTGTGAGGGCCACCTTAACCCAGGCCTCAATTCTTTAAAGGAGTACAGTCTACACCTCAAATTATTCTTATTGAAAACATAGCATATTGTGAACATAAATTAACATATTCTCAACTATCACAAGTCTTGTCTTATTTCATAATCCTTTCATAAATATTGAACATTATCCTTTTCATCAAACACTACATGCACACACAATCAAGTTAAGCTACAGTGTCATTGACACTTTCATTTCCAGAATTATGGGTCTTTTTCGACTTAAATTTTTAGCTCAAAATATGTTGCCGCTGGCAACATTCTTGGAACTTATTTTAGTCAGACCTCAATATTTCCCTTTGGCACACCCTACAGGGCACATATATGATAGGATTGCTTTCTTTCATTTCCGTCAAAAAATGTTGCCGCTGGCAACAACCTTTGAACCTAGTTTAGTCAAGCATCAATATATTACTTTGGCACGCCCTACATGGCACATTTATGATCAGATCTGTTTGAAACTTGGTATGCTTGTTTGGGGTTAGCTGTAAATAGGAGCTATTGATTGCCAAAAAATGTTGCTGCTGGCTACGACCTTCAAGGAACTTAGTGCAGATATGCATCAATATTTCCCTTTGGCACACCCTGTTGTGCACATTTTTGACTGGATCACTTTGAAACTTGGTATGCTTGTTTGGGGTGACCTCTAGATCGGAGCTATCAATTTTTTTCCATTTCCGTCGGAGAATGCTGCATTACCTGGGTTTCCATTTCTGTCAAAAATAGTTGCCATTGGTAACGACCTTTGATGAACTTAGTAAAAACTTTGTGCAGTTAAGCATAAATATTTCCCTTTGACATACTCTGGAGGGCACATTTATGATTGGATCACTTGGAAACCTGTTGTGCTTGTATGGGATGACATCTATATTGGAAATATTGATTTTCTTCCATTGCTGTTGAACATTGATGCCGCTAACCTTGAACTTAATTTAGTCAGACCTCAATATTTCTCTTTGACACACCCTTCAGGGTACATTTATGATTGGAATTGGGATCACTTTGAAACTTAGTATGTGTGTTCGGGGTGACCTCTAGATGTGAGCTATTGATTTTTTTTTCATTTCCATAAAAAATTATTGTCGTTATCACCAGCCTTTGAACTTATTGCATTTGTGCAGCAACTTATCCCTTTTGCACTCTATGCAGGGTATATTTATGAATTTCCATAAAAAAGAGAAAAAAAAAAAAACATTGCCTCAAGCAATGACCTTCAAACTTAGTGCATTTGTGCATTAACATCTTCCTTTGGCATGCCTCAGAAGGCACATTCATTATCAGATTGTTTTGAAACTTTGTATGCTAATGCAGGGTGACAAAGATAGGAGCTATTGATTTTCTTTTCATTTCCATCAAAACCTGTTGCTGTTAGCCACAATCTTTGAATTTATTGCATTTGTGCACCAACATTCTTTGACATGTCCTACAGGCCACATTTATCATAGGATTGTTTTTGAACTTGGTGTGCTCATTAGGCAAGACCTTTAGATAAGAGCTATTGATTAGCATTCATTTCTGTGAAAAAAGTTGCCATTTACTCTGAACTTACTGCATTTGTATATCAGCATTTTTCCTTCAGCCAGCCTTACAGTTTACGTTTAAAAATGCATGGATTGTACGTTGTGCACACACAATACTGTTTTGTTTAAATTTTACCAAATAACATTGGTACCAATAATCTTCAAATTTGCAATTTCTAGTGTTCAACCGATTACCAAAAATGGTCGCAGACCGATTACCAGTTATTTGAGCTCATAATCGGCCGATTCTGATGCCGACCCCGATTGTAATACCATGCACTACTGGACAAGTCGAGGCTCGAAAGAACTACATTAAACTAAACATTTTTCTTTGTTGACTGGAGTCGTTGTAAAATTGCCAGTCGCGCACACTTGGGCGGTAAACGTGGCTCTTCCAGAGCCACGTTTACCGCCCAAGTGCGCACGACTGGTAATTTTACTGCGACCTGAGTCAATGGAGTACAACCTTCACTTTCCTGGTAGGAACTGGCGATTACCGCAAGTACGTTCAATTGTGAGCTTCACTTGTCGTTTTACTTGTGTATCCCGTAAAAGTGGTGTCTGGAGAGATTAAGCATACACACTGTGGTTCTTTCTCAACTTTATTGAATGGTATCATTGGCATCATTTTACATTAGCAGTTGAACAAGATAATAAAATGCGATTAATGAATCATTGCAAAATGCTTGGCAACAATCGGTTGATCCGATGTTCCAGGAGCCGTTGCCGTTGTCATCCGATTGCCTACAAGCGGCCGATTGTGGTGACCGGTTCCGATCATCGGTTGAACACTAGCAATTTCACTTATAACTTACCAAGGTCAAGTTTGTCATGTTGAGCTACAGTGTCATTGACACTTTCATTTGAAAATTGTGTAGCATTTTCATGTTTCAAATTCAATATACATGTACAATAATGAGTGCATTTGTTCCCTAGAGAGCATTTGACACTTAGTTACATGTACATGTATATTAGTTTTAGGCCTACTTGAAGAAAAAAATACAAAGAAATTTATTCAGTCAGGTAATGCTGCTATTAACTTGCAGTAGCTGCATTACCTGGGTTTGTAAATTTCTGTAGTGCCGCTTGGCACCAAAAAACATGGAATCTTTAACTTTTTCACTGCTGTAGCTTTCAAAGTTTCCAGTGGTTTGATCCATGCATTACCAGTACATACATTATGGTTCAGACATACTGATTTGGTACTCTGCCGTTGTGTGAGTGGGCTTCTGACCCCAATTAACTTTTTTACTCGAGTGGATACTTGAGGACTTGGAGGCAAATTGGGAGTTCATGGATCACCAGGTATTCTACCTGGTGGTTGGTCCATCATGAACTGCTGATTTACCATTGAGCCATCATGTTTCCACCAGACAAGCAGTTACAGGTTAGGACTAATGCTCATTGTCCACCATGACATAAACCTTGAGAATGTGCATCGCATTTCACTCTGCATATTTAATGATTGCAGCTTTTCCGGAATTTTGCATGTCGAAATGCGATGCGATACCGCTTATTTTGATCCTTGACTGTTACTGGATTCTATTGAATTTTATTTTGAGTTAACTGATAAGTATTTCTGTTTTATTTTTCTGTAAACAACACATTGTAAAAGATTCTGCACATGTACCATTTTCATTTCAAATTATTTTTCTTGTTAACCTTTGGATACTTTAGTTCGTCTTATGACGTACGAAATCAAACAGTGTGTTGATACTTTGTGGTCATTTGTTTTGTTATTATTTTTTGATTTTTAGTCGAGTTGTGACGAAGTCAAACTTGACTTATGGTTTGGTGAAAGGCGGGCGGGCGGGCGTTCGGGCGGGCGGGCGAACGGGCGGGGCGAACGGGCGGGCGGGCAGGCATAAACAATTGGTATCCGGATGATAACTTGATAGTGGTTCAACTCACATTCATTAAACTTCATACGTAGGTTGGTCTTGGTGGGAGGAAGAACCCTATTGATCTTGGACATGCTATGTCGAAGGTCAAGGTCACAGTGACCTTGAACGTAGTAAATCTTAAACAATTGGTTTCCGGATGATAACTTGATAATGGTTCATCTCACATTCATGAAACTTCATAGGTAGATTGGCCTTGGTGAGGGGAAGAACCCTATTGATTTTGGACTCGCTACGTCAAAGGTCAAGGTCAACGTGACCTTGAACATAGTAAATCGCAACAATTCCTTTCCGGATGATAACTTGATAGTAGTTCAACCTACATTCATGAAACTTCATAGGTGGGTTGGCCTTGGTGCGAGGAAGAACTCTATTGATCTTGTTTTGGATTCGCTAGGTGAAAGGTCAAGGTTACAGTGACCTTCAACATAGTAAATCGTAAACAATTGGTTTCCGGATGATAACTTGATAATGTTTTGACCCACGTTCATGAAACTTCATAGGTAGGTTGGCATCAGTGAGAGGAAGAAACGTATTTATTTTGGACTTGCTAGGTGAAAGGTCAAGGTCACAGTGACCTTCAACATACTAAATCGTAACCAATTGGTTTCCGGATGATAACTTGATAATGGTTTGACCCACATTCATGAAACTTCATAGGTAGGTTGGCATAGGTGAGTGGAAGACCCCTATTTATTTTAGACTCACTAGGCCAAAGGCCAAGGTCACAGTGACCTTGAACATAATAAATCGTAAACAATTGGTTTCCAGATGATAATTTGCCAATGGTTCCACCTACATTCATGAAACTTCATAGGTAGGTTGGCATTGGTGCAAGAAAGAGTTCTATTTATTTTGGAATCACTGGGTCAAAGGTCAAGGTCATAGTGACCCTTCACATAGTAAATTGTAACCAATTGGTTTCGGGACGATAAATTGATAATGATTAAACCCACTTTTGTGCTGTCACAATTCGACATTGGATTGGTGATCCTATCAGCATTTTTTAAAGTTTTAACCTCAGTTCCTATTTTCTCCCGAATAGTGCTTAGTGACAACTGTTGAGCCAAATGTTATTGCTGTTTAAAATACTTATATAATCCTACCGTCAAGACTTCTGATCTGGTTGAGTGCTAGAAGCCACTATCAGGGCTTTCAACAAAAAAATGAGGATACCAGAGCAAAAGCCAACACTTTCCTTGCTTATATTTCATATTCAGTCAAATGCAAATAATATTTTGTTTATATAAATTTGTTTTATTACAGATTATTGGAGAGTGCCTGTTGGCACTCTCCAATAATTTGTAGTAAAGCAAATTTTGAATAACAAATTCTGACCACCAAAGATAATCTAGCCCCCAACCAGATAATCAATCACTAATATGAAAAAATATCTTGTTATTTGTACTTTTTGACATTTGACGTCGGATTATGAAATACGTTGTAGAAACTGAATTCCCAGTGACCTTTGAATTTCAGGATAATTAAAGTCTCAAAGGGTTAAATTGGAGTTATTGTTGTTGACACTCAGATTTCTTTATGTTACAGAATTACATGTATTATTACACCTGTAACACCTGCATTTAAGAATGGAGCCCAGATATGGGCCTCCGGCATTCAATCAGTTAATAAAAAAAAAAATTAAAGCTCTCTCCCTCATTGATTTGAAAGATTAATTCCCCAAGAAAAAAATGTATTTTTTTATTTGCTTTTATATGTTTGTTCCAGCACACTTTCTCAAAAGTTTATTTGTGGTAGACTATTGGACTTCTATGTTAGAGATCCCGAGTTCGATCCCTTTCCGGGACGATCTGCATTGTGTCCTTGGGCAAGGCACTTTATCCCGATTGCCTACATGGGGGCATGATGATGCCATGAACTAAGGCGTACTGCACATCGATGGTGCACACATGTCTTCAACCACTGTAAACCTGCCTGAGCGGAGCTTGAACAGAATTAGAATGTTGAGGAGCTGACAGTTGCTCGTCGATGCTCGGTGGTTCTCTCTGAGTACTCTGGCTTCCTCGAAGTTCCTCCACCCCTAAAAGTGTCATGGTCACGATTAGCCATTGTGCATAAGTATGTGTCCTTAAATGCCAATAAATAAATAATAAGTAAATACATTTTTCTTCTTACAGGATGCTGTGGATATGTCATGTTTTGAGAAGCAAGGATACTCATCTTCGGAGGCACTGATTGAACTCTACAGTGAAATCCTTGAGATTACAGAAAAGTTTGAACAGACAGTAAGGCGACGGAGAATAAGACAGCAGCTCTCTGCTCTGCACCACAATGATACAAAGTCTTCATTTCAATGGCCAAATTGCCTTGCCTTACTTGTCCTTCTCATTTTGACACTGGTTGCATACTCAAACAGGTAACCTGATTACAATGCCAGTAAAATATACTTTGTGACACTCTGTCCCAGTAGCCAATCTTTATTTCACTGGCCTTCAGACAGTGGAGTGTGAATAACCCCTTTAAATACCAGTGCAGGACTTGCATTTTGTCAGGACCAAGACCGGTCAGCACAGAGAAAAGATAATCTCATCACAAACCCTCTGCACACTGATGTCAAAATATGAAGAATTCAGGCGTCAAATTCTTCCAAAAATGATCCAGAAATTTATCCCTTCACCTAACGAATCCGCCCGCTTAATTTGTAAATTGAGCAGTTGAAAAAAAATAAATTTTTCAAAATATTTCAACAAAACTATATCATGTGACGACTCATTGGAACGAGCACAACGAGCTTGTTACAATGAGGGGTCATATGATATGTTAAAATATTTTTGAAAAATTTTAAAAAATAGTAATTAAAATAATAAATTTTGATATTCTCTGTGTTGGGTAAAGGGTTAACCAATTCAGTCTCATTGAGCTCTGTCAAAAGTTTGAGTTGGTTAAATTCTTAGTTGCATTTTTGTTAAATTCTGCTCCTTGAAATTTCGGTGTCGGTAGTTTGACATCAGCATACATGTATAGAGGGCTTCCCTTCCCCCCCCCCCCCCCCCCCCCCCCCACCCCTGAAACAAAGTTTGAGAGGGATCTAGCAATGGGGGACCATCTGTTCGGCTGTTTATATATCTGTATGTAACAACTTTAGACCTCTGTATCTCGGACAGTAAATGTCGGATTTGAATGATCTTTGGTATACTGAATGGACCATCATGAGAACAGATATTCACAAGCAACAGGTTTTGTCAAAATATTTTTTCTATAGTTATGGGGCCTTTTTTGACTTAGAAAACTTCAATTTTTATGGTGTTTGGTTAGTAAACCACTTCTCAGAAGTGTAGAGGATATCCGAAAATGGTAGCGTCAGACTTCTGGTTCGGGATATCGTTTGGGTCGAAAATTTGGTGACGCTTTTCATCTGAACTTATGTTATCGCTACTCCTTCAGAACGACTTGAGATATCAAGTAGAGCTGAAACGGTTAACCAATTAATCGATTAATCAAGGATCAACATTTTGATCGATCCAAAAAGTAATTGATCGATTGACCTTTACTTTTGAACTACTTCGTTATATGGGTTAACAAAGGAACAAACTTGCCCCAAAACAGGCAAACATTGTCACACTGACTCACATCAATTATATGAGACAGAGTAAAGCATGCAAGTTACTTGATGACATACTTGTTTACTTGCATGATCATCATACTGTATCAGTGGCAGGAAATGGTCATTCTTAACCCTTTACCTATTGCGGGTAGCAGACAATACTTGCAAAATAAATTAATGAATTACTAAAAATTTTCAATTTTTGTCTCAAAGACATGGCTAATGACCCCTCATCGGAACGAGCTCAACAGCTCGTTCCAGTGAGGGGTCATACGCTATGTTTTTGAGACAAAAATTGAAAACATAATAAATTTGAATGGGGATTTTTGTATATAGGCCTAGTTGGTTTTATTTGTTACATTGGGTAAAGGGTTCATGCTGAAAATCATGAACGGTATGGCAATTATTCAGATATCTATTTGAACAAGTGATTAATCGGTTAACCAAGGTTAATCCATGCGATTAACCGATCAAGAAAACCCCCTTAACTGTTTCAGCTCTAATATCGAGTCTGGACTGTTGCGTTATGCACACCTATATGTGTGGTATATAATGTACAAAAATGGCAGGAGTCAGATTTCTCGTTTGGAAGATCGGTAAGGGCTGACCATTTGATGACACTGTTCCTTGAAAATTCTTTTGCACCAGGCCTGACGGGAGTATGCTGTATGTAATTCCCGGCTCTATCTGCTAGAATCACAGTGTGCCACAACATCACCAACATAGATGTCAGAGCACTTCTGAAGGTACAATCTCCTACCTTCGAATCTTGATTCATTTCATATATGACAGTGTTTAATAGGCGTAGCTACCCTATCACCTCAGGCCATAAAGTTAATGCTAGAATTACTGAAAATAAATGCTTGAATTACTGAAAATTTTCAATTTTTGTCTCAAGAACATAGGTTATGACCCCTCAGCTTATAAGCTTGTTCCAATATAGCGTTGGCCAGTTTTGTCTGTTACTGTGGGTAAAGGGTTAATGCTGTACATGTAAATCATCAATGGTATGGCAATCATTCAGCTACCTATTAGGGCATGCGGTTAATTGGCTTAACAAGTCTAATCCATGTGATTTGGGCAACTTGGATATAAACGATTGACTAAACTTGACTGTATCTCCATGCTGCTGTCATGATTGGCTATTGTGCAGAAATATGTGACATGAAACCAGAGAATAAAATCCCGAATTTTGAGGTAACCTATTTACCGTTCATCTGGATATAATAAAGAGGACCGATTAGAGTACAGCCATCGTGGATGATCAAAATCTGTGGGTGGGCATTTTTCCATGGTAATCCCGGTGCTTCCTTGGTGGAAATTTTGCTAGGTGTCATAGTGGATCATCTCTGAATTATATACAGTGGAGCCCACTTAATTGGATATCTCTTAATTGTATATCCCTGTTAATTGAATATAATTTCCCAACACAAAACCATTTTCCATACCTCCAGTACAAATTTGACCTGTTAATTGAATATAGGTTATAGAGTAAACTCCTGTTAATTGAATAAAAAAATCTTGTAACATGTCGAGAAATTATCCTGAGTCTCCCCAGTTTTCGTTTGGTTATAGACCTATTTGGCCTCATTACTCCAATATAGGCATTTAATCTATTATATCTTGTTTGACAGAGCTCATGGAGCTCTGTCAAACAAGATATAATAGAATAAATGCTAAGTTTATCTCTAGAATACAGGAAAGTGACACAATGCCTGTTATTTGAATACTCCTGTTAATTGAATAATTTTCATTGGCAAAGTGTATATTCAATTAACAGGGTTCCACTGTACCTGGAAAAAATGACAACCCTTGGATTTTGAGTTTTTGACCCATCCACGATGGCCCTACTGTATGACAGTTCACAGATTTCGAAAGCATCTACAGTAAGCCCAGGGGGAGTCAGCTGTCTTTGGGAGTTTGATTATTGAAGAGAGAGGTCTTCCCACAGGAACATTTTAAAACAGTGCTATCAAATAAGGTTATACGACACAACTTTTTGATGAACTGTTTGTAGTTCCAGACGAACAACTTTTCGGTTATCTGTTTTTTTCATTTAGATAACCACCAGAGGAATGATAAAATCATTCTTCTCTAATTTTATGGCCTGTAAATAAATAAATTAATAATCCGTGTGATTAATCGATCAAGAAACCATTTAACCATTTCACCACTGCTTTACAATTTTGTGATTGCAGTACTGTATTGTGAATCTTTAACCCTTTACCTAATAGCGGGGGAGGAATTCGCTAGAATTGTGCACTTGGTGATACCTTCCTGAAATTTGGCATGATGTAAGGGTAGGCATCAGAGATTTCAAAATCGATCGGCTACAAGTTGGCACCATCCTCTAGCCACCACTAGCAGCGAAATCCAAAATGGCCGCCAAGCGGATCGAAAAAAAGCTATTTTCGCCGATCGCACAACTGAAGCTCCAAACCTAACACCATACATGTGCTGTAATTGATGTGAATGATGGAGTGAAGCCCTTGGAACAAGTTGGGGGGAAGATTAATGGATAATGGGATCAGAATTTCCGTCGATGTGTGCGTCTGTGTGTCTGACTGTCAGTATGATCGTCCGTCCGTAGATAAATTAGTGTTGAATGTTTCTCGGGAATGCAATGGTCAAATGAACATGGTATGAGAGATTCCTGTCAACACATGAACAAGGGTACTCGATAGTATGCAGCAGTGGGGATACTTGGACATTTGATAATCCAATTAAAGTGACAGTCTATTCTCAACTTCCGGCATTTTCGATAGATTTATTTTCTAAGAAAATAAAACTATCAAATTTCTAGAGGAGTTCTGGTTCAATCTCAACACCATAGCGACACGTCTGCCAGCAAGGGCAGTGCTGGAATGAACTCGGGATGCATTAGTTCCCGTTGTTAATTATACAATGTTATCTTGCCAGTATAGAACATTGGCAAAATGGGACTAGAAGGGGTGAGTGTATGTTTGCAGTCATTCGAGGTACAGGAATATTTTTTGACTACAAGTAGTATTCTTCATTTTCGGCCAGTTAAGATGTGGTGTGTTCCAAGTCAGGATTAATGTTGCCGACACTTAATGCCCATCCCTCATGGTATGCTACTTTACCAGGGATATAGAGATATAGCCACCACTGGGAGCCAAAACATGACCTTTGATGTCGATGAGTGGTCGAAATGTTTTAGCGAATAACTTATCGAAATATGATCCGGTATGGCAATTTGATACCTTACGTTAGATTTATTAGATCAACTCAGGTATGGATTCATTGAGACATGAGTGCGCTACAAGATGAAGGATTTCCAAGTTGATTTGCTATGGAGTAGGAACTGACTAGTCACATGTGGCCTATGGCCAGAGAAAGACAAGGATACCATAGATGAACACACGGGTGAACGAAGGTATCAACTGTTGTACAGAGGCAAAATAGTTGGGGATATTGTATCATGCTATGCATGAATTAACACCGTCTTGTGCAGTAAATAACAGACTATTTTCCGAAATCTAAAACTGTATTCCTATACCCCGGACAATGTAGCAAGCCACATGGGATGAACATTTGTTAGCAAAATCAACTCAACTAGAAACATGACATGTGTTAACTGGCCGAAAATGGAAAAAAAAATACCAGAATAGGAGATGACTGGTCCTAACATGACAGTATACTACTCAATATTGTTACAACAGCCACCTTCACACTTACACAAAGGTGTGCACCTTAATCCAGCTTTCAAGCATTTGCAATTGCCCTTGCAGGCCTTGGCACAACTACAGTGGAGCATCAGTGCACATGCAGCACTTGCGTCTCCTAGGTGAGTCCAAAATGGGACCAGAATATTGAGACGTGGATTCCACTCCCATCCGTACTGTGATGGGTCTGGCACACATAAGTGTTTCTGCAGAGCACGATGCCAAATGAAAGATGACACAAGAATTACCCTTTTTACATGTTGATACAGAGCTGCTTTGGTGGGCGGGATATTTTCCATAGACTTAAGGCCATGTGTGAACATATGCCGTCTCGCATCATTGACACGTGTACTGACACAACTGTTACTGTACATCTGTATGGTGAGTTTTTCGATATGCTGCATATGAGCGGAATCCTCTGAAAAGACTTGCGGATTCTCAGTCAATTCTATCATCATTTCAGTTGATGCGGGAAAATTCATCCATGCATTCCATCCTGTCTTCTTCCCAATGCCGAGCATGCTGGATGTTACATCACAACCTGTGAAGGCGTGGAAGAAAGTCAGGGCCTTACAGTAATCAGGTCCAAGTTGTGAAGCTATCTCATGAATTGGCATATCTTTATATGCCTTTCCAATTCCAAACCCAATCCACAGCTCACTGAGTCCAAGGTCACGGAATGTTGCGAAATGGTGCAAAGACAGAATGACGACATCAGAATCAACCGTGCGAAGAAAAGCTATTTTGTGACCTTGTGAGACTGCATGGTTGAGATGAAGCATCATGCGCGTGTCTGCTTCCTCGTGGTTCGATGGAGATATGTCACATAAGCTAACATCCTTATTGCATAGTACATATTCTCCTGATGTCGTTAACAACTGGTACTCGGATGTTGATGTTAATTTCAGCAGTTCAGCAGACAGGAACTTGAAAAATTCGTCTTTATTCTCACTAACTTTCAAGAATGCCTGCCAATTCTTCCCTTTAGGTAAAGGGACGTTCTCGGACACCCGTATCAACCTAACTGCTGTCTCACCGAGGCGTTTTGCTCGCGTCTGATTCTTCAAACTGCCTTCGGGGTAACAGTCATAGATCGCATCAACCCTTGTGGTGTTCGTGTTAATCAGAGATTCGATGTATGGCAATAATTGCAATCGAGCATATTCTCCAAACAGATCCGCTTTCTGTGGTTTGATTACATGGACTACAGCAGGCATATCCAAGATGACAACTGAAGCTTGTCTAGCTGCTGAATTCTTCCCTTGTGCAGGAATAGCTGGTAAACAATTGAGAATTTGAGATTTTGTCCCACTCCGTAGCTTACCTCTATCGGATAATGCTGGCGGATCACGTGCATTCTCGTGCATGAAAAACTCATCCATGTTTGAATCAGGCCGGGCTTGCAGTGAAACGAACATCTGGGTAACTATTGCGGCAGTTGCTTTACTTGACATGAGTTTGTCTCGGCCTTTGTCCAGGTTGGCTGGGGGTGGGTTAAGGAAGGTATATATATTTGCCTTGGGAATAACATCATTCAGGGGTACGGTGCATTCCACAAGCCTTTCCTTCAAGAAAGTGGAATATAAATGCTTGCCCCTTTCGGGTAATGACCGTAAACTCTTACTAACTTCGGGGTCCATATATTCACCAGTATCTAATGTCACCAGCTGACCACTAGTTTCATCATAAGGGTTGATAATGAGTCCCTGATTCACCAGATCGAGGAGAGATTTCAATTGATTCAGAAATTTTTTCTGCTCTGATACCGAACTTTCCGGGTGTTCCGTGTTATCTGATGATGTTGTGTGGAAACTTGCATATTCATACTCATCTATAACACGCAGAACTTCTGACCTTGAAAGCTCAATAACGACTTTCTCTTCAGCCTGGCCATAGAGACCTTTTGGACCACTGTCTTCTTTGAGTAGTTGGATACTATGTTCTTGGCTCTGATCTAAACCCATCATACTGAACTTCCTCTCACTACGCTGGACCACAAAATGGCCTTCCATGAATTTGTTGTGGATTGAAGGATGCCGCCTGGGTAGCTGAGACATGTCTCTCAGAAATACGGGGACCCACCGACAATAATTTGTATGTCCTAGGGCAAAAAAGTAACTGCACAACTCATCGATAGAACACAGTGTACCAGGCCAGTTACCGATTCGTTGGTTCCGAACGAATTGACAGCTTGTCAAGAGAAAGTTCCGAACGATTTCACCCCAATAGCGCGCAGTTGGAGATTGTGAAAGAATCCTCTGTTCCCACATTTCAAATGACTCATGGGGCCCAGTCTGCTGACAGTAAATCTCATAAGCATTCTTTCTGAGGATCTCAAGCCAAGCTAGAGTGAGAAGATATGCCTGTCGCGTCCTCTTGACATGTTTCCCACCAAGTAGGGATGATGCTACACCGGGTGTGAATATCTTTGCGAGGTGAAACATTCGCTCCCAACCAGAACCACCCATAAGCTTACCACCAGCTTCTTGGGTGCACATTTCAAGATGCAGGAATCCAATCATACACACCATTCGATCCTCACCTATCTCCTCTGGGAACAGCCATTGACATTTTTTCTGCCTGGCATACAACGGACAGTCACCTTCAATGACAGGTATCTGGCCGGGGTTTACGAAAGCAGTAGCTTCCCTGACCACATACATAGCATGCTTCTGCATACTGAGTGAGTCCGCTTTCTGCTCACTGAAAACAGGGAATACCCCAATAACTGCACGAGGTTTGACATTGTCTTGATCTTCATGTTTTGAAAAGAAGCCTGAAAAGGTCACAGGGACTTCATCAAGCTGCCAGCTGCCATCAACCTTCCCTTTATTGCTGATCTGTGACACATGAGACAACCAGTCATTCTCTCCCACGTTCAAATCTGCATATTCATTGGGCCGTACATTACATTCATCTGGAGATTCAAGCCTGATGTCCCCACCAAAGTCTTCAACGAAAGGAACAAATGCATAGTCGTCTGGGAGTTCAATTTGTGTGTCTTCTGGAACATCTAAACTCAGTGGTGGGGGATCAGTACCCACATTGTCCCTGCTCAGTTGACCAATGAGTGTGATGGACGTACCATGCATATCAGATCTACCAGATACATCAATGTTATCAGTGGTTCCTATCGAGAAAACATTACGTTTGCAGTTAGCTGGGACTACAACACCTTCGTTCTTGAACCGCAGTGAAACAGCTCTCGCGAAACTCCTGCGAACATCCATTACGCGATCATAAGAGACAGAGAGTCCCATTTGATGAAAATCTCTGATAAGATTTTTCATACGATCATGGGCATGCAACTTCAAACCCACATAAAGAGGCATTGGAGTTTCTCTGTCACGTCTCTGGTGAACATTTTGTGCATGTTCGGAGCGTTTCGCTGAATTGCTGATCAACATCTGTGAAATAGTACAAGCCACTCGAGTCTTGGCATTAACAGTCTCATCATCGCCTAAGTTCTGTATACTACATGTGCCCTCAAGTAGAACTCTAAGAAGAGTCAGGAGTGAGTTGGGTACAGGCTCGCTCAAGCAATAAGATGAAAATGATCCCGTGAAAGGAGCTTGAGATATGAGTATGTGTTTACGCAGAAGAAGACCCACATCAACTATCTTTTTTGCCTCTTCCTCAGACACTATACGAGTTAAAGATTCGGACAACAAGGAGCCAACTCGAAACCTACTTGAAATAAACACATCTCTACCCTGTGTGAAGGCGTCCCAGCCATCGCCCAATTTCTGCAACAAATGTTCTTTGAATCGAGTGGAATGTATTTCTTCACTAAGCCAATCAGAACCGACTTGCTTCAACCTCCGACTGTACAGATTCTTGAGATCGACAAGCTTCATCGCGGAATCGTTGTGTTCAACAAATGTTATGAGCTCTGCCATAACGAGAGGGTCATAGGGCAGGCCTGACGCGGAATGTTCGGCGTTCTTCGACTTTTTAGATTTAGCCGCTCGTGCTTCATTGGCAAGCTTACAATAACAGGTTTTGTGATAGTAAAGATCACTAGCAGCGGAATCAAATGCTGCATTGACCCGAGAAAAAACAACCCAGTTCTCGGCTTCCTTTGCCATAATTTTGAGTTTATTGTTATCAGACATTGATCTGCAAATAGGCTCACTGCTGTCACCTTCGCGTTTGTGACAATAAACACACTGGGGCAGTTTCCTGTCACAGCCAGATTCAAAACTTGTCCGTGTTCTTTTAGGACTCAGCGTGGAGCAGGATGCCACTGCCTCATTTCGCTCTCGCTTGTGTAGCACGCGCTGTACGATGTGAGTCCGAATACTGTCACGGCATGTCTTATGATATATTGCCTTATTCGTCAACAGTGACATCGACATACACTCATCACTCTCTCTCATCAAACAATCAATGGTCAAATTATATGGAAGCTCAACGCCATTATCTAGGAAGCGCGTTATGTCTTCCTCAATAGCTTTATAGGCGTCATGAAAACGAGATTCTCTATACGGACGCATCAATTTCTTGGAACTGTCTTGCTGGCAAAAGCAACAACGTTCCCAGTCAGTACTAGTCCGTACACGAAGAGGATTCTCACTCATTCTGTGAATGATTTTTGTGAACAATCGCGTTCTCGAATTAATTTCGACAGACAAATCAGAATTGCTTGCGGAATTACGCCAAACAAGAGATTGTATGGCAAAGAGACTGCTTCATAAAGAGCGTTGTTTCTCCGGGATCAGCGTCATTCAGGTTTGCCTGAATAACGCTGATCCCGGAGAAACAACGCTCTTTTCAAGTTCCAAGAAATTGATGCGTCCGTATAGAGAATCTCGTTTTATTCTACATCATCTCCCACGTCTGTTTCCAACACGTGCGTGGATCAGAGTTCACTTTCGCGCCCTTACAATCGGATGTATAGTCGGTAGACCGTCGAAAAGGAGGTTCCCTTCAGCCGCTGGCGGCCATTTTGGATTGTGCCGCTACTGGTCGCCACCGGTCGGTGTCAACTTGTAGCCGATCGTTTTTGAGAACCTCATAGCCTACACTAACAGTGTGCCAAATTTCAAGAAGGTATCACCAAGTGCACAATTCACCTGTATGTGACGAATTCCTCCCCCGCTATAACCTGAAAAGCAGACGACACTTGCAAAAAAAATTCTTGAATAACTAAATTTTTTGTCTCAAAAACATAGGTTATGACCCCTCGTTGGAATGAGCTCGTTCCAACAAGGGGTCATAACCTATGTTTTTGAGACAAAAAATGAAAATGTTTTGAAAATTAATTGGCGATTTTTTAGAATAGCGCTGGCCGGTTTTGGCCGTTACGTTGGGTAAAGGGTTAAAGGGTTTACTCCAAGCCCCATAGGGCCAGCTTTGGTTCAGCCATGGTGGGAAAACCGTTCAGAGTTCAACCCCAAAGAAACAAAATCATTGCATCTCGGAGATAAATTGCAGCTCCAAGATTTGGGAACCACATGTACATGTAATGAGGGTCATTGCAATTAGTCGATTAATCGTCGACTGTCTTAGAAGTTAGAGGTTTCATTTTTTCGTCAGTTGTCGTTAATTTTAAAAGGGATACAAGTCATGTTTTAATCACACTATATAATACATATAGTGAACAATTAAATTATTGAGGCCTCATAAAGTAGATTTTCTGTTTCTCGGGCCATTTTTTGTAAAATTGCATACGGGCAGGCATTTTTTTTTATTTCAGTTTTTATTTTTTGAAATTATTTCTTTGCCATCAAAAGTTCATGTTCTTGGTTGTTTTACGTCTTAGGCCTCATAATCTACAATCCAGAAAAGCATGGGTGGTGGTGAATTTCGTCCCTTAAGTGCAAGAAGTCTTTGTGATGCTAAAGTGTTACAAAGTATTGTTGCACTCAAGGGACAAATTTATGAATTTTATTAACTTTGTTAAAATATCAGACATAAACCATTTAATTTTTTTTTTTTTAAGTTTGCATTGGTCATAAATGAGAGCATGCGGCAGCCAAAAGCCCTGAGAAATAGGTTTTTAACTTTTTTAAGCTTAATGCATATGTTCTTACAAACATTACGTCTCTTTACTTTGAAAATATGGCACCAAAAGTGGAGTACAAGTGACTGACACCAAGGTAAAAATGTTTTAGCAAGTGATCATCTCAAAACATTGAACGGAATGAACATCATTCTTATAATACATGTATGACAGCTTTGGACAAGCCATATCGGTTCATTCCCACTTGACCAATTCCCTTAAGACCAACTCCCACTAGGCCAATTCCTAAAAGACCAATTTCCCTTAGACCAATTCCCCTTAGCGCAACTGATATGTTCAACTTTTAAAATAATTTTATATCAATAATATGATATATTTAGGCCCCACAAAGTTGATCTTCTGTTTCTTAGGCCATTATTTGTAAAATTGCATGCAGGCGAGCGATTTTTTATTTTATTTTTTATTTCTGTAATTATTTCTTTGCCATCAAAAATTCATGTTCTTGGTTTATGTTTTAGGCCTCATAATCTACAGAATAACTTGGGTGGTGGTGTATTTCGTCCCTTGAGAGCAAGATGGCTTTGCAATGCCCTCCTTAATTTTTTTAAGGCGAGCAGTAGCCGAGCGAATAAATTGCTTTCCTAAAAATGCAGGGTCTGAATACTGATGTATTTTTTCCATCAATTTTAGCTCTCTGGAACATGAGAGTCTCAACTTTGCCCAATGAATATCATGTCCCTCTCAAACGAGACTCAAGTAACATCACTGATGTGCAAACATTTTTGATGCGGAAAATTTACAGACGCAAAATAAAAACTTGAGTGCTTTAGCACTGGATACTCGGTAAATCTTCCATGACTTCTTTTTTAGTTTTTTTAGTTACCCTGAGGAAAGCTCACATGAAGCTTTTCTGATCTCTTTCTATTTGTTGTCCTGTGTCACTCATTCATCTAGCATGAACTTTACATTTTCAACTTCTACTCGAAAGCTACTGGCCCAAATTTAACCAATATGTAGGTTCCTTATCATATGTCAATTTGAGTTTATTCACTGTGGCATAACAAGGGGCATAACTGTTGCAACCCAATAATTTAAAAATCTTATCTGGAACCACCAATCAGAATCTTCGGATGTTTGGTCTACATCATCATTATAGAATCATGTTCAAGTTTGTTTAAATCAAGTATTTAGGTTCCTATATGGAGCCCACTGTGAGAGCCCAAATCTTGACTAAGTTGAATATGAGCCTCAGAGGAATGTTCTTCAAATATCGTCTTCACATCCACCTGTGAGAATCAGTCAATATTTGGTATACAGCATCCTTTGGAGTGTCAAATTCAAAGAACCAATTTAAAGCATCTCAAAGTTGGTTTTTACTAATTAATATCCAATTAGAGACCTTCACTAGTACAAATTGATTTATTATTAAATAACATTTGTTTTAGTAATTTGAACTGTTTTGAATAACATTATTTGTATTTGTGAATTATTAGCCAGTGCAGTAGAAATTTGAGTTATCCACAAAGCAAAGTTTCTATTATTGTACCAACAGTTAATCAGTCTGTGAGTTCATTAATTGGTACAGTGCGGAGTTATTTTTCAAATGAGATTTGAAACATGAGTACAGTACAGCTGCCATTGATTGGTCGTAATCCACATGTGGGCAGTGATGTCCACGCATGCGTTTACCAGGTAATAAAACTCATCAGCATAAAAATTTTAATTAACCCCCTGCACACTGATGCCAAACAAAATATCTAAATTTCAGGCAGAAAAAATTTCCCATAAGGCCACACAAAGTAGACCTTCTGTTTCTCAGGCCATTATTTGTAAAATTACATGCGGGCGAGCGGTTTTCTATTTTATTTTTAGCTTAACTTGACATAGTCAAGATAAGCTATTGCCATCACGCGTGCGGAAGTCTGTTATGTTAGTCTGTGAGTCTGTGACGTCTGTTCACATTTTCCTTTAGCACGGGCTACACCCCGCAGTTCTTGTCTGATCGTCACAAAATTTCATATGCAGGTTTGGGGTCATGTCTAGATGAGAACGTCCCCTTTTGGTCGCGATCGGGTAACCAGTATGGCTGCCGAAGCCCAAAACCTGAAAACCATTAGCACAGTCTACAGGTCGTATTTATGAAGGGATTTCATTGTAACTTGGTAGGATGCCTCTGTATAGTGCCTAGATGAGAACGTCCCCTTTTGGGCATGATATATCAACCGTGATGGCTGCCCAAGCCCGAAACCCAAAAACTTTTAGCACAGTCTGCAGGTCATGTTTAATGTCTTGGGATTTCATTGTAACTTGGTAGGATGACTCCCTATGATGTCTAGATGAGAATTTCCCCATTTGGGCATGATCTGCCAACCGTGACGACTGCCCGAGCCCAAAACCCGAAAACCTTTAGCACAGTCTACAGGTCATATTTATTGAGGAATTTCATTGTAACTTGGTGGGTTGACTTCATACAATGTCTAGATGAGAAAGCCCCCCTTTGGACGTGATTGGGCAACTGTGACGGCTACAGGAGCCCGAAGCCCGAAAACTTTTAGCACAGTCTAGAGGTCATATTTATGAAGTGATTTCATTGTAACTTGGCAGGATGACTCCAAATAATGTCTAGATGAGAACGTCCCGTTTTGATCGCGGTCATGCAGCCTTGATGGGTGCCCGAGCCCAAAAACCTTTAGCATAGGCAAAAGGTCATATTTATGGAAGGATTTCATTGTAACCTGTTAGGTTGACTCCATATAATGCCTAGATGATGGCATCCCCTTTCGGTCGTGATTGGTCAGTTGTGATGGCTACAAGTGCCCGAAGCCTGAAAACCTTGAGCACAGTCTACAGGTCATATTTATGAAGGGATTTCATTGTAACTTCTTAGGATCACTCCAGATGATGCTCAGATGAGATTGTCCCCAATGGTTGCGATCATTCACCCATGATGGCTGCCCGAGCCCGAAGCCCAAAAACCTTTAGCACAGTCTACAGGTCATATTTATGAAGGGATTTCATTGTAACTTGGTAGGTTAACTTCATATAATGTCTAGATGAGAACGCGCGATCATTCACCCATGATGGCTGCCCAAGCCCAAAGCCCAAAAACCTTTAGCACAGTCTACAGGTCATATTTATGAAGGGATTTCATTGTAACCTGGTAGGTTAACTTCATATAATGTCTAGATGAGAACGTCCCTTTTTGGACATGATTGGGCAACTGTGACAGCTAAAGGTGCCCGAAGCCCGAAAACCTTTAGCACAGTCTACAGGTCATATTTAGGAGGGGATTTCATTGTAACTTGGTAGGATGACTCCAAATAATGTCTGGATGAGAACGTCCCCTTTTGATCGCGATCATTCAGCCTTGATGGGCACCCGAGCCCAAAAACCTTTAGCATAGGTAAAAGGTCATATTTATGGAAGGATTTCATTGTAACCTATTAGGTTGACTCCTTTTAATGCCTAGATGATGACATCCCCTTTTGGTCGTGATTGGTCAGCTGTGATGGCTAGAAGTGCCCAAAGCCCAAAAACCTTGAGCACAGTCTACAGGTCATAGTTATGAAGGGATTTCATTGTAACTTCATAGGATCACTCCAGATGATGCCCAGATGAGATTGTCCCCTTTGGTTGCGATCATTCAACCATGATGGCTGCCCGAGCCCAAAGCCCGAAAACCTTAAGCACAGTCTACAAGTCATATTTATGAAGAGATTTCATTGTAACTTGGTAGGTTGACTTCATATAATGTCTAGATGAGAATATTCCCTTTTGGACATGATTGGGAAACTTTGATGGCTAAAGGTGCCCAAAGCCCGAAAACCTTTAGCACTGTCTACAGGTCATATTTATGAAGGGATTTCATTGTAATGTGGTAGGTTGACTCCAAATAATGTCTAGATGAGAACGTCCCATTTTGGCCGTGATCATTCAGCCTTGATGGGTGCCCGAGCCCAAAAACCTTTAGCATAGGCGAAAGGTTATATTTATAGAAGGATTTCATTGTAACATTGTTAGGTTGACTCCATGTGATGCCTAGATGATGACGTCCCCTTTTGGTTGTGATTGGTCAACTGTGATGGCTACAGGTGCCCGAAAACCTTGAACACAGTCTGCACGTCATATTTATGAAGGGATTTCATTGTAACTTCGCAGGATCACTCCAGATGATGCCCAGATGAGATTGTCCCCTTTGGTTGCGATCATTCAACCATGATGGCTGCCCAAGCCCGAAGCCCGAAAACCTTTAGCACAGTCTAAGGTCATATTTATGAAGGGATTTCATTGTAACTTGGTAGGTTGACTTCATATAATGTCTAGATGAGAACGTCCCCTTTTGGACACGATTGGGCAACTGTGACGGCTTCAGGGGCCCAAAGCCTGAAAACCTTTAGAACAGTCTACAGGTCATAATTATGAAGGGATTTTATTGTAGCTTGGTAGGATGACTCCAAATAGTGTCCAGATGAGAAGGTCCCCTTTTGGTCACGATCATTCAGCCTTGATGGCTGCCCGAGCCCAAAAACCTTTAGCATGTCTGTAGGTCGTATTTATGGAAGGATTTCATTGTAACTTGTTAGGTTGACTCCATATAATGCCTAGATGATGCCATCCCCTTTTGCTTGTGGTTGGTCAACTGTGATGTCAACAGGTGCCTGAAGCCCGAAAATCTTGAGCACAGTCTACAGGTCATATTTATAAAGGGATTTCATTGTAACTTCAGAGGATCACTCCAGATGATGTCCAGATGAGAATGTTCCCTTTTGGTTGCGATCATTCAACTATGATGGCTGCCCAAGCCTAAAGCCCGAAAACCTTTAGCACAGTCTTCAGATCATATTTATGAAGGGATTTCATTGTAACTTGGTAGGTTGACTTCATGTAATGTCTAGATGAGAACAGCCCCTTTTGGACACCATTAGGCAACTGTGTTGGCTACAGGGGCCCAAAGCCCGAAAATCTTTAGCACAGTCTACAGGTGATATTTATGAAGGTATTTCGTTGTACCTTGGTAGGATGACTCTAAATAATGTCTAGATGAGAACGTCCCCTTTTGGTCGCGATCATTCAGCCTTGATGGCTGCCCGAACCCAAAACCCCAAAACCTTTAGCATAGTCTATTGGTCATATTTATGGAAGGACTTCATTGTAACCCGTAAGTTTGACTCCATATAATGCCTAGATGATGACATCCCCTTTTGGTCGTGATTGGTCAACTGTGACGGCTTCAGGGGCCCGAAGCCCAAAAACCTTGAGCACAGTCTACAGGTCATATTTATGAAGGGATTTTATTGTAACTTTGTAGGATCACTCCAGATGAGATTGTCCCCTTTTGGTTGCGATCATTCAACCATGATGGCTGCCAGAGCCCAAAGCCCAAAAACCTTTAGCACAGTCTACTGGTCATATTTATGGAGGGATTTCATTGTAACTTGGTGGATTGACTTCATATAATGTCTAGATGAGAATGTCCCCTTTGGACGCAATTGGGAAACTGACGGCTACAGGGGCCCAAAGCCCGAAAACTTTTAGCACAGTCTACAGTGCATATTTATGAAGGGATTTTAATGTAACTTGATAGGATGACTCATTTTGGAATAATTTCACTGTAATTTGGTAACTTTTGTTGATATACGTTAACTGTGAGGGCCACATATATTAACTGGGAGGTCATATTAACCCACCCCTCAGATCTTTAGAACAGTGTACACCTCATATTATTTTTATCATAAACATAGCATACAGGGAACAGAAATGAACATATTCCCAATTATCACAATTCTTGTCTTATTTCATAATCCTTTCATAAACATTGAACATTATCCTTTTCATCAAACACAACACACAAGTTAAGCTACAGTGTCATTGACACTTTCATTTATTTCAGTAATTACTTCTTTGCCATCAAAAGTTCATGTTCTTGGTTGAAGTTTTAGGCCTCATAATCTACAGAATAGCATGGGTGGTGGTGTATTTCATCCCTTGAGTGTAAGAAGGCTTTGCAATGCTAAAGCATTGCAAAGTCTTCTTGCACTCAAGGGACAAATTCATCAATTTTTTTAACTTGGGTAAAATACATGTATCAGACAAAAACCATTTAATTTTAATTTTTTTCAAGTTTAAATTGGTTATAAAAAGAGAGCATGCGGCATCCAAAAGGCCCATACGGGAGGGCCTGAGAAACAGATTTCTTATTTTTTTAGGCCTAATGCAACTAGAAATTTAACCAATTCAATCTCATTTGACAGAGCTCTGTCAAACGAGATTGAATTGGTTAAATTTCTAGATGCATTATGGGAAAAAGCAGCTTCCTGAAATTTTGGTATTTTGACATCAGAGTGAAGGAGGTTAATGCCGCACCAGGTTTTTACCCTGAACTGATTTGTCACCAGATCAGGTCTTTTCAATCAGTCTTTATTATTAATCCCAAAATATCTCTGATGATAAAAGAACATAAGACGCGTGGAAAACTGGAAATATAAATTTTACACCTAATCGTTTGCCTTTGTCATCTGGTCATTAAATAATAACGTTTTTTCCTAATTAGGATCATAAAATGGGTGCTTTGTCTATTGACAGAGCAATTTTCAAAGCTTATTCACACCTGTTACTGTCCAAAATAACGCACAAATGGTGATTGCCAACATTACTGATTAGCGGATTGCCACTTGAAAAACTGCCGCAAACAGAAAAAAAATCCCTGTCAGGCAGGGTGAGTCCACATATACCGGTTACAGTATGTTTACATTGAGAAGGATGATGATCAGTCATATTTATTGGTGTTTAATGCCTCATCCGTGGCTGTTGCCATGATATAGCCTCAGCTGCTGATGTGATGTTAAGCATCAATAAATAATAATCATATTTGTTCCATAAATGAGGAGCAAGAAGGTAGAATATTAATAAAGAACAATGATCCGGTGACAATTTATGGACATTAAAACCTGACAAGCCCGCTCTCCCAGAAGTGAAAGTATAAGTCAACCTTATGTGCAGGCCTACAGTACATGAAGAGTGGATTGTTACTAAATCACTCATGGGGTGATGTCTCCACTCAGACAAAAATTCCTTGTCTGGGAAAAAGCATTAGAATGACGAGCAAAGTTTCAGCCAAGGGACCTCCGTGTAGAACCCGGAGGTTCCTTGGCTAAAACTGTGCTCGTCCTTTTCACAGATTACCACAGGAAATGACTGTTATTGTCTGGGTGGAAACTTCACGCCATGAGTGTTTTATTGGTAATTCACTCTCTGCGTACTGTATATCAACAGTTTGTTGAAGAAGAAAAGTATTTGCGATAAGGGTGAATGAACAACGGAAAATGGGGGCGTGGTGGCTCAGTAGGTAGAGGTGTAGGCTGCAAGCTGAGAGGTCCTCGGTTCGAATCCCTCCTGTGGCAACCACGTTGGGTCCTTGGGCAAGACACTTCACTCCTATTGCCTACGTGGGGGCATGGTGCCGTTGTGTACTAAGGCGTACTGCACGTCAATGGTGCACCTGTCTTCAACCAATGCTAACCCTGCTTGTGTGGAGTTCGTATGTTGGGGAGCTGACAGTTGCTTGCCTTTGCTCAGTGGTTCTCTCCGGGTACTCTGGCTTCCTCCACCCGTAAAACTGTCGCGGTCATGATTAGCCATTGTGCAGAAATATGTGACCTTAAACACAAATAAATAAATAAATATAACAACGGAAAATGCACAGGAGTCTGTTGGTGGATTTTTGGGCTGAGCACCTTTGCATCATCCGTCCAGTGTGTGTGGTTAAAAACATCACCATGAAGGTGACTCAGTGGCAGTCCACTCGAAATGAACTTTATGCCTATATTGGAGACATGACCTGAGGGTCCTGGATGGAATGGGTCCATAAATTCCCCAACCCCACCCCACCATTTGAGACATCTGACTGGAGCCTTGAAAATTTCAGCTGCAGGAAACTCCACTTGTACTTGCCTACACACCCGATGAACAGAGTTATTCTTCAAACTCCACTTTTACTTGCCTACACACCCGATGACCAGAGTTGTTCTTCAAAGTTTGCTAAATTGTGGATAGTCTGCCCAATCAAGCTTCCCATTTTCGCATGGAGCCTCAAAATGATTTGCAATATAGGACAACACACGCTACAAATGTGTCCTATATACTCTTACAGCACTGAATTTCGCAAAGTTTATTGCTGCTGGGACCCTGCCAACCTCACAAAGGCCTTCCAAATATCAGTCCACACCACCCAAAAAAAAACCCCAAACAAAACATTAACCCCCCCCCCCCCCACCCACCCACCCACCCACCCCCCAAGAAAGTAAAAGGAAAAAAAGAACAAAATAAAACCGTAGCTGAGCGCTATAAATCTTTACTTCACTCTCGGCGACCATGCACTGAGCTCCATATCATCATATAATTGGGATATTGGCAAAAACTCTCTAGGGGTGGAATATCCGCCCTATGATATACAGTGAAACCCTGTTAATTGAATGGCCACTTTGCCAATGAAAATTATTCCATTAACAAGAGAATTCAATTAACAGGGATTGTGTCACATTCCTGCATTCTAGAGATAAACTTAGCATTTATTCAATTATATCTTGTTTGACAGAGCTCCATGAGCTCTGTCAAACAAGATATAATAGGTTAAATGCCTGTATTGGATGTACTAAGGCTAAATAGGTCTATAACCAAAGGAAAACTGGGGAGAGTCGGGGTAATTTCTCAACATACTACAGTGCAACCCTGTTAATTGAATAGCCACTTTGCCAATGAAAATTATTCAATTAACCAGAGTATTCAATTAACAAGGATTGTGTCACTTTCCTGTATTCCAGAGATAAACTTAGCATTTTTTCTATTAAAACTTGTTTGACAGAGCTCCTTGAGCTCTGCCAAACAAGATATAATAGATTAAATGCCTGTGTTGAATGTACAGAGGCCAAATAGGTCTATAAACAAAGGAAAACTGGGGAAAGACAGGGTAATTTCTCGACGGGTTACAAGATTTTTTATTCAAATAACAGGAGTTTACTCTATACCCTATATTCAATTAACATGTCAGATTTGTACTGGAGGTATGGTAAATGGGTTTGTGTTGGGAAATTATATTCAATTAACAGGAATATACAATTAAGAGATATCCAATTAAGTGGGCTCCACTGTAAAGATTTTTTATTCAATTAACAGGAGTTTACTCTATAATCTATATTCAATTAACAGGTCAAATTTGCACTGGAGGTATGGTAAATGGTTTTGTGTTGGGATATTATATTCAGTTAACAGGGATATACAATTAAGAAATATCCAATTAAGTGGGCTCCACTGTACTCAGTTCTGTGACAAAGAAAGCACAAGGAACACACAGTGTGGTTCAGTGGATGGCCTTTTGGAATTGGTTCGACACTGTACTCAGTTCTGTGACAAAGCAAGCACAAGGAACACACAATATGGTTCAGTGGATGGGCTTTTGGAATTGGTTCGACACTGTACTCAGTTCTGTGACAAAGCAAGCGCAAGGAACACACAGTATGGTTCAGTGGATGGGCTTTTGGAATTGGTTCGACACTGTACTCAGTTCTGTGACAAAGCAAGCACAAGGAACACACAGTATGGCTCAGTGGATGGGCTTTTGGAATTGGTTCAACACTGTACTCAGTTCTGTGACAAAGCAAGCACAAGGAACACACAGTATGGTTCAGTGGATGGGCTTTTGGTATTGGTTCTACACTACTCAGTTCTGTGACAAAGCAAGCACAAGGAACACACAGTATGGTTCAGTGGTTGGGCTTTTGGTATTGGTTCGACACTGTACTCAGTTCTGTGACAAAGCAAGCACAAGGAACACACAGTATGGTTCAGTGGATGGGCTTTTGGAATTGGTTCGACACTGTACTCAGTTCTGTGACAAAGCAAGCACAAGGAACACACAGTATGGTTCAGTGGATGGGCTTTTGGAATTGGTTCGACACTGTACTCAGTTCTGTGACAAAGCAAGCACAAGGAACACTCAGTATGGTTCAGTGGATGGGCTTTTGGAATTGGTTCGACACTGTACTCAGTTCTGTGACAAAGCAAGCACAAGGAACACACAGTATGGTTCAGTGGATGGGCTTTTGGAATTGGTTCGACACTGTACTCAGTTCTGTGACAAAGCAAGCACAAAGAACACACAGTATGGTTCAGTGGATTGGCTTTTGGAATTGGTTCGACACTGTACTCAGTTCTGTGACAAAGCAAGCACAAGGAACACACAGTATGGTTCAGTGGATGGGCTTTTGGAATTGATTCGACACTGTACTCAGTTCTATGACAAAGCAAGCACAAGGAACACACAGTATGGTTCAGTGGATGGGCTTTTGGAATTGGTTCGAAGCTCACTTGTAGTTGAGAATGTTTCTTTCACAACATAATCTGATATGGGTGGAAATTCCACTCTATTGGGGTTGCTGTACCAAAGCATTATCCACGTACTGTGGATGGATTTTAGACAGTTTACATAATATCTGCAATCAAAAGCAAAGTCGTTCACAGTGTCGGAGAATGTTCAATTCACATGAACAATGGGTCGTGTCATGTACTGCGCAAAACTACAGTTAAAACTAGAGGTCCTGTCCCGAACTGTGCGCTTATCTAGGCTTAATTGCGCGTTGGAATTGCGTGCAATTGCAATATCGAATGGTATCCAAAGCGGGGCAGGTTCTCCTGGTTACTCGTAGCAAACACAGGCAATCTTTCTGCCAATGGACCTCCGGGTTACCCAGAGATCCATTGGCTGAAACATTGCTTGTGCACAGGCCATATGTACAGAATTTGACAGCCTTACTATGGTTATAATGTGTAGATTAACACGCAGATCGACATGCTATTTGTGCGCATTTCATGACAGGACTTCTAGTTTCAACTGTAAGAGAGGATGCTATAATTTTCAAACCACATGTCATGATGTGGTCGAGAAAGTTGCCTTCAGTGTTCATGCTTTCATGGAAAACAAAGTGTTCCAATACGTTCTTTCATATATTTTTCGTGATTAAATTGTTGTTACATGCTTTTGTTCGTTCTCAGTCCTTTGGAAAAGCTTCCACTCGCCATGTTAACCCATCAAATCTAAAACATCAGAATATCAATTCACCGAAAAAAGCTCCCGTTTACAGAATAATAACTTATTTTTGACTGATTTCTTGCTTTACAATGTAGACAATTTTTCAGTTGTCTCTGCTTTTTTTTTAACACTCCACAAAACATTGACAATGATTGTTTGTTGGAAAGGTTTCATGGATATCTTCCTAAAAAAAATAAATGTCAGGGTTGTTTAATAGTCTATAAGAGAGAAATTAAAAACTTCTGTATTGTGAGTTATAATATTAGGCTATAATAACTGACCACTTGTGAAAGAGTACAGTTGAAACTAAAAGTCCTGTCACAATTAGCGCAGAAATGTTCATTAGTTAACTTGCGCTTCTCTTAGACTTTTTTTTCACCATACATGTACATGTACATTGAGGTAATTGAATGTTTTCTGGTAAAGTGGAGCCCACTTTAATTGGATATTTCTTAACTGAATAACCCTGTTAATTGAATATAATATCCCAACACAAAACCATTTACCACACCTCCAGTACAAATTTGACCTGTTAATTGAATATAGGTTATAGGGTAAACTCCTGTTAATTGGATAAAAAATCTTGTAACCTGTCAAGAAATTACCCCGACTCTCCCCAGTTTTCCTTTGTTTATAGACCTATTTGGCCTCAGTACATCCTGTACAGGCATTTAATCTATTGTATCTTGTCTGACAGAGCTCAGGGAGCTCTGTCAAACAATATAAAATAGAATAAATGCTAAGTTTATCTCTAGAATACAGGAAAGTGACACAATCCCTGTTAATTGAATACTCCTGTTAAATGAATAATTTTCATTGGCAAAGTGGTTATTCAAATAACAGGGTTCCACTGTAATTGGCTTTGTCATGGGTTCTTACAAATCAAGTTTGTTTTTAGTCCAGGTCGGATTATTTTTCTTGGTGTTATTGACCTTGAACTCCCAAAATAAGTGTTCTGCAGTCTTTTTCACATACATTGAGATAATTGGCTGATATTTGGTATGTGGCCTTGTCATGAGTACCTACAAATCAAGTTTGATCCCTGGATGATTTTATTGACCTCGAACATCTGAAATAACAGGGTGTTTTTACCTGCGTCGCCATCGGCGAAGCAGGTCTAGTAACCGCTCGACTCTGTCCATCAGTCCGTCCGTCAGTCCGTATGTCTGTCCGTGCGTCCGTCCGTCCAAAACACTTTTTCCGTCAAAGTTTTTTGGCTTCTGTGAACGGGAATGATTTGGTCTGCTGCTTCATAATGATGAGTTGTATCGTGTAAGCAATTTTCAGATCTGCTGTGCAGCCACTTCCTGTTTGCCGATACTTTGAAATTTTACTGTACCCACTGAACATTGAAATTTTCCGTCAAGGGTTTCTCGGCTTCTATGCAAGGGATTGATTTTATATTTGGTCTGCTGCTTCATAATGATGAGTTGTATCGTGTAAGCAATTTTCAGATCTGCTGTGCAGCCACTTCCCGTTTGCCGATACTTTGAAATCTTACTGTACCAACTGAACATTGAAATTTTCCATCAAGGTTTTCTCAGCTTCTATGCAAGGGATTGATTTTATATTTGGTCTGCTGCTTCATAATGATGAGTTGTATCGTGTAAGCAGTTTTCAGATCTGCCGTGCAGCCACTTCCTGTTTGCCGATACTTTGAAGTTTTACTGTACCCACTGAACAATGAAATTGCATGCGGGCGAGCGTTTTTTTTAATTTTTTTTTTTATTTCAGTAATTTCTTCTTTGCCATCAAAAGTTCATGTTCTTGGTTCAAGTATTAGGCCTCATAATCTACAGAATAGCATGGGTGGTGGTGTATTTCATCCCTTGAGTGCAAGAAGGCTTTGCAATGCTAAAGCATTGCAAAGCCTTCTTGCACTCAAGGGACAAATTCATCAATTTTTTTAACTTGGGTAAAATTTTAAGTTTAAATTGGTTATAAAAAGAGAGCATGCGGCAGCCAAAAGGACCATGCAGGAGGGCCTGAGAAACAGATTTTTTTATTTTTTTAGGCCCAACCACCCAAATGTGACCACATTGTCAATGGTTTATGAAGTGAGTTTCACAGCACACCATCAAAATTTCTCTCCCCTGCCCCCTCCCCTCCAAATTGGATAATCTTTCCTACTGATATTTTGTTTTGAAAGTTTTTTTGTTTTTTGTTTGGGGGGGGGAGGGGTAGGGAGGGAAGTGTGACTTATACACTGGCTGGTATTGTTTTCTATTTTGGTTGTTATGGCTCTTTGATGATCTGAGCTGCCGTCAAGGCATTAGTAGGAATACTTTATACCATGATTACCTATTCTACTATATATGAACAGGCTATGACATAAATTTTAGCTTTATACACCAACCGTGATGAACACGCTAGGAGTGGGATTTCAATAGTTAAAATTAACACCTACTGTGGAACTACATCCATGTTGACCTTTGGTGACGTCAACCTGATTGCGAACTTGTCTGAATTTATCGCATGTCGCCTCTCGAAGAGAGAAATGAGAGTGGAAATTATTTATTACGTTATTAAATGAGTTTACTGGGTTCAACTTTACCCCATAAAACACCAACAAATTAACAAACATGCATTGTCTCATGTTAATAAAGCATCCATAACTCGGAAATAGTATGTTATGTTATTAACTGGTAGAGTGCTAAATTATTTTTGACCATCAGATCTTGTACACATGTCTTTGCCTTGTTACAATTTATGGGAGAGTGCCTATGGGCAAACCCTTACAGATTAAATAATATCACTTCAAAGATAATACAAAGCACATGCATTGAATATGAGCCTTCAAGCTGTGGTACCTGCACTTCAGAATAAAGCCCAAATATGGGCTTCCAGCACTCTACCAGTTAAAATAAAGTTCGTTTCGGTGATAATATTGACAGCAGAAGTACCGCCCACCCATGCTCATGTAAACAAAAACAAATTCGCACGTATGTATGGCTGCTGCTCAGTAAAATTGAGAAAAAATTATAGCGACTTTTAATAATCTGACGATCATGGTATAAATAAAATATACCCAAAGTAGCTCGCGGTTAACACCACTTCACCTCATGGTGAACATTTGGTACATCAAGCTACTATAGGTATATTCTATATGTCCTGTATCTGTAATCTCTCCTGTGGTACCTGTTGAAAGCATCTCAGTACTGGTACCCGGTAGTTGCTTTTGGGACGCTCCCTTGTAATTTAAAACAATCCAATGTAACAATTTTTTTATACTTATCCTATAACTGTACATACATGTACAGTTAAAACTACAAGTCCTGTCACGACTAGTGCACTTATGTAGGCTTAATTGCGCATTGGATTTGCGCGCAATTGCCATATCGAATGGCTTCCAAAGCACGGCAGGTTCTCCTGGTTACTCATAGCAAACACATGCAATGTTTCTGCCAGTGGACCTCCGGGTTACCCGGAGGTCCATTGGCTGAAACACTGCTTGTGCACAGCCATATGTACAGAATTTGATAGCTTTTCTTGGGCCATAACGCGCACATTAACACGCATATCAACGTGCTATTTGTGCGCATTTTATGACAGGACTTCTAGTTTTAACTGTATGGTTGTCATCAAATTTTAAATGAATGTCTCCTTGGGCAAGACACTTCACCCCCATTGCCCACGTGGGGGCACGGTGACGTTGTGTACTAAGGCGTACTGCACGTCGATGGTGCACCTGTCTTCAACCAATGCTAACCCTGCTTATGTGGAGTTGGTATGTTGGGGAGCTGACAGTTCGTTGCTCGGTGGTTTTCTCCGGGTACTCCGGCTTCCTCCACCCATAAAACTATCGCGGTCATCGTTGGCCATTGTGCAGAAATATGTGACATTAAAAACACCAATAAATAAATAAATGAATGTCTTATCTGGAGTTTTTCAGACAAGATTCACACTCAAATGAAAAGTCCTTGAATTTTGGCCCCTTCCTTAAACCCTTTACCCAACACAGACAATTTCAAAATTTATTATTTTAAATACCATTTTTTAAATTTTTTCAAAAAATTTCAACAAAACCATATCATGTGACCCCTCTTTGGAATGTGCTCATCGAGCTCGTTCCAAAGAGGGGTCACATGATATGGTTTTGTTGAAAATTTTTGAAAAATAATATTTTTTCAGCTGCTAAATTTGCATATTACGTGGACGGATGCGTTCGATTCGTTAGGTAAAGGGTTAATAGTGCTTGAATTTGTTTCTATCCTTGAAAAGTACTTGATTTCCCACCCCCTCGGAAAGTTTTAATTTCGGCTTTTCTCTAACCTTGGAGACAAAAAGTTTCCTGATAACCTGTCCCCCAAACATATGATATCACAAAATCTGTCGGGAACCACATCACTTTGATCTCTACCTTATCCCTTGAGTGCAACTAAAGGATGGGAACCCACTAGGAGCTTTCAATTAAATTGAACCATTTGAAAATATTTCTTCACCCTGAATTTCTAGACTGGCTTAACCCTTAGGGCCAGGGGATTTATATACATTTTTGCTATACTTTGTACAGTTAAAATTAGAAGTCCTGTCACGAACTGTGTGCTTATCTAGGCTTAATTGCGCGTAGGAATTGCGGGCAATTGCCATATCGAATGGCATCCAAAGCACGGCAGGTTCTCCTGGTTATTCATAGCAAACACAGGCAATGTTTCTGCCAATGGACCTCCTGGTTACCCGGAGGTCCATTGGCTGAAACATTGCTTGTGCACAGGCCATATGTACAGAATTTGATAGCCTTTCTATGGTCATAATGCGTATATTAACGTGCGGATATGCATGCTATTTGTGCGCATTTCATGACAGGACTTCTAGTTTTAACTGTAAGTTTACCTCCAGACAGGGTTTGCAATCGGTACTGGAGCTGATACCGATATTTGCAGTACTCGGCCTTTTAATCGGTGCCGATTCCCATCCTTCAGAACTGACGTTTCCGATGCTCATAGTTATTATATGTGAATGTGATACACAAGTAACACAACAGAATCTACACGGGCCCAAAAGAGTTAATTGAATATTTCCATAACAGTGGAACTTCAAAGACTAGACTGTCTTGGATACAGTCTGTCTGGAAACGCATGTGTGTATGAACTGTCAAAACACGCTGCCACATGTCTCTTAGAAATTAGAAGTTAAGAGATTAATGTTTTCTTGTAGTCATCCCACAACTGATTTGGGCTGACACTGTAATTTGGTGTGTTTATGGATAATTTTAGTGACCTGAGAAAGAAGGGTTTATATAGAGAGTAATCGCTTGACTGGACTGGTTATGTGAAATAATTCAGAACTTAGATTTTGAAAAAAAAAATATTGAGCGTGCATAATCCCCTCACAACCCTTTATCCATGTACCATATATGAAAGGTGTAGTTTGAAACATGTTGGAGGGAGGGGTCGTAACATAAAATAGAGAAAATGGCTTTAAAAACACAACAAAAATGGCTGCCATGGCACCATCTTGAATTGTGAAAACAAAATATTGACCGTGCATCATCCAATTACAATCCTCTATCCATGTGCCAGATATGAAAAGTGTAGCTTGAACCATGTTGGAGTGCGGGGTGGTAACATAAAATAGAGAAAAAAAGCTTCAAAAACACAACAAAAATGGCCGTCATGCCGCCATCTTGCATTTTGAAAAAAAAAATATTGAACGTGCATCATTCCCTCCCAACCCTCTATCCATGTGCCAAATATACAAAGTGTAGCTTGAACCATGTTGGAGGAAGGGGTGGTAACATGAATATAGAGAAAAAAAAGCTTAAAAAACAACAAAAATGGCTGCCATTCCGCCATCTTGGATTTTGAAAAAAAATTTTGAGCGTGCATCATCCCCTCAGAACCATGTATCCATGTACCAAATATGAAAGGTGTAGCTTAAAGCTGTTACCTGGCAGGTAGGTCAATAGTGATAGATAGATTTTCAGTTTTTCAGCCTAAATAACATGCATTTATTGATTGAATTTGTACCCCCAAATCACTGTTCACTCCTTTTTACCGATTAGAGTTTACATGAATCAACTGCGATCAACTTTCCACTTGCACCATCGGAATATTAGATGTGCCGTTCACAGAACCGGTATCGATCTGGTTCTCGGTTCTGAACCCTAGTACGGTACCGGTACTGACAACAGTGGAACCAATGGTACTTTGCAAACCCTGCCTCCAGTGGCTTTGCAGTTGTTTCTAGTCAAGTCTTGGCTGCCTATATAGGCAGCCAAGACTTGACTAGGAACAACTGATAAAGTACTTAGAAAACAAGTTTTGAGTTTACACAAACAATCCATGTTGGGGCACCTGTTCCTTTGCATTAGAAAATTATCAAAGTCCGAATTAGGCACATAAGGGTTAAGATTCCGTACATTCCTGAAAATTCTCGAGTAATTATATGATGTGTCATCTGGCTGATGTCAAGTGTTTTTCTTTTTCTTTTCAGAGAAACATATGGGTACCAAGAAAAATGGCTGATAGTTCAAGCTTGTGTGATATGTTTTATTTTAATAATGAACATATATTTTGCATTGTGGCAAAGGGGCTTAAAACATGTGGAGTATGTCTACTTAGTAAAGACTGTACTACAACGAATTAAAGGTAAGAATATTGTTCTCACTTAATTCTTAACCTGCTGAGTATTTTCAAGATATTTTTCTTCATATCTGGTCATGGCTGCTGTGAGGACTCCCGCGTTGTGTCCTTGGGCATGACGCCGCATACTAAGGCATACTGCACGTCGATGGTATGCATGTCTTCAACCAATCTTACCCTACCTGTGCTGCAGTGCGGAGTTACGCTGTTGGGGAGCAGGCAGCTGCTCGTCATTGCTCGGTGGTTCTCTCCAGGTACTCCAGCTCCGTCCACCCGTAAAACTGTCATGGTCATGATTAGCCATTGTGCATGAGTATATGACCTTAAGCACCAGTAAATAAATAAATAAATGGCTGCTGTGAAACAGCCATGACCAGATGTGATAAAAAATGCATCTAAATTTAACTCAAGAAATCATTGATCCAAAAAATCCATTCAATTTACAGGAGGAAATTTTTTTTAAAAATACCCAAATTATGCTAATTTCAGTGGCAAGAGCATCCCAGTACTGGGCAGAAATATCTGCCCGCAGTATGCAAGGTGTTAATCGCATATTGGTAAATATGTATATTAATTATATATTCCATTATAAAATAACGTAAAAGGACAAACACTTTTTTTACATTATAATATAATTATGATATAATTTTAATCGATAAAAATTGAATAATTATAAATTATAAAATATTAATAATAAAAAATTACATAATAAAGGTGACACTCATTACATAATAATTTCAGATAGACATCATTATGCATTTTAGGTGATTAGATGTTTGTATTGCAATTATTGTAATCACTGAGCCACCGTGCACAACTCTGTTGATGTATAATGGTGTCTCTGTTGTTGATAAATTAATTACCTCTTAAGTCTCCATACAGCCACAAACAGACCCTTTTATATACCTTGGAAAAAATTGTCCTAAATGTATTCTTCCAATCTTCCATACAGTTAAAACTAGAAGTCCTGTCACCAACTGTGTGCTTATCTAGGCTTAATTGCACGTAGGAATTGCGTGCAATTGCCATATCGAATGGAATCCAAAGCTTGGCAGGTTCTCTTGGTTTCTCATAACAAACGCAGGCAATGTTTCTGCCAATGGACCTCCGGGTTACCCGGAGGTCCATTGGCTGAAACATTGCTTGTGCACAGGCCATATGTACAGAATTTGATATCCTTACCATGGTCTTAACGCGTAGATTAACGTGCAGATTGACATGCTGTTTGTGCGCATTTCATGACAGGACTTCGAGTTTTAACTGTAACTCTACTGGAAGGATGCATTTATTTCGACAGTGTTTTTATTTATTTATTTATTTATTTATTTATTTATTTATTTATTTATTTAATCTTATTTGTTTTACAAGGATTGGCGAACAAGTTATGCAACTTATATTAACGCCTCTCCTTGGCCCAATGGCATAGGTGTGTGGGATGACCTTCATAGCGGCAACTTCGTGGCCTAGCTCTTCTCAAATACTACGAAGGGATCTTTAGCCTGCACAGAGTGTGTCTCTCCGCACAGAGGACAGGCATTTTACGTCCCCACCCAATAGGACGGTACGCTGTGACAGCATCAACCCCAAAATTCATGCTGACAGAGAGTGTTCGGACACCTCGAGAACTTTTCCCGACCCGGCATCGATCCTGGGACCTCTGGCATGAGAGACCAGCGCACTTATCCACTCGGCCACCACTCTCAACAGTGTTCAAGAATTTTTTACATCAGTGTTTTTAAATCAGTGATGGCTGCATCTACAGCCAGCCAACAATAATATAGAAACACTGTTCAGTCATCTGCAGCTGTGTACTTGTATATATGGTAGTTATTAACATAAACTTAATCTGATGATTTAAGGTTTAATGGTTGAAAGTTTTTTTATAACTTTCCAAAGTGTGATTTACTGGGATTTCTGGTTTTGATTATAAACGATAACTTCACAAGTGAATTATGCAATCAACAATTGTGTCATGTATCCATGTGTGCAAACGAAGATGCTTTGCCGTGTATGTAATGGGGACTTCATTTTTTTTTTTTTTTTTTTTCAACCTTTTACACCTAACATGAAAAGCAGACGACACTTGCAACAAAAAATCTTGAATAACTAATATTTTCATTTTTTGTCTCAAAAACATAGGTTATGACCCCTCATTGGAATGAGCTCGATGAGCTCATTTCAATGAATATCACAGCCTATGTTTGAGAGACAAAAAATGAAAAAAATAATGACAATTAATTGGCGCTTTTTGAGAATAGCGCTGGCCGTTTTTGGCCATTACGTTAGGTAAAGGGTTAAATAATATAATTATCGTTAATAATGAAAAGTAATAAACAGAGTAATTGCTTGACTGGACTGGTTACGTGAAATAATTCTTTCGAGGCGAGGGACTGTATTGTAAAACACTCGTGCGCTTTCGCACACTCTTGTTTGTACAACATCCCTCACCTCTCATGAATTATTTCACGTAACCAGTCCAGTCAAGCGATTACTCTCTATATAATGCAGGCAGTTTTTGCCAATCGAATGTCTGTCTGAATGTCATGTCCCGTACATAAAATCACTGATGTCCTTTTTAGCTAGTGTTCAACCGATGATCGGAACCGGACACCACCATCGCCTGATTGTGGATAGTCGGAAGACAATGATAATGGTGCCTGAAACATCAGTTCAGCCGATTGTTGCCAAGCATTTTGTAATGATTCATTAACTGCATTTTATTATCTTCTGCAATTGTTCAGTTGTTAATGTAAAATGATGTCTATGATATCATTCAATACAGTTGAGAAACAACAACAATGTGTATTCTTAATCTCTATATATACAAGTTAAACGACATGTAAAGCTTACAATTTAGCGTACTTGTGGCAATCGCCAGTTGTTACAGGAAAAGTGAGCCACGTTTACAGCCAAAGTGTATGCAGCTGGTAATTTTACAGTGTCACCTTTAGTGAAGTTTAACACTGTGAAAAATTACCAAGCCAGAAAATGAGCAGACTGTCATCTGCAAAATGAGGTCCCCAGAGGGTGAATTTAGTGATGCTACCCTGCATAGCAGGGTAGCATCACTAAATTTACCCTCTGTGAACCTCAGTCTGAATCAGGGTCTCAAAACTAAACAGAAAGAGGTACCCAGAGGATAAATTGGCTCACTGTATGGGATAGCATCATCAGATTCACCCTCGGGGACCTCATTCTGCAATTGTCAGATTGCTTATTTTCAGGCCTGGGTATTACAATCGGAATCAGCATCAGAAACGGCCTATTGTGATCTAAAATAACTGGTAATCAGTCAGCAACCATTTTTGGGAATCGTTTGAACACTATTTTTAGCCTTGAATTTTGTGAAGATCCCTTTTATGTTTTAGGAAAGTGTTTTGTCACCCTGTCCTTAATATTAACCCTTAAACCCCAAAAGCCCCTATTTCGGTCCTGGATCATGATATGTAGTAATTGCATTATGTAAATTGCTGCTCAGTTAATTTGCGTGGTAGACCAATCAATATTTTCAACATGCAGTTCCAAGGCTGCATTGGTCTACCCTCAAATAATGACCACTTATTTTCTGGTATACTTACAGTCAGTTCATTTTTCCGCTGATACAAGCAGAAACATCTAGACTGATTCAAATTTATATCAGCCACAGTAACATCAGCGAGCACATACCATTAAAAAAGAGAACGTTTTTACCTGCACTCATCGAAATTGATGAAAATTAGTTGCACATGTCGAGGTAACTGTTTTCATAAGAGTAATTACATGATAAATGAATCACCCCCTCAGCGAAATAAATTAGTCTAGATCAATTTTTGTCATGATATTTTTATATAGACCGACCATGCATAAAAGCTGAAACAAAGAAACACTACTATGAACTTCGGTGGTTATAGTACAAGTGGAACAATGAATGGGGATTACATCATGCACAGCTCAAGATCTTCAGTCATAAAAAATCCTTTCATAGAGGTTGAATGGTTGTCAAAATATACGCGGACAAGTCAAGAAAGGGTGGAATATTGTAAGCTAAATTGGCTATACCCCCAAGTGGGTTTCTGAGATTGTAAGATAAATTTGTCATCAACACTATGTGTTGATCAAGTCAAGAAACTTGATCAGTGAACACCCCCCCCCCCACCCCCCCCCCCTGGACAGTAGCCACTTGGACATGTGCCCCCCCCCCCCCCTGGACAACTGCCCACCCATATATTTGCCCCCCCCTCCCCCCGGCAATAGGCCCCCCCCCCCCTTCTTTTTAATTTATCAAGTTATTTAGTCATTATTTTAAACTTCATACGATTGAGTCCGAATGAATGAAAGTCTGACATGAAGCACATTAATATATACTGTCGCTCAAGTCCTTGTTTCAGAATTATTCATAGCCTGCAAATCACCACCCAAGTAGTTTTAGTTCATTTCTGAACTTGTAAAATGTTATTTTCAAAAGGCTAAAGTAGGCAGCCGTTAGCAGTTGTATTGAACCAACAGTAATCATGTTTTGTTGCGGTCGGCAGTTTCAAAGTGGCATTGCGCGTGGGACATATGTTTTTGTTTAACTCCTGTAAAAACATGGTCGAAATGTCTTGTCTCCATAAGTATTTAATTATTGAGTTGAGCTGTTGTTAACAACACTGAGTCTTTATGAAAAACGGTGGCAAACAAAACAATAATATATTGTCAGAATCAACAATGCATGTGCCAGCTACATGTACATTCACATAAGAGGCTTTAAGGGTCAATGTGCTACGTGCCTAGGTGCTGATTTTATGTGCTTTGTGTGTTATTTTCCTATTTTGTTTAATTTTGTTCTTGCCATTAAATTCCTGCTTTTTTTGCAGTAAACAGTAATAAAATAATGAAATATATTCTGGTTTTTGTTTTTTCCTAAAATGGCTATCCTTATCATGTTAGGCGGGAGGGGTGGGGGGAGGGGGCTCATGTCCGAGTGGCAAATGTCCGAGTGGGAAATGTCTTGGGGAGGGGGGGCAGCCATCCGATCGGATTGGAAAAAAAGGGGGGGGGGGGGGGGGGGGGGCTCATGTCCATTTTTGCTATAACGAAGGGGGGGGGGGGGGGGGCTCATGTCCGAGTGGCAAATGTCCGGGTGGGAAATGTCTTGGGGAGGGGGGGGGGGGGCGCAGCCATCTGATCGGATTGGAAAAAAAAGGGGGGGGGGGGGGGGGCTCATGTCCATTTTTGCTATATCGAGAGGGGGGGCTCATGTCCTAGGGGCCATTGTCTGGGGGGGGGGGGGCAATGTCTGGGTACCTAATGGACCTGTCTTGAGAGACCGCCCCTTTGAAGACTGAAACCGTGATAAAAACTTTTTACCTCTTCTGGAATTGGAAAATTCATTGTGGTTATACTAACATAATTAAAAGTATTAAAAGCTCTTAATTGGGCTTCAATTGCTAACTCAATCGAAAGGAATGATTGATTTTGCACGCTGAAGGCGCGCAGGGACGGTATGGGGGACAAGCCCCTTTCGACCCTCGTTGACTGTAGGTGATTCGTTCTCACATGTCTAGGCGTGTTGAAGGAGGAACTGCTTCAGGTACTCGGCCGGTGTAGCCAATCGCTTCGTGATGGTCTCTTGGCTGATGTCGGTTGAATCCTTGGGTGAAGACCAGTGTGAGAGGTTTGGTCCTCTCACAAAGGTACTACCTCTCCCCGAGGGTGCAGTTGATCTGGATTTTCGGGCAAGTATAGTCTGCCGCTTCGAGGATGATTATGAGTGATGGCCATCACTGGCAAGTATAATCTGCCTCAGACTGTCTCTGTTTGGTTGGACTCTTTGGACGAAAACAACAATGCCCCCTTTCGGGGACCACCAAGAAGAAGAAGACCCGAACTTCCCTGGTTCGGGGGCAGGCCTGCATTGTAATCCTATTGGGTTGGGACAAAAAGATGCGCAATGCGCTTACAAAAAGGGACAGAGACGGGATGCAGGACCAACGCTCGCCTCCCTTAAAGTGGTCGACCACTTTTAGGGATGGAGCGGAGGATGTTCAGGAACCGTGGGGGTGACTGTTTCCATAACGGTTAGACTGTCTGTAGCGGTTGTTGGGGTGCTGGTCAAAAAAACCTCTTCTGTGTACCTGCTTAAAAGAAGAAGGTAGAATTAGTTTTCATTAGAATATGTAAACTGTAAAGATAAAAGTAGCACCTCTTTAGTTGCGTGTCCGTGTGGTATCTGCTGTGAATATGGGGGAGAGTATGAAATGCACGAATCTTTACATTCGTGAGCGCAGTAACATACTCTCGTGCTTGGGACCCAGCCCCCCCCCCCCCCCCCCCCCCCTATAATCATGATGAAATTTTTAGTTGAGTCGGTGAAGGCAGCCCTTTCTGGTAGAAGGCCACAGTTAAGCTGTTTTTCTGCCTGTTTGTTCACCTTCTCATTCCCTATTTATTTAGTTCTTAACAATGTTTAATCCTGGTGTAATTTTACTTGAGTCGGTGAAGGCAGCCCTTTCTGGTAGAAGGCCACAGTTAAGTTCACCTTGTCGTTCCCTAGTTTTATTCGAGCGGTCTTAGTTTTGATTGCAATTTTTGGGCTTTTGTCGGCTTTCGCAAATTGCTCCAAGTTCGGAGATTAGTTCGCTGTCGGCTAACCGGTCATGATTTTTCGTGGCCAGGGTGGCTAGGCGGTCTTTAATGGTGGGGATATCGGCCCTGTCGTGGAGTGTTTTGATGGGTGTGTCCCATGGGGCACGGAGGGCAACTCTAAGCGCGTGATTTTGGACCTTCTGGAGTTTTCCCATATTAGTTTGGTTGAGGTCAGTTAGTATGATTGCACCGTATTCGAGTACTGGGCGCACAAAGGCTTTGTACAGTTTAAGTAGGGTGGACTGGTTGTCCCCCCCATGAAGTTCCTTTAAGCATTTTCAGTAAGTTAATGCGTTTGGTAGCTTTTTTCGCCATGTCGTCGGTATGTTTGTTGAAGGACAATTTTTGAGCAATGGTGATGCCCAGGAATTTCGCTTCTTTGCATTCCGGGAGGGTGTTATCCATAAGTTTTAAGTCAAAATCCCGTTTAGTTATCTTGCGAGTAAAGGTGATTCGTTGGGTTTTATTGGCGTTTAGCTTAATTCTCCATTTGGCGCACCATTGTTCAAGCTCGTCGAGAGCGCGTTGCAGGGATGTTTGGAGCAGATTGGCCGTATTGTTAGAGTTCGAGAGGCCCTTATCATCTGCGAATTGGGAAACTTGAACGCGATCTTCGGAGAAGCTAAGGTCATTTACGAAGAAGATATACAGGAGGGGGCTTAGGACGGATCCTTGGGGGGTGCCTGCTTCGAGGGGGACATTGTCAGACATTTCGTTGTTCACTCTGACTTTAATTTCGCAGTCATTTAAGAAAGAGTATAGTAGTCTGAGCAATTTCGTGGGGAGTCTCATTTGTGATAGTTTGTAGCACATTCCATTATGCCAAACAGAGTCGAATGCTTTTTCGACGTCTAACAGGACTGCCTCGCCTATTTGCTGATTGTTGATAGCGGTTTTCATGTGGGTGACAAGTCGGTAGACATGTTCGATGCCTTCTTTACGGTTTCTATAGCCTCTTTGCCATTTATTGAAGAAGTCGATGTCTTCAAGATGCCTCCTGAACCAATTGGTAAGAATTTGTTCGAATGTCTTACCAATGCAGCTGAGCAGGCTGATTGGGTGGTAGCTGGCTGGGTCAGAGGGGTCCTTGTCGGGTTTTGGTATCATGACACCGATGGCTTTTTTCCAGAATTTGGGAAAGTAGCCATGGGTGAGGCACGCGTTGAATAGTTCGTTTAGTTTTTTGATTAGGGAGTTTGGGCTTTGTTTTAGGATTTTGTAGCTTACCTCGTCTTCGCCGGGAGAGGAGGAGTTTTTGCATTTTTTTATGACATTGATGATTTCGTCATTGGTGATGGGGGTGACAAGGTCATCATCGTCCCCGTCTTTTGGCTCGTTATCGAAATTGGGGTCGCGGTAGATTTCAGGGTGATCATTGATGAAGTCATCAATCGCATTGATGACGGCGTCATCATTGCCCGTGCCTTGATACGGGCGATGCGTTTTTCTTAGGAGGTCAGCAAAGGTGTCGAAAAGGTGTTTTGCCTTCTCTTTGTTGGTGCGTGTGTAAGAGCCGTCTTCCTTCTTAAGAGGTTTAACTGTGGCTTTACTGCCCTTGTTTTTTTGCCCAGTAAGAATTTTGAAAGAGTCCCTGAATTTTTTAGCATCTTGGGTCCCGTTTAGGTTGGCTGTTGCCTTTTCCCAGCTGGCTTGTTTTTCAGCTTTGAGGGCTTCTTTGACTTCGCCGTGAAGGCGGTTGTATGTTTTTTTGAGTTCAGATTTCTTGCTGGGGTCAGTTTCTTTTTTGAGAGCGCGAAGAGCTTTCCGTTTAGATTTGATAAGTGACAGAGTCTCGCCCGAGATAGTATTTCTCCAGGGGCGTACTTCCTCTTTTGGGCATATTTCGTTTAGGGTTGAGTTATTGATTTTCTCTATGCTCTCGCATTGGGTTTCTAGTTCCGCTGCATTGGATGGGAGGGAGTTAGTGAGTTTGACATCAATGATGTCGCGGTAGAGGTTCCAATTAATTTTCCTGAAGTTTCTGCGGAGAGTGGGGGGGATACCTGAGTGGGCCATTTCCTAACTGCAGGGAGGCATGGACCGGGAGGTGGTCGCTGCCTAAGTCATCGTCGCCGACCCAGTGGTCGTCGATGTGGTTTATCAGGGAGTCACTGGCGATAATTAGATCAAGGATTTCGGATGAAAACAATGGGTTGTTACTGATATAAGTTGCTGAGCTGTCATTCATAATCACATGAAGGTTATGCTTTTTTGTGATTTCAAGAAGGGCTTCACCGTTGGGTGTAGTTTTATTGCAGCCAAAGTACAGGTGTTTGGCATTGAAGTCGCCGAGGAAAATGCAGTGTTTGTATTTCCTCGTGAAGAATTCAAAGACAGTGTTAGAAACAATTTTGCTTGGGTCGTTATAATAACAAACAATCGCAATGTTTTTATTGTCAACAGTGATTTCAGTAGCAATCACCTCTGCATCGAGGTGATTAGTTTTTATGGTTTTGGTTTTGATGTTCTGCTTTATTAGAAGAGCGACGCCGCCACCTTGGGTGGTTAGTCGGTCTCTTCTAATAGTGCTGAACCCACTTATTGAGAAATTTTTGCTAACTCATTAAAGATTGAGATGTTCTTATAAGACCCCTGTGAAGAGATTAGGATTATTGTTGAATAAACAATTTCATACATACCTGAAATGTGACAGATAGGAATAAAAATAAATTTGTGTTGAAAATCTTTTTGTAACAAATTGAAATGGACTTATAAAAATTATAAAAATAAATTAGTGTTGAAAATCTTCATTGAAGATTTTCAACGCTAATTTATTTTTATAATTTTTATAACAGTCCATTTCAATTTGTTACAAAAACTTCATAAAAAAGAACAACTACAAAGTAATTACAACAATCTATTCTTCTCCATTTTGGAATTTTGTGGTTGGTTATTCACTGACTTGAGAAAACCTGAAACCTGTTATGAGAGACTACCTGTCTTGAGAGACCACTTTTGTGTGGCCCAAAGGGAGTCTCTCAAGACAGGTTCTACTGTAGTTGATAAAAAGCACTTCAGGAGAATGCAGTGATCTAATCATCTGTATTAATACTTCTCCATTTATTTGGGGACATCCTCAATTGATAAACAGGTGTCCCAAAAAATTCCAGGATCTGTCTGAGATTATATCTGTTTGCTTTTCTTTGTTTTAGATTGTTTGAAATTTGACAATGTTTGGAGTCCATCAAATTATCCTCACCTTTGTTCCCCTATATCACCATGTGTTTCTCTGCAGTGGACTTTAAGAGATGGCGAGATTGTTAATGTTCCAACAGTTCTCTTGGTTAAAGGAGATATTATTTTATTGCGACCAGGTCATGAGGCTCCTGCAAGATGTCAAGAACTGGAGGTTAGTCACCTTTTGCATGTGGTTAACACCACTTCACCATGAGTAGTGGACATTTGGTACACCAAGCTACTTTGGATATATTTTATTTATACCATAATCGTCAAATTAACAAGAGTTTAAATGTTAAATAAATCAATATTCACAGGTGCGAATCTGTTTTTGTTTAGCTGAGCACCGTGGGTGGTACTTCCACTGTCAATTTTATCGCAGAAATGAAATGGAAAAAGAAACGAACAAATCACGGGTCCTTTTTCATTTTAATAACATAATAACATACTATTTTGAGTTATGGATGCTTCATTAACATGAGACAATGTATGTTTGTTAATTTTTGGTGTCTTATGAGGTAAACTTATTTAAAAACGTAATAAATAATTGCCAGTTTCATTTCACTCTTTATGAGACGACGAGTGATAAATTTGGATGAGTTGCCATTCAAGGCTAGGTCACCAAAGGTCAACTTGGATGTAGTTCTAGTGTAGGTGTAAATTTTAACTAATGAAATCCCATTGCTGTCGTGTTCACCACGATTGGTGTGTAAAGCTAAATCTTATGTCATAGGTTTTTTATTAGCGCTCAACTTTGGCGAAGCCAAATTTGAAGTATTGTCATGGCCTGTCATCAGTCCGCCTGTCGCACTGTCAACACAGCTCGAGCTAGAGGCCGTATTTATGAACCAATCTTTACGAAACTTCTTGGGTACCTTTGTTATCACAGTGGGACGAGAACAAGTGTTTTGGGGTCCGGTCTGAAATTCAAAATGGCTGCTGGCAGCCATTTTGTACAAAATTAGGTGCAGTCAGATTTTTGCGCAGAAATTCCATATGAAAGCGCTGATTTGAATAATTTTTTGTGTGATTGTTTAGTGCCATGGGATACATCACATATAATACAGGTTTTTTTCTTGTGCGTAAATTATGCAAATTAGACTAACTTTGATTTATTTAGTGTGACTTTCAGCACTGTAAGTGAAAATGCCAATACGGTTCGGGCTAGAGGCCGTGTTTATGAACCAATCTTTACGAAACTTCTTGGGTACCTTTGTTATCACCGTGGGACGAGAACGGGTGTTTTGGGGTCCGGTCTGAAATTCACGATGGCCGCTGGCAGCCATTTTGTACAAAATTAGGTACAATCAGATTTTTGCGCAGAACTTCTATATCAAAGCTCTGATTTGAATAATTTTTGTATGAATGTTTAGTACCATGGGATATATCACATATAATACAGGTTTTTTTCTTGTGCGTAAATTATGCAAATTAGACTAACTTTGATTTATTTAGTGTTACTTTCAGCACTGTAAGTGCAAATGCCAATGGACTAGAGGCCGTATTTATGAAGCGATCTTTACGAAACTTCTTGAGTACCTTTCTTATCACCATGGGAGGAGAACGAGTGGTTTTGGTTGTGGTCTGAAATTCAAGATGGCCACCAGCAGCCTTTTTGTACTTTAGTTAGTGCAATCAGTTTTTTGTACAGAACTTCTGTATGAAAGTTCTGATTTGAATAAATTTTTGTATGACTGTTTAGTAACATGGAATACATCACATATAGTACAGGTTTTTTTCTCATGCAGAAATTATGCAAATTAGATGAACTTTGATTTATTCGGTGCTACTTATACACAGTAAGTGCACATGTTAATATTGCACGGGCTAGAGTCTGTATTTATGAACCGATCTTCACAAAACTTCTTGGGGTACCTTTGTTATCATCTTGTGACAGGAACGAGTGTTTTGGGGTGCCTTTGTTATCACTGTGCTATGAGAACAAATATTTTGGGGTTCAGTCAGACCCACTCTGGGACTCAAAGATTTCTCTTCTAGTTTAGCATCCAACTGTCACCCCACCTTTAAAATACTTTACCTATATATTTGTTACAGGCTATGGTCAGCATTTATGTACAGACCGTTACAATACGTTTCATGTACCTTTGTTATCAGGTCATTACCTAGATGTTTGTCATTGCTGTGTCACATACTATACATGTACATGTCTTAAACAAGTTGAGCTGCAGTGTCATTGACACTTTCATATATACAGTAAAACCTGTCTTGAGAGACCATTGTCTTGAGAGACCACCTGTCTTGAGAGACCACATCTGCCAGGCACCGATTGGTTTTACTCTATAATGGACCTGCTATGGGAGACCACCTGTCTTGAGAGACCACTGTGACCGAATGAAATGGTTTCACGCGCCGAATGCACGCAGGGACGGTATGGGGAGCAAGCCCCTTTCGACCCTCGTTCACTGTATAATAGTTGACTGTATAATTTTGTCATGTCAGAGCGTGGAGAGGAGGGAAAGAGTAAAGGTGTTCAGTGGTGTCTGTGTCTCCTGCGGTTTTTCTTGGTGGGAGGAGGATGTGTTGGAGAGATAGATGTTGGTGGCGTTGTTGGATCTGGAGGATTAGTAGGTCCCTTGATAATGAATGGCCTGATCCTAGCTGCTGTTTCTTCTTGAGATTTCCTGTAGCTTTTTAGGTTGATTATGAGGATTGTCCTGATTGAGTGTGCTGGGAATTTTTTTGATACGTAGAAGTTGTAGTTATCTTGGACTGTGGCTCGGGTTTTGTCGTTCTCGATCTCCTCCCCAAGGAATGCCTCCGCGGACTCTGAGAAGCTCTCCTCCTGGTCGGACTCCTGGTCCAAAGAAGCTGGAGAAGCAAGAGCTGGAGGGGTGGAAGGTGCGTCATCAGAGACAGCTTCCTGCACCATTGACAGAGCATCCTCCTCCATCTCCTCTTCAGATGAAGAGTCTGATGAGCTGGAGAATGAACTGTCACCTGAGGACCCATGGTCCTCAGGACCCTCCTCCTGGGAGAGGGGTGCCGGGCTGGACAACAGTTGTTCAGGGGTGACAGGTGTTGTCCCTTTGACGCCCTCACTTGCCTCCTTCTCTTCCTTTTCCTTCTTCTTCTCCTCCAGGAACTCCGTCATTCCGCGGGCATCTCGTCGTCTGGCAGAGGGTCCCTTCTTTCTTATTCTCTTCTTCTTGGTGCTGGCTGTGGCTGATCACTGTGACCTGGTACCAATTTGTATTTTTATGCCATAATGGACCTGTTTTGAGAGACCGCCCCTTTGAAGACTGAAACCATGACAAAAACTTTTTACCTGTTCTGGAATTGGAAAATCCATTGTGGTTATACTAACATAATTAAAAGTATTAAAAGCTCTTAATTGGGTTTCAATTGCTATTCAGTTACATAACTCATTAAAGATTGAGATGTTTTTATAAGACCCCTGTGAAAAGATTAGGATTATTGCAGAATAAACAATTTCATACATACCTGAAATGTGACAGATAGGATTATAAAAATAAATTTGTGTTGAAAATCTTCAATGAAGACACATGCCTTGAAGATCTGCAACATATATAAAATTTGCAGAAAAAATATTTTTTCTCATAATTATTGTCCTTTATCGACTGGAACAATTTCCGGCGTTTTTTAATTGAGGGTACCTTCATGTTGTAATCAACTCCTCTCACATTTTCTAATGTAGAAAGTTGAAACTTTAGGATACGGTTACACATGCTTTAGAGATGTACAACATATATAAAGTTTACATAAAAATGTTTCTTCACAAAATTATCAAATCAAATCAAGTCAGTCTTACAGTTAAAACTATAAGTCCTGTCATGAAATGCACACAAATCAAATTCTGTGCATATGGCCTGTGCACAAGCAATGTTTCTGCCAATGGATCTCTGGGTCCCCCGGTGACGAGTGAAAAACACAAATTTTTATGGTTGCACACAGTGGCTAATTATTACGGCGAAGCAGGTCTAGTAACCGCTCGACTCTGTTCGTAAGTCCGTCCGTCCATCCGTCCGAAACACTTTTTTCGTCAAAGTTTTCTTGGCTTCTATGAAAGGGAATGATTTTATATTTGGTCTGCTGCTTCATAATGATGAGTTGTATCATGTAAGCAATTTTCAGATCTGCCGTGCAGCCACTTCCTGTTTGCCGATACTTTGAAATTTTACTGTACCCACTGAACATTGAAATTTTCCGTCAAGGGTTTCTTGGCTTCTATGCAAGGGATTGATTTTATATTTGGTCTGCTGCTTCATAATGATGAGTTGTATCGTGTAAGCAATTTTCAGATCTGCCGTGCAGCCACTTCCTGTTTGCTGATACTTTGAAATCTTACTGTACCCACTGAACATTGAAATATTCCGTCAAGGTTTTCTCAGCTTCTATTCAAGGGATTGATTTTATATTTGGTCTGCTGCTTCATAATGATGAGTTGTATCGTGTAAGCAATTTTCAGATCTGCCATGCAGCCACTTCCTGTTTGCCGATACTTTGAAGTTTTACTGTACCCACTGAACATTTAAATTTTTCGTCAGACGTTTCTCGGCTTCTATGCAAGGGATTGATTATATATTTCATATGGAGCCTGATAATGATCAATTGTATCATACATGCAATTTTCAGATCTGCCGTGCAGCCACTTCTTGTTTGCCGATTCAATTGCATGCAGCGACGCAGGTCCAGACCCGGTATTGGTCTTGGCTTGTTTTCAAACACCATGATTAATCGGATAAGGGATTAAATAGAATACCCCTTTCCACTTAAAGCCAGCGTTTGATGTTTTTCGGTAGCGATAATGACAAATTAATGTCCATTATTCCGCCACGGTGTTCAACCGTGTTTTACTTAGAAGCACTCAAATCGATAAATGTTTCAATGATTACATGTATCTGTGCAACGACAACAACAAATTAAGATGAGGACAAAGCCCAAAATGTGTATGAGGAGACTGAAAAAAATAGAAATACTGATCAACGCATGTATCAACTATCATTGTATGTGTGTGCCTCGATACGTTTGCGTTCCCGTGGAACCAAACACATGCATGAAAAAAGTGGTGTGTGCACACGTCACGTGACAACGTGCGTCAAAAAAACGGAAATCTTCCACTTCGTTTTCAGCTAGTAGAAATTTGCCCTGTCTATTTCGTCCATATATAAAAGTTTAAAACAAACTTTTGTGGTGTAAATTACTAAATGTACATGTATTTGCATTCCTACGACAGTGGGGTAGATACCTTTCCATCACTACAAGCTACAAATATTTTTATACTGTACCAATGACCCAGACATAGCTGGTGCTAACTCTTAAAAATGTAGGGCCAAACACAAATTTTGCCCCCCAATCCCCAAAATTTGCATCTAAAATCAAAGAAAACATGTCCTGAATGGCCCTCCATACTTCACCTCTACTGCGCATGCACAGTGTCAAGGACATCCCGAAATTGGTGCCATTAATCATTCTTTGTTTGACCCTTCATCAGTTAACATCTGACTGATCTTTGTGCTTGTAAATCTCAGTTTAAATGATGCCAGACACATAAATATTAGAGAAATGGTGATTCTAAGGAGGTTATAGAAGGAGGAGAGGAAAAATGAGTGACAGAAAATATTCAGGGCTGTAACTTAAAATTTTTTAATGAAATTATGTTAAGTTACCTATATTTTTATACTGTACCAATGACCCAGACATAGCTGGTGCTAACTCTTAAAATATAGGGCCAAACACAAATTTTGCCCCCCAATCCCCAAAATTTGCATCTAAAACCAATGAAAACATGTCCTGAATGGCCCTCCACACTTCACCTCCACTGCGCATGCGCAGTGTCAAGGACGTTCCGAAATTGCGCCATTAATCATTCTTAGTTTGGCCCTTCATCAGTTAACATCTGACTGATCTTTGTGCTTGTAAATCTCAGTTTAAATGATGCCAGACACATAAATATTAGTGAAATGGTGATTCTAAGGAGGATATAGAAGAAGGAGAGGAAAAATGTGTGACAGAATATTATCAGGGCTGTAACTTCAAATTTTTTAATGAAATTATGTTAAGTTACCTATTTTCGAGGCAGCAGCCATTTTGTTGTCATTCTTGTTATTTAGTTACACTGATTTTTCAATGTTTTCCTCTGTCCCTTTCCTTTAAGTCCCCTCTTGCTATTCTCCCATGCTTTTGGCATAGTTTCTGTAATTATTATTACTAAAATTTCTTGGGAGTTTTAGCTGAATAACAGAATGAATTCTGTTCTTTTCCCCATGTTTACGTCTTCACCTATGGGTGGTTAGGTGTTGTGTTCTGCATCTACCATCTGATGTTCTGCAGTTTCTTCCCTGGAAGTCTCTGTTTTGCATCAGATAGTGTATTTTTGGTAACTGATTTCGGGCCTGGGTGCCTGGAGTCTTATTTTAGTGTTTTTACACTCATTGTTTACATTTACAACAGCCCTCTGTGTGAGGGGGGGATTTCTTGAAAATAATATCTTGACGTTAATTTAATCATAACTAGATATATTATTATTGTTCGTAAGTGTTGCATAAATTGTTTAAAATATTTTTAAATTTTTTGTCCACACTTAGGCTTGGGATCCATTGGGGCTCAACGTTACTTTTCAGAAACTTGGGCTGTTCTGAAAAAATATTTTTTCAAAATATTTTGATTTCAATTATTTTTTCTGTGTTAATGGATCATATTATTATTAGGTATTTTGATTGTCAGGGGTTGATGCGAGTACCAGGACTTTGTTTTCTTTTCACATTGAAAGGATTTTGATCAATTGTAATAAGAGGAAGTCTTCCTCTGACTTTTATAATCATTCTATATGTAGTCAGTGTACTCGCATTAACTCCTGTTCTGTATCTGATGATTTCGATGACAACATGGGAAGCGTATGTCACGGTATGTTAGTGGGGAATTGGACATTCCGGTCCTTTCCCCGCAGGGTCACTCTACTTTATCAATTTCTATTTCAGACGATCAAGATTAGGGTGATGTATCTGTGATGTCTTCCAACAGTGTGCCTCCGTCGTCACAATTAATGAAGGGCTAGCGGAAAAGTGCTCATGTAAATACGCCAATTGCCTAAGAGGACCTAGTAGGTTCGACGGCCTTTGACGTCCGCTAGCTCGCCCGGTGTAGCATCCATTCATCGAATGGTTCGGCAGCCGGGTTCGTCCGTTGTGGTCTAGAAGGAGTTTTGGGGTGATGCGAGCACTATAAATCAACCAAATGCACACCCAGTGACGGCGGATTAGAGGGAGAACGGAGGAAGCCTTTTAGTCCGGTTCATAGCTCGTTCTGGTCCATCTGGACGGCGAGCGAGAGAGGCCCCTCTCTCGTACAACAACATCTGGCCCCAGATGTTGTGGTACAAAATGTTTTGCATTCGGAGTATACGTCCGCCGCTCAGGACGCTCCGACATATAGTCAGTCCGGAGAGACTGTCAATAAGGCTTCCTCATTCTCATGGTAGCGCACACGACCGCTCTTGGCTACGTGACCTCGGATATCCAGTCAGCTTCGCCAGTCAGAGAATCATCGGCAACCAGGTCACACCATCCGGTAGCCAGGGACACAAGGCCTGCAGACTCCGGACGTTCGCATAGGAAAGTGTGCGGGAGTCAACGTACACGGAGCTTCCGGCGGCAATGCATCGTAAGACCGCTACTGCACAGGCCTCGGGGACGGACGTGCTATCCTAAATAGCACAGCTTATTGCAGCATCCCAGCAACAACTGAATCTGTCTCATAATGTTTTATCCGACGATGCTGGGTCAGGACGCTCCGCGGAAGCGGGTACGGACGTCCGAAAATTTCATCCGGTCCGACGGGATACCGAAAGGGATTCGGAGGATTTCGAGCTTTCCCTTTCGGAACAACATATGCTGTTGTGTATGTCATCTGACTTGATCTTCTACAGGTTCTTTTGTCGGACCAGAATGCTGCGATGCCGGATAAGAAACTGATAGCGTCGGTGGACTTAGAAATTTTTGGTTCGGTTCAGGGACATCGTCCCTCAGTTCCGACATAGTCCAATAATGTCACACAAACTTTCGAATTATTGAACGACGCTATATATTTATTATTATATGCTTGCTATTACCAAGCATTTCTAGTTTCTTGTTCGCAAAGTTACGGAGATGTCTTTCAAAAGTGTGCCTCTGTCATCATAGTTAATGAAGAGCTAGCGGCAATAAGTGCTCATGGAATATGTCTGTCGCCTAAGAGGTCCCTTGTAGGATCGACGGAGTGACATTCGCTAGCTCACCCGGTGTAGCGTACATTCGTCGAATGGTTCGGCTGCCGGGTTCGTCCGTTACGGTCTTGGAAGGAGATTTGGGTGATGCGAGCACTATAATTACTTTAGTACTCACCCAGTGACGGCGGATTGAGGACAGATCGGAGGAAGCCTGTTAGTCCGGTTCCTGGCTTGTCCAGGTCCGTCCGTCCCTCTCTCATACAACAACATAGGGGACCGCATGTTGTGGTTCAGATATTTTACATTCGGAGCATATGTCCATCGCTCGGGACGCTCCGTTATATTGACAGTCCGAGAGACTGTCGATAATGCTTCCTCATCCTCACAGCAGTGCACACGACCGCACATTGGCTACGTGGCCTCGAGTATCCGATCAGTTTCGTCATTCAGTGATTCCACGGCGAACAGGTCACGCCATCCGGTAGCCAAGGGACACGAGGCCTATACACTCCGTTCGCTCGCATATTAGTAGTATGCACGGGGTAACGATCACGGAGCTTCCAGCGGCAATGCATCGTAGGACCGCTTCTCCACAGGCCTCAGTGACGGACGTGCTATCCGAGTTAGCACAGTTTTTTCGCAGCATCCCAGCAATCGACAGTTTCTTGGTCAAATCAGGAATTATCTGACGGCGCTGGGTCGGTGCGGTCCGCGGTTGCATCAGGTACGGACGACCGAACGCTTTATAGGGTCCGACAGGATGGCGAAAGGGATTCGAAAGATTTCGAGTTTTCCCTTTCGTAGCATCGGAAGCTGCCATACATATCTTCCGGCATTATCTTCCAGTGATTGTTATTTTGGACTACATTGCTGCGATGTTGGATAAGAGACTTATAGCGTCATTGGACATGGAATTTTGGATCGGTTCAGGGACATTGTCCCTGACTTACCGACACAGTCCAATAATGTCATTAGAACATGTGTATTATTTATCGACGCTATATATATATAAGCCTGCTACCAAGCATGATAGTTTAGTTTCTTGTCCGCAATGCTCATTTCTGCCTTTTATCATTTATACGAATAATTTATTTTGGCAGAACAGGGCATACCGAGAGTTCATATGCATCTAGACGGCGTGGTTAAAGACTGGAAATAATCTTTTTCGCCATCTATGTCTTTTCCAACCACAATGTTGGAAACGACAATGATGTCTAATAGACTTAACTTAGACGCTTTATCATACGTAATCCACCTTACTGACGCATTATCATTACGTCTTCAAGAGAAAGAATTCCGGGATATGATCCTCAATGTGATTTCTTTTGAGGGCAGTAGTTTGTTCACGTATAACTCCGCCCTTCAGTGGCTGCTTGGAGTTGATTAGACGTGACACAGCCCTAGCTACATCCACGCACGTGGATAGTAAGGTGAAGAACTCTCTCAGAGTCGCTTCGTTCTCGGAGAAGCTTCTCTTCGACGGCAACTTTTCAGCAATCCATGAATTGCTCGATTTACACGTTCTCTTGTCTATCTAGTGTAGCAAGAGATTCAGACTGGGGCAAACATTCGGTGGTTGACTCAAGAGAGTGCCACTGCAGTTGCCGGATCCGAGTTTTATAATTATGACGGTTGCCAGTCAAACAGGTTGAGATATAATATTGATCCCAACGGATTCGAAGTGCCAGGGTCTTTGGGTTCCGCAGTCTCTAAGCAAGCACTTATCTTCCACGGAATAATGTTTTTTTAGGCTTGCTTTATGTCATTGGATGAACATTATTCAGAAACGCATGTCCAAATCCTGTCTGTTAATTCGACAGTAGTGGCGTATCTCCGGAACCAGGGAGGCACTCTCATTCGTTTCCGTTATTCAATTTAATGGAAAGAATCCTTCTGTTTGTTATAGTACACCAAGTTCTTCTTCGGTCCGTCATATTCCGGGTCGTCTGATTGTATTACCGGACTCCCGTTCACTTATGGGTTGCTTGTTGCCGTCAGAATGGACTCTCAACAAACAAGTATTCAATCAGATTTGCTATCAATGGGAGTGCCCAATGATAATTTATTTACGACACAACTTGCTAATCAATTGCAGACATATGTGTTTGCTTGTCCGGATCTCTGAGCTTATGTTGTTAATGCTCTATTGATCTAATAGGACAGAATGATAGGATATGCGTATCCTCCTGCGCTGTTGTTTCAGCAAGTATTGCTAAGATAAACAACCACAATACATTTCTGATGATAGCATCTCTGTCTTCACAGAGACCGTGGGTAAATTTACTCTGATGTCTACTGTCGGACTTAACGCGAAATCTTCCTCCATGAGTGGATCTTTTTTCACTGGGTAAAATCGTGTCATCTTTATCACAACCCGCAAGGTCTCAACCTTCACGTATTCCGTTGTGTGGTCCTTATTGCATTGTAAGCATTGTACTGGACGAGCTTTGGACGCGATTTCTTACTATAGGAGAACCTCTTCTTCGCTATACTATGCGGCAAAAGTGGAGGCTCTTCCGTCGTTGGTGTAGGGATCACTATGCTGATATTGTTGATTCCTCCATACTAGTCATTGCAACTTTTTAGTATACTTTTTTGACAAGATCTACTGCAGCCTGTTATTATTAAGGTTATAGGTTTATGTTACCTCATACCTATGCTCTCCATGATAGTTTACAATTGAGTCTTATGTCTCTTTATCTAAGTCAGTTAGTAACTTTTCGATAAATAGACTTAGAATCATTAGATTAAATTCCTATACGGAATTTAACTTCGGTTCTTATTTAGCTAAGTAATCATTTGAGCCTCTGGAAACAGTAGTTTTCAAATTCTGACCTTTTAGACAGTAATTCTGTTGGCTTCTCTTTTACTGAAGAGTCAGTGAGTTTCATGCACTATCGGTGGATGATTTTCACTTTCGTAGTTTCGGAATCACTACTTCCTTTACTATTTAGGTTGAATTTTCGCATAAGAGACAGGCTCCTAATTAATATTCGGAACCTATTGTTATTAAGGTCCTTCCGTCTTCGTACGGGCATAGGCCTTTACTCTGTCAGGTTAGAGTTTATGTATTTATAAACAGATATCTGTTTATTACTACGGGCGTAAGCTTCTTCTGTCTTTGATGCCTAATAGAAGGACGTTACGCTCCATTCTATTGCTAATGGATTCAATTAACTATCGATACTGCTTATGGTATATCATTGACTCAGCAGTTGTGTTTGAGATTTCGGCTCATGAAGTAAGAGTTCTTCTACATCTTGGGCTTACATTAATAGTGTCGCTATTATAGATTTTTGAAGGCTGCTCATTGGGCTCAGCCATCCACATTCATGAATTTTTATCTCAGAAATATCGAGTCCATTTCTGGAGGCCTCTATTGGTAGGTCTATTATCTACTGCTCAGAATGTCATTCACTTAACAGTTGCTACTATAGCTAGGTAGGCTGTCTGTTTCGGCAGTGACTCCGTTCTGCTGCCCTCTTCGCTCTGGGCTATTTGACCCAGGGCAAGAAAAAGGGGGGGGGGGGGGGGAGGGTGTTTCCTTGGGTCACCTGTTTTACTATGAAAACAAGGGGATACCTCCTCCGGAGTTAGTAATTCTGAGCTGTTATTGGGATGGTTGTTTAGTGAGAAGTTTATGTTTTAAAAATTCATTCAGGTCTTAGTTTTTAAAGTATAGCTTTTGAATATAGCACGTGTCAACGGACATTATTATACAATCCTCAGACACTTTTAAGGAGTATTAAGAGTCTCTATCTCTAGACTTACTTTATTTATTGGCTTACTTTAAAAATTATTAGTACAAGGATTATACTAGATATTAATAGAGTACATGGATGTATGATGCTCAATTTTTGGAAGGTGTTGTATCTTTCTAATTTATCATAAATAAGAAAGATACATTTAAGGCCTAATACTTCTTTTTCCCTAGAGGGGATGACTCTATTTTATATAATTGAGCGTATTCCATCTTGCTCTATGTCCTTGGCCCTCCAGCCTTTTTACTATTCAGCTATGTCTGGGTCATTGGTACAGTATAAAAATGTTAAAAAATTTATAGTAATTTATATATTTTTTATACTTACCAATGATCCAGACGGGGATGGCCCTCCCAGGAGTTGGGAACTCTTACCTCCCTGCTGAGTACATAGTGCTTACCAGGCACTGGTTATAAGAATGATTAATGGCGCCAATTTCAGAACGTCCTTGACACTGCACATGCGCAGTAGAGGTGAAGTGTGGAGGGCCATTCAGGACATGTTTTCTTTGGTTTTAGATGCAAATTTTGGGGATTGGGGGGCAAAATTTGTGTTTGGCCCTATATTTTAAGAGTTAGCACCAGCTATGTCTGGGTCATTGGTAAGTATAAAAAATATATAAATTACTATAAATTTTTTAACTTTCGAGGCAACAGCCTGTTGTGGTCATTCTTGTTATTAAGTTACACTGCTTGTTCAGTGTTTTCCTCTCTCCCTTTCCTTTAAGTCCCCTCTTGCTATTCTCCCATGCTTTTGGCATATTTTCTGTAATATTATTACTAAAATTTCTTGGGAGTTTTAGCTGGATAACAGAATGAATTCTCTTCTTTTCCCCATGTTTACGTCTTCACCTATGGGTGGTTAGGCGTAGTGTTCTGCATCTACCATCTGATGTTCTGTAGTTTCTTCCCTGGAAGTCTCTGTTTTGCATCAGATAGTGTATTATTGGTAACTGATTTCGGGCCAGGGTGCTTGGAGTCTTGTTCTGGTGTTTTTACACTTTTTGTTTACATTTACAACAGCCCTCTGTGTGAGGGGGCATTTCTTGAAAATAATATCTTGATGTTAATTTAATCATAACTAGATACATTATTATTGTTCGTAAGTTTTGCATAAATTTTTTTAAAATATTTTTAGAATTTTTGTCCACACTTAGGCTTGGGATCCATTGGGGCTCAACGTTACTTTTCAGAAACTTGGGCTGTTCTGAAAAAATATTTTTTCAAAATTTTTTGATTTCAGTTATTTTTTCTATGTTAATGGATCATGTTATTATGTATTTTGATTGTCAGGGGTTGGTGCGAGTACTAGGACTTTGTTTTCTTTTCACAATGAAAGGATATTGTTCAATTGTAATAAGAGGAAATCTTCCTCTGACTTTCATAATCATTGTATAATGTAGTCAGTGTACTCGCACTAACTCCTGTTCTGTATGTGTTAATTTCGATGACAACATGGGAAGCGTGTGTCACGGTATGTTAGTGGGGAAATGGCCATTCCGGTCCTTTCCCCGCAGGGTCACTCTACTTTATCAGTCTCTATTTCAGACGATCAAGAACAGGGTGATGTATCCATGATGTCTTCCAAAAGTGTGCCTCCGTCGTCACAATTAATGAAGAGCTAGCGGAAAAGTGCTCATGTAAATACGTGAATTGCCTAAGAGGACCCTAGTAGGTTCGACGGCCTTTGACATCCGCTAGCTCGCCCGGTGTAGCGTCCATTCATCGAATGGTTCGGCAGCCGGGTTCGTCCGTTGCGGTCTAGAAGGAGTTTTGGGTGATGCGAGCACTATAAATCAACCAAATGCACACCCAGTGACGGCGGATTAGAGGAGAGAACGGAGGAAGCCTTTTAGTCCGGTTCCTAGCTCGTCCAGGTCCATCCGGACTGCGAGCGAGAGAGGCCCCTCTCTCGTACAACAACATCTGGCCCCAGATGTTGTGGTACAAAATGTTTCACATTCGGAGCATACGTCCGCCGCTCAGGACACTCCGATATATAGTCAGTCCGGAGAGACTGTCAATAAGGCTTCCTCATCCTCATGGTAGCGCACACGACCGCTCTTGGCTACGTGACCTCGGATATCTAGTCAGCTTCGCCAATCAGAGAATCATCGGCGACCAGGTCACACCATCCAGTAGCCAGGGACACGAGGCCTGCAAACTCTGGACGTTCGCATAAGAAAGTATGCGAGAGTCAACGTACACGGAGCTTCTAGCGGCAAAGCATCGTAAGACCGCTACTGCACAGGCCTCGGTGACGGACGTGCTATCCCAAATAGCACAGCTTATCGCAGCATCCCAGCATCGACAGAATCTCTGTCGCATCATGTATTATCCGACGACGCTGGGTCGGGACGCTCCACGGAAGCGGGTACGGACGTCCGAAAATTTCATCCGGTCCGACGGGATGCCGAAAGGGATTCGGAGGATTTCGAGCTTTCTCTTTCGGAACAACATCAGCTGCTGTGTATGTCATCTGACTTATCTTCTAGAGGTTTTTTCGTCGGACCAAAATGCTGCAATGCCGGATAAGAAACTGATAGCGTCGGTGGACACAGAAATTTTTGGTTCGGTTCAGGGACATCGTCCCTCAGTTCCGACATAGTCCAATAATGTCACACAAACTTTCGAATTATTGAACGATGCTATATATATATTATTATATGCTTGCTATTAACAAGCATGTCTGGTTTCTTGTTCGCAAAGTTACTGAGATGTCTTTCAAAAGTGTGCCTCTGTCGTCATACATAATGAAGAGCTAGCGGCAATAAGTGCTCATGGAATACGTCAATCGCCTAAGAGGTCCCTAGTAGGATCGACGGAGTTGACATTCGCTAGCTCACCCGGTGTAGCATCCATTCATCGAATGGTTCGGCAGTCGGGTTCGTCCGTTGCGGTCTAGGAAGGAGATTTGGGTGATGCGAGCACTATAATAGACTTTAGTACACACCCAGTGACGACGGATTAGAGAACAGATCGGAGGAAGCCTGTTAGTCCGGTTCCTAGCTCATCCAGGCCCGTCCGGGCTGCGAGCGAGAGGGGTTCCTCTCTCATACAACAACATATGGGACCGGATGTTGTGGTACAGTCATTTCGCATTCGGGCCATATGTCCGCCGCTCGGGACGCTCCGTTATATTGACAGTTCGAGAGACTGTCGATAATGCTTCCTCATCCTCACAGCAGCGCACACGACCGCACATTGGCTACGTGACCTCGAGTATCCGGCCAGCTTCGTCATTCAGTAATTCCACGGCGAACAGGTCACTCCATCCGGTAGCCAAGGGACACGAGGCCTATACACTCCGTTCGCTCGCATAATAGAAGTATGCACGGGGTAACGAACACGGAGCTTCCAGCGGCAAAGCATCGTAAGACCGCTTCTCCACAGGCCTCAGTGACGGACGTGCTATCCAAAATAGCACAGCTTATCGCAGCATCCCAGCAAACGACAGATTCTCGGTCGGATCACGAATAATCCGACGGCGCTGGATCGGTGTGCTCCGCTGTTGCATCAGGTACGGACGACCGAACACTTATAGGGTCTGACAGGATGGCGAAAGGGATTCGGAGGATTTCGAGCTTTCCCTTTCGGAACAACAGAAGCTGCCATACATTTCTTCCGGCATTATCTTCCAGAGGTTGTTCCGTCGGACTACATTGCTGCGATGCTGGATAAGAGACTAATAGCGTCATTGGACACCGGAGTTTTGGATCGGTTCAGGGACATTGTCCCTGACTTGCCGACACAGTCCAATAATGTCATTAGAACATTCGAATTATTTAACGACGCTATATATAAGCTTGCTACCAAGCATGATAATCTAGTTTCTTGTCCGCAATGCTCTATTCTGCCTTTCATCAATTCTAGGAAATAATTTACATTGGCAGAACAGGGCATACCAAGAGTTCCTATGCATCTTGACGGCGGGACTGAAGCCTGGGAATTATCTTTTTCGCCGTCTATGTCAATTCCAACCACGATGTTGGAAACGACAATGATGTCTATTAGACTTAACTTAGACGCTTTATCATATGTAGACCACCTTACTGAGGCGTTATCATTACGTCTTCAAGAGAAAGAATTCCAGGATATGTTCCTCAATGTGATTTCTTTCAAGGGCAGTAGTTTTTCCACGTATAACTCCGCCCTTCAGTGGCAACCTGGAGTTGGTTAGACGTGACGCAGCCCTAGCTACATCCACGCGCGTGGATAGTAAGGTGAAGAAAACGCTCAGAGTCGCTTCGGTCTCGGAGAAGCTTCTCTTCGACGGCAACCTTTCAGCAATCTATCAATTGCTCGATATACACGTTCTCTTGTCTATCAAGTGTAACAAGAGATTCAGACTGGGGCAAACATTCGGTGGTTGACTCAGAGGGTGCCACTGCAAGGTCTCAACCTTCACGTATTCCATTGTGTGGTCCTTCTTGCATGGCAAGCATTGTACAGGACGAGCTGTGGACGCGATTTCTTACTGTAGGAGAACCTCCTCTTCGCTATACTATGCGGCTAAAGTGGAGTCTCTTCCATTGTTGGTGTAGGGATCATTATGTTGATATTTTTGATCCCTCCATACTAGACATTGCAACTTTCTAGTATACTTGTTTGACAAGATCAACTGCAGCCTGTTACTATTAAGGTTATAGGTCTATGTTATCTCATACCTATGCACTCCATGATAGTTTACTATTGAGTCTTATGTCTCTTTATCTAAGTTAGTTAGAAACTTTTCGATAAATAGACCTAGAATCCTTAGATTAATTCCTATACGGAATTTAGCTTCGGTTCTTATTTAGCTAAGTAATCATTTGAGCCTCTGGAAACAGTAGTAATTAAGACAGTAATTCTCTTAGTCTTCTCTTTTACTGAGGAGTCAGTGAGCTTCATGCACTATCGGTGGACGATTCTCACTTTCGTAGTTTCGGAAACACTATTTCCTTTACTACTTAGGTTGGATTTTTGGTTAAGAATCAGGCTCCTAATAATATCCGGAACCTATTGTTATTAAGGTCCTTCCGTCTTCGTACGGGCATAGGCCTTTACTCTGTCCGGGTAGAGTTTACGTATTTATAAACAGATCTCAGTTTATCAGTAAGGACGTAAGCTTCTTCTGTCTTTGATGCCTAATAGAAGGACATTACGCTCCATTCTATTGCTAATGGATTCAATTAACTATCGGTACTGCTTATGGTATATCATTAACTCAGCAGTTTGTGCTTGAGATTTCAGCTCATGAAGTAAGAGCTCTTTCTACATCTTGGGCTTACATTATTAGTGTCGCTATTATAGATTTTATGAAGGCTGCTCATTGGGCTCAGCCATCCACATTCATGAATTTTTATCTCAGAAATATTGAGTCCATTTCTGGAGGCCTGCATTGTTAGGTCTATTATCTACTGCTCAGAATGTCATTCACTTAACAGTTGCTACTATAGCTAGGTAGGCGTTCTGTTCCGGCAGTGACTCCGTCCTGCTGCCCTCTTCGCTCTGGGCTATTTGACCCAGGGCAAGGAGAAGGGGGCGGGGGGAGGGTGTTCCCTTGGGTCACCTGTTTTATTATGAAAACAAGGGGATACCTCCTCCGGAGTTAGTAATTCTGAGCTGTTACTGGGATGGTTTTTAAGTGATAAGTTTATGTTTTAAAAATTCATTCAGGTCATAGTTTTTAAAGTATAGCTTTTGAATATATTATGTGTCAAACGGCGTTATTATACAATCCTCAGACACTTTTAAAGGAGTATAAAGAGTCTTCATTCTCTAGACTATCTTTATTTTTTGGCTTACTTTAAAAATTATTAGTATAAGGATTATACTGGATATTAATAGAGTACATGGATGTTATGGTGCTCAATTATGGAAGGTGTTGTGTCTTTCTAATTTATCATAAATAAGAAAGATACATGTAAGGCCTAATACTCCTTTTTCCTTTTTACTATTCAGCTATGTCTGGGTCATTGGTACAGTATAAAAATGTTAAAAAATTTATAGTAATTTATATATTTTTTATACTTACCAATGACCCAGACGGGGATGGCCCTCCTAGGAGTTGGGAAATCATACCTCCCCGCTGAGTACATAGCGCTTACCAGGCACTGGTTATAAGAATGATTAATGGCGCCAATTTCGGGGCGTCCTTGACACTGCGCATGCGCAGTAGAGGTGAAGTATTGAGGGCCATTCAGGGCATGTTTTCTTTGGTTTTAGATGCAAATTTGGGGGATTGGGGGGCAAAATTTGTGTTTGGCCCTACATTTTTAAGAGTTAGCACCAGCTATGTCTGGGTCATTGGTAAGTATAAAAAATATATAAATTACTATAAATTTTTTAACTTTCCAACAAAAATTGTTTCTATGTTTCTACTCATTCGGGGTGGTGGGGAGAGTGGGGGATTGTAATCCCATCGCCCATGCAATTTTTTAAAAATATTTCTCTTTTCGCCTCAATGTGTGTTTTAGTTTATACCTCAGGAACACGGCACAAGCTGGGAAATCGAAAGAAAAATGATATTTGATACCATTTTTGAATCTATGCTGACATGCCCCTGTAATGGTGATTGTGGCACTAGAGCTCTGTCAAACATAATATATATATAATATAATAGAATAAATGCCTGTATTGGATGTAGTGAGGCCAAAAAGGTTGATAAATAAGGGGAATTTGGTGCATGTCACAGTGATTTTTTTGACATATTACAAAAATTTATATACAATTAACAGGATTTTACTTTACAACCCATATGCTATTAACAGATAAAATTTGTACTGAAGGTATGGTAAATGGTTTTGTGTTTGAAAATTATATTCAGTTAACAGGGATATACAATTAAGAGATATCCAATTAAGTGGGCTTCACTGTACTACTATATATACATTTTGTTCATGGACATTTTGTCCAAGGACATTATGTCCTATGGACATTTTGTCCACCTATGCAGAACCACCATGGACATTTTGTTCATCTATGCAGAACTCCCATGGGCACTTTGTCCATGGGCATTTTGTCCATGGACATTATGTCCGTGGGCATTTTGTCCATGGACATTATGTCCATATAGCGTAATGATTTATCAATATTAACAGGAAAAATTTAAAACTTGGAGGTATCAAATGGTGCATTCTGGTGGCTTTTTGAAAATCCTATTGTTTTCTTCAATAGAAAAAAGTCGATGTTTTAACAGCATGATGGACATTTTTAAAGATGCTGGTACTTCCTTCCCGTGAATTAATGCTGCGTGCCTGTGATACAGGATTTGCGAAATTTATGCAAGGGAAATGTATCCGCAGGAACAGATGCCCAATCATGCCTCCACAGGTTCATGAATAAGTCATGGAAACCGCAGCCAAAAAACTGAATTTGTCTTTGTACTGCATACACACGACACACCAGAGTAAGTTACACTGGTGTGCATTAAGTTCCAAGACAAATTTGACAGTGTTGGCTGGATATACCGGCAGACGAGGCTTATTTTCACCAAACACGGAAAGGGGGGAGGGAGGGGGGCCTCCATTGCCCCCTGGTTTCTGCACCCCTGACTACCATCGACCGTATAATAGTAAAACAGATTACCAGCGAATATACTGCAAAGAAATGGCGTAGCCCACAGGTACTTGGCACGAGCTGGGAAATCGAAAGAAAAATGATGTTTGATACCATAATGGAAACGCCCCCAAATCCCCCCCCCCCCCCTCCCCATTCACATTGTGGCTTCAGCGCTCGTGTCAGATGCCTTCAACATCTGCTGCCCAGCCATATCACTTAATAATCAGAAATGTGCCCTCCCCCCCCCCCCCCCCCCCCCCCCCAATTCAAATGCTTCCTACGCCACTGACGATAGTTCACACTTGGAGCCAAAGTCCGTAAAATACTGTTTTGCCGTGGTACTTCCCGTGGGTTGTGCCACACCAAAAAATTACATTACAGGGTTTGTGGGCAACTGTGATTCTCAGAGCAGTGCAAAAGCCAAATACTAGAATGGAATGTTTATGTGAGGTGGTTGTTTTGTGGCAAATAAACATTTGTAGAAATATGCGAGTGGCTATTCAATCTAGCAATCTAGAACTTACGTACAGTTCGTCTCTTGAGTTTCAATGTGTTCTATGTGCCTACTGGAACTCAGGGGACAAGTAGTTAATATAGTTCTCGCAGGTTATCGTAAATTCTAACATTCTGTGATGTTTTCATTTAAGGATACAATCGCTGCTGCCATATCCTTAGAAAGAGACATCCGCCGTTGCTTGAATACCAGTCCTTACATGGAAAACAGGCGTTCGGATGAAGCTGATATTGCTGCATCACCAAATATCGGTAGGCCAACGCTGGTAGGAGGGCTTCATGGTCTCTCCACCAAATCAATGGGTCATCTATAATTGATGGACATCTAAATTATTTGTGTTCTTCAATTTTGTCAAATGGCACAAAATTTGACGTCGTCGGCATCTGCAATCCGGCTCGGGTAAACACAAGATAACAATGCAATGCTACATATTATACAATTATAATCTTCAAAGTTAAACGTTATTAACTTGGTTAAACTTTTTTAACGTTGTTAAAGTAATTTAGCATGTTAACGTTTGAAATGTTAACTGATCCCAGCCCTGAGTAGGAATCATTCTAACGTCATGTACATGTAACCACATTGTAATAGGTACACATTTTACAAAAATTGCCAAGATGTGAAATACACACTGCAAAAATATGTTGATGGCTAAATAACCTTATAATATATAATATTATATCATAATAAAAATAAATAATAATAAAAAAATATAACATCTGAAGCTCTGAAATAACTATGAGTGTACCATCATGCAGTGTCGAGTTTTTATAACAGTGTTTTAATCTTTTACCCAACGCAGACGGTATCAAAATGTATTATTTTAAATATCATTTTTTAAAATTAAAAAAAAAATTTCAGCAAAAATATATCATGTGACCCCTCTCCCCCCCCCCCCCCCCATCCCCCAATGAGCTCGTTCCAAAGAGGGGTCACTTGATATGGTTTTGTTGAAATTCTTTTTGAAAAATTGTATTTTTTCAGCTTCTCAATTTGCATATTAAGCGGGAGGATGTGGCCGATTGATTGGGTAAAGGGTTAATTTTTGTGGTTGGTTTTAAATAAGAGCTAAGTTTAATCTTGCTGATGTATATACTTATAAATGTATTTTTAAGGAAGTGGATGAGACACAACCTGAGATACAACTGAACGCAAATGATGTTTATTCTCCAGAAGTTGAAGGAACAGATGACAGATTCAGTTTACCACAGGGAAGGTCCCCAGTATCAGCAAAGGCTTTTATATTATTGGAAACTCCATTTCTTAACAACCTCAAGTAAGCTGTCTCCGTTTTTAGCTCACCTGACAGTCAGAGTGAGCTTTTCTTATCACTCTTCGTACATCGTCCGTCCATCGTCCATCGTCCTGCGGAAGGTGGTGTTTGAGCCTCTTTCTCCTAAACCACTGGCCACATTTTAATTCCGTCATCCGTCGTCCTGCATGAAGGTGGTGTTTGAGCCTCTTTCTCCTAAACCACTGGCCACATTTTAATTAAATTTCATGTAAGTAGTGGTTATGTAGGGGCATTTTGATTTTTATGCAAATTAGGTTTCGGCTCATATTGAGCAGAGGGGTGTGAAAAAAATGGCCAAATTTTTTGAAAATCTTCTTCTAATGAACCACCAGTAGGAGAGACTTGATATATGGTATATAGAGTCCTTTTGAGGTTTAGAATCAAGTTTGTTCAAGAGAAGTTTGTCGGGCATTATTTACCTTCGTTATGGGAGGGGCAAAAATTTTAGCCACTCCTAAAATTTCTATTTTCAGAAACGTGAGGTCGATTTGAACCAAATTTGATATGAGATGGTAATGGAAAAAAACATTTTCTCATTGGGAACCTCGGGAGCTAAAAATAGGAAAACCTTAAAACTGCCATATCTCCAAAACTACACGGCACAGAGAATTCTTATTTTGTATAAAGCTTACTTTTATCCAGTAGAATAGAATGGTTAAGAAAAAAATGCCTATCGGTTTGATTACAAGGTACTTTTTTCAGGACTTTGAAAAAGTGCGGAGTCAGCACTTTTTAACACTGTAGGCAATGGGAAAAAGATTAAAAAATCTTCTTCTCCAGATCCAGCAGGCAGAATCTTTTGATATTTGGTATGCAACATTCTAGGGTGGATCTGATTCAAGTTTGTTCAAATCTGCCTCCTGGGTTCATATTTGGGCTCAGTATAGGAGCCCGATTTCGAACTTAGTGCATTTCATGCAAATTTCTTAAAAAATCTTCTTCTCCTGATCCAGCGGGCGGAATCTTTTGATATTTGGTATGCAACATTGTGGGGTGGATCTGATTCAAGTTTGTTCAAACCGGCTCCCTAGATTCATATTTGGGCTCCCTATAGAAGCTCGAATTCGAACTTAATGCATTTCAGGCAAATTTCTTCAAAAATCTTCTTCTCCAGATCCAGCAGGCAGAATCTTTTGATATTTGGTATGCATCATTGTGGGGTGGATCTGATTCAAGTTTGTTAAAATCGGCCCCCTGGATTCATATTTGGGCTCACTATAGAAGCTCAAATTTGAACTTGGTGCATTTCAGGCAAATTTCTTAAAAAATCTTCTTCTCCAGATCCAGCAGGCAGAATCTTTTGAAATTTGGTATGCAACATTGTCGGGTGGATCTGATTCAAGTTTGTTCAAATCGAACCCCTGGGTTTATATTTGGGCTCAGTAAATTTCTTTGAAAATCTTCTTCTCAAGATCCAGCAGGCAGAATCTTTTGATATTGAGTATTCACCATTCTTAGGGGGGTGAGATTCAAGTTTGTTCAAGCCAAGTCCCTGGGTTCATATTTGGGCTCACTGTGGTAGCCCTAATTATAACTTAGTTCAAAATAAGGAATATTTTTATCCTGTACCAATGACCCAGACTTAGCTGGTGCTAACTCTAAAATATTAAGGGCCAAATGCAAATTTTACCCCCCAATCCCCCAAATTTGCATCTAAAACCGAAAATTACATGTCCTATATGGTCCTCCATACTTTTACCCCACTGCGCATGCGCAGTGTCAAGGAGGTCTCGAAATTGCCACCAAAAGTCATTCTTTGTTTGGCCCTCAATACAGTTACACTTCACTGTTATTTGTGCTTGTAAATCTCAGTTTTAAAGATGCCAGACACATAATTATGAGAGAAATGGTGGATATATGGTGGAAATAGAAGGTGGAGAGGAAAAAACAGTGGAAACAAATGTTCAGGGCTGTAACTTATAATTATTTTACGAAATTATTCATGTTACCTATTTTCGAGGCATGACCTTGTTGTGGTCATTCTTGCTATGAATGTTCCATTGTTTAATCAGTGTTTCCTCTCTCCCTTTCCTTTATTCCCCCCTAGCTATTCTCCCATGCTTTTGGCTTATTTTTTGTAATGCCTATTACTAAAATTTCTTGGGAGTTTTGGCTTGGTAACAGAATTATTTTCTGTTTTTTCCCCATGTTACGTCCTCACCCCAGGGGTGTTTAGGCGTTTTGGTCTGCATCTACCATCTGATGTTCTACAGTTTCTTCTCTGGAAGCCTCTGTTTTGCATCAGATAGTGTTTAAATTGGTAACTGATTTCGAGCTATATTTGTTTCAGTGTCTGGAGTCATGTTTCCGGTTTGTTGACACTTTTGCTTATGTTGACAACTGTTACTTCTGACAGTGATTACTTGTCTTCTGCTTAATTTAGTTCATAGCAAGATACATTAATATTGTCCATAAGTGTTACATTAATTTTTCAAAATCATTAAAAAATTTTGTCCACACTTAGGCTTTTTTGGGATCCTTTGGGCTCAAGGTTCCCATTGGGAACTTGGGCTCTTCTGAAAATTTTTTCAAAAATTTTTTTTTTTTTGAAAATTATTTTCTTTTGAAATGTTATAATGAATTATAATATATATGTATATTTATTTCAAAGGTTAGTGCGAGTAATATAACCGTGTATATTTTTTCTGGTTGGAAAAAATATTCTTCATTCGTAATGCGAGGATATCTTCCTCTAATTCACAAGTTCATTGTGTTTCTTATAGTCTATGTAGTCACATTAATTCTTGCTCTGTGTGTGTTGATTGATATGACAACGTTGGAGACGTGTGTCACGGTATTTTATTAGCGGTGAGGGGTCCATTACAGTCCTCTCTCCGTAGGGTCACTATATACTATCAGTTTCTTTTTCAGAATTCAGAGTGATGTTTCTGTAATGTCTTCAATAAGTGTGTCTCCGTCATTGCAATAGTAGGGCTAGCGGGAAGTGCTCAAGGTATTACGACAATTGCTGGGAGTTAGCTAGTTCTATCGAAGGCATTGTCGCCCGGTGTCGCGTCCATTCACCAGGAAAGAATGGCACAGCACCCGGGTTAGTCCGTTGCGGTCCAGGGAAGCAGATTGGGTGATGCGTGCACTACAAAACAGATGTTCACACCCAGCAACGACAGATCTGAGGATAATACGGATTAAGCCTGTCAGTCCAGTAGCTAGCTTGTCCAGGTCCCCCGGACCGCGAGCAAGAGAGGCCCCCCTCTCTCTTGCATCAACATCTGCGCTGCGATGTTGTTGTATGTTGTTCGCTTAGTCGGAGCTTACGTCCACTCCTCCTGCTTGGGACGCTCCGTTGCATGACAGTCCGATGCGGCTGCTATATTGGCTTCCTCATCCTTGTCAACACACACGACCGCACCTTGGCTATGTGACCACAGATTTCCAGGGGACATTCGCATATTATATAAATGCAGGACTGAACGTCCCTGGTGTTCCTGCTTCGCCAACCAAGGAATACACGTCGACCAGATCACTCCATCTGCTAGCCAAGAATACGAGACCTTTCCAGTCGGGACGTTTGTATATTATATAAATGCAGGAATGAACGTCCCGGGAGCTTCCAGCGGATATTTCACGTAGGACCGCGGCTCCACAGGTCTCATAGGGTAACATGAACTAGGTATTGTTACCATGAAGTCTTTGTAAGTGTGCTTCCGTTGTCACAGTCAAATGAAGAGCTAGCGGTAAAGTGCTCATACAGATACGTCAATTGCCTAAGAGGTCCCAAGTAGGATCGACGGCGTTGGCATCCACTAGCTTGCCCGGTGTTGCGACCATTCAACGAATGGCTCAGCACCCAGGTTCGTCTGTTGTGGTCCAGGAAGGAGATTTGGGTGATGCGAGCACTATAAAATACAGTGTGCACACCCAGTGACGACGGATACAAGGATGGTACGGAGGAAGCCTATTAGTCCGGTTCCTAGCTCGTCCAGGTCCATTGGGCTGCGAGCGAGAGAGGTTCCTCTCTCGTATTACAACATTTGGGCCCAGATGTTGTGGTACAAAACGTTGCTCAGTCGGAGCATACGTCCACCGCTCGGGACGCTCCGTTATATAGACAGTCCGGAGAGACTGCTCTTTTGGCTTCCTCATCCTCACGGCAGCACATGCGGCCGCACCTTGGCTACGTGACCTGTGATATTCAACCAACATCGCCGACCAGGGATTCTACGGCAACCAGGTCATGCCATCCGGTAGCCAAAGATACGAGGCCTTCATACTCCGGACGTTCACATATTAGATGTATGCAAGAGTGAACGTCCAAGGAGCTTCCAGCGGCTAAATCCTATAAGACCGAAGCTCCACAGGCCTCTGTTATGGACATGCTATCACAGATAGCACAAATTATTGCAGCATCCCAGCAACCGACAGTAACTCTGTCAGATCAGGAATATTTTTATACTGTACCAATGACCCAGACTTAGCTGGTGCTAACTCTAACAAAACCAGGGCCAAACACAAATTTTGCCCCCCAATCCCCAAAATTTGCATCCAAAACAAAAAGAAATCATGTCCTATAGGACCTCCATACTACGCCTCTACTGCGCATGCGCAGTGACGCAGACGTCCCGAAATTGGCGCCAATTATCATTCTCTGTTTGGCCCTTCATCAGTCTACATCTCACTGATCTTTGTGCTTGTAAATCTCAGTTAAAGGATGCCAGGCACGTAATTTTTGGAGAAAATGTGATTCTAAGGAGGATAGAAGGAGGAGAGGAAAAAGAAGTGACAAAAAATAATCAGGGCTGTACTTAAAATTTTTTGATGAAATTATGTTAAGTTGCCTATATTTTTATACTGTACCAATGACCCAGACATAGCTGCTGCTAACTCTTAAAATATAGGGCCAAACACAAATTTTGCCCCCCAATCCCCAAAATTTGCATCTAAAACTAAAGAAAACATGTCCAGAAAGGCCCTCCACACCTCGCCCCCACTGCGCATGCGCAGTGTCAAGGACGTTCCGAAATTGGCGCCATTTATCATTCTAAGTTTGGCCCTTCATCAGTTAACATCTGACTGATCTTTGTGCTTTTAAATCTCAGTTTAAATGATGCCAGACACATAAATATTAGTGAAATGGTGATTCTAAGGAGGATAGAAAAGGAGGAGAGGAAAAGAATGTGTGACAGAATATTATCAGGGCTGTAACTTAAAATTTTTTAATGAAATTATGTTAAGTTACCTATTTTCAAGGCAGCAGCCATTTTGTTGTCATTCTGATTATTTAGTTACACTGTTTTTTCAAGTGTTTTTCCTCTCTCCCTGTCCTTTAAGTTCCCCCTTGCTATTCTCCCATGCTTTTGGCATAGTTTCTGTAATTATTATTACTAAAATTTCTTGGGAGTTTTAGCTTAATAACAGAATGAATTCTGTTCTTTCCCCATGTTTACGTCTTCACCTACGGGTGGTTAGGCGTTGTGTTCTGCATCTACCATCTGATGTTCTGCAGTTTCTTCCCTGGAAGTCTCTGTTTTGCATCAGATGGTGTATTTTTGGTAACTGATTTCGGGCCTGGGTGCCTGGAGTCTTATTTTAGTGTTTTTACACTCATTGTTTACATTTACAACAACCCTCTGTGTGAGGGGGGGATTTCTAAATAATAATATCTTTATGTTATTTTAATCATAACTAGATACATTATTATTGTTCGTAAGTGTTGAATAAATTGTTTAAAATATTTTTAAAATTTTTGTCCACACTTAGGCTTGGGATCCATTGGGGCTCAACGTTACTTTTCAGAAACTTGGGCTGTTCTGAAAAAATATTTTTTCAAAATATTTTGATTTCTATTATTTTTTCTATATTAATGGATCATATTATTATTATGTATTTGATTGCCAGGGGTTAGTGCGAGTACCAGGACTTGTTTTCTTTTCTCATTGAAAGGATATTGATCATTTGTTTTAGGAGGAAGTCTTCCTCTGACCTTATTATCATTCTATATGTGGTCAGTGTACTCGCATTAACTCCTGTTCTGTATCGTATGATTTCGATGACAATATGGGAAGCGTATGTCACGGTATGTTGTTGGGGATTTGGACACTCCGGTCCTTTCCCCGCAGGGTCACTCTACTTTATCAATTTCTATTTCAGACGATCAAGATTAGGGTGATGTATCTGTGATGTCTTCCAACAGTGTGCCTCCGTCGTCACAATTAATGAAGGGCTAGCGGAAAAGTGCTCATGTAATACGCCAATTGCCTAAGAGGACCCTAGTAGGTTCGACGGCCTTTGACGTCCGCTAGCTCGCCCGGTGTAGCGTCCATTCACCGAATGGTTCGGCAGCCGGGTTCGTCCGTTGCGGTCTAGAAGGAATTTTGGGGTGATGCGAGCACTATAAAATTAACTTAATGCACACCCAGTGACGGCGGATCGGAGGGAGAACGGAGGAAGCCTTTTAGTCCGGTTCATAGCTCGTTCCGGTCCATCCGGACGGCAAGCGAGAGAGGCCCCTCTCTCGTTCAACAACATCTGGCCCCAGATGTTGTGGTACAAATGTGTCGTTAGCGGAGCATACGTCCGTCGCTCGGGACGCTCCGTTGTATAGGCAGTCTGCTGAGATTGCTAAGGCTTCCTCTTCTCATCAGCGCACACGACCGCACCTTGGCTGCGTGACCGCCGATATATTACCAGCTTCGCCGATCAAGGACTCTTCGGCGACCAGGTCACACCATCCGGCAGCCAGGGATTCGAGACCGATGGACTCCGAACGTTCGCATAGGAAGTATGTGGGAGCCATCTGATGCGGAGCTGCCCTCGGCGAAGCACCGATAGACTGCGCCTCCGCAGGTCTCGACGCCGGACGTTCTTGTGCACATAGCACAGCTTATCGCAGCATCCCAGCAGCCGACAGAAACGGTGTCGGATCGAGAATTATCCGACAGCGCTGGGTCGGTAGCCGGGGACTCGAGGCCTGCAGACTCCGGACGTTCGCATAGAAAGTGTGCGGGAGTCAACGTACACGGAGCTTCCAGCGGCAATGCATCGTAAGTCCGCTACTGCACAGGCCTCGGGAACGGACGTGCTTTCCTTAATAGCACAGTTTATCGCAGCATCCCAGCATCAACTGAATCTGTCGCATATATTTTATCCGACGATGCTGGGTCGGGACGCTCCGCGGAAGCGGGTACGGACGTCCGAAAAATTTCATCCGGTCCGACGGGATACCGAAAGGGATTCGGTGGATTTCAAGCTTTCCCTTTCGGAACAACATATGCTGCGATGCCGGATAAGAAACTGATAGCGTCGGTGGACTTAGAAATTTTTGGTTCGGTTCAGGGACATCGTCCCTCAGTTCCGACATAGTCCAATAATGTCACACAAACTTTCGAATTATTGAACGACGCTATATATATTATTATTTTATGCTTGCTATCCAAGCATTTATGGTTTCTTGTTCGAAGAGTTATGGAGATGTCTTTCTAAAGTGTGCCTCTGTCGTCATAGTTAATGAAGAGTTAGCGGCAATAAGTGCTCATGGAATATGTCTATCGCTTACGGAATGACATTCGCTAGCTCACCCGGTGTAGCATACATTCATCGAATGGTTCGGCTGCCGGGTTCGTCCGTTGCGGTCTAGGAAGGAGATTTGGGTGATGCGAGCACTTTAATTACTTTAGTACTCACCCAGTGACGGCAGATTGAGGACAGATCGGAGGAAGCCAACAACATAGGGGACCGCATGTTGTGGTTCAGATATTTTACATTCGGAGCATATGTCCGTTGCTCGGGACGCTCCGTTATATTGACAGTCCGAGAGACTGTCTTTAATGCTTCCTCATCCTCACAGCAGGGCACACGACCGCACATTGGCTACGTGACCTCGAGTATCCGATCAGTTTCGGCATTCAGTGATTCCACAGCGAATAGGTCGCGCCATCCGGTAGCCAAGGGACACGAGGCCTATACACTCCGTTCGCTCGCATATTGGAAGTATGCACGGGGTAACGATCTCGGAGCTTCCTGCGGCAATGCATCGTAAGACCGCTGCTCCTCAGGCCTCGGTGACGGACGTGCTATCCGAGTTAGCACAGTTGTTTCGCAGCATCCCAGCAATTGACGGTTTCTCGGTCGAATCAGGAATTATCCGACGGCGCTGGGTCGGTGCGGTCCGCGGTTGCATCAAGCTACGGACGACCGAACGCTTTATAGGGTCCGACAGGATGGCGAAAGGGATTCGATAGATTTCGAGTTTTCCCTTTAGTAGTATCGGAAGATGCCTTTCATATCTTCTGGCATTTCTTCCAGTGATTATTTTTCGGACTTCATTGCTGCGATCTTGGATAAGAGACTTATAGCGTCATTGGACTCGGATTTTTCGATCGGTACAGGGACTTTGTCCCTGACTTACCGACGCAGTCCAATATTGTCATTACAACATGTGTTTTATTTTTCGACGCTATATATATTTATATATATACAAGCCTGCTACTAAGCATGATAGTTTAGTTTCTTGTCCGCGTGGCTCATTTCTGCCATTTTATCTTTTTTACATATAGTTTATTTTGGCAGAGCAGGGCATACCGAGAGTTCATATGCGTCTAGACGGTGTGATTAAAGACTGCATATATTCTTTTTCGCCGTTTATGTCTTTTCCAATTTCAATATTGGGAACGACATTATGTATAGTAGACTTAACTTAGACGCTTTATTATGCGTAATCCGCCTTACTGAGGCGTTATCATTACGTCTTCAAGAAAAGATTTACGGGATATTATTCTCAATGTAATTTCTTTTGAGGGCAGTATTTTGTTCACGTATAACTCCGCCCTTCAGTGGCTGATTGGAGTTGGTTAGACGTGATGCAGCCCTAGCTACATCCACGCGTGGATAGTAGGTTAAGAACTCTCTCAGAGTCGCTTCGTTCTCGGAGGAGCTTCTCTTCGACGGCAACTTTCCGGCAATCCATGAATTGCTTGGTTTATTCATTCTCTTGTCTATCTAGTGTTACAAGAGATTCAGACTGGGGCAAACATTCGGTGGTTGACTCAGAGAGTGCCGCCGCAGTTGCCGGACCCTAGTGTGGCTGTTATGACGGTTGCCAGTCAAACAGATTGGGATATATACTGATCCCTACGGATTCGAAGTGCCAGGGTCTTTGGGTTCCGCAGTCTTTTAGCTATCAGTTTAACTTCCGCGGAATAATGTTTTTTAGGCTTGCTTTATGTCATTGCATGAACATTATTCAGAAATGCATGCCCAAATTCCTGTCCTTTAATTCGACAGTAGTGGCGTATCTCCGGAACCAGGGAGGCACTCTTTCGTTTCCGTTATTCAATTTAATGGAAAGAATCCGTCTGTTGGTTATTGTACACCAAGTTCAGTTTTGGTCCGTCATATTCGGGGTCGTCTGATTGTTTTATCGCACTCCCGTTCTCTTACGGGTCGCTTGTTGCTGTCAGAATGGACTCTCAACAAACAAGTATTCAATCAGATTTGCTATCTAAGGGAGCGCCCAATGATGTTTTATTATGACACAGCTTGCTAATCAATTGCAGACGTATGTGTTGGCTTGTCCAGATCTCTGAGCTAATACTGTTAACGCTCTATTGATCTATAGGACGCAATGATAGGATACGCGTATCCTCCGGCGCTGTTGTTTTAGCAGGTATTGCTAGGATAAACAACCACAATACATTTCTGTTGATAGCATCTCTATCTTCACAGAGATCATGAGTAATTTACTCTCTTGTCTACTGTGGATCTTAACGTGAAATCTTCCTCTATGTGAGGATCTTTTTTCACTGGGTAAATCGTGTCATCTTTATCACAACCAGCAAGGTCGCAACCTTCATGTATTCCGTTGTGTGGTCCGTATTGCATTGTTAGCACTGTACTGGACGAGCTTTGGACGCGATTTCTTACTATAGGAGATCCTCTTCTTCGCTATTCTATGCGACTAAAGTGGAGGCTCTTCCGTCGTGGTGTAGGGATCATTATGTTCATATGGTTGATCCCTCCATACTACGCATTGCTAGTTTTTAGTATACTTGTTTCACAAGATCTACTGCAGCCTGTTGTTATTTAGGTTATAGGTTTATGTTACCTCATACCTATGCACTCTACGATAGTTTACAATTGAGTCTTTTGTCTCTTTATCTAAGTCAGTTAGTAACTTTTTGATAAATAGACTTAGAATCTTTAGATTAAATTCCTATACGGATTTTAACTTCGGTTCTTATTTAGCTAAGTAATCATTTGAGCCTCTGGAAACAGTAGTTTTCAAATTCTGACCTTTTAGACAGTAATTCTGTTGGTTTCTCTTTTACTGTAGAGTCAGTGAGTTTCATGCACTATCGATGGATGATTTTCACTTTCATAGTTTCGGAATCAATACTTCCGTTACTATTTAGGTTGGATTGTTGCATAAGAGTTAGGCTCCTTTTATCCGGAACCTATTATTTTAAGGTCCTTCCGTCTTCGTATGGGCATAGGCCTTTACTCTTTCCGGATACAGTTTATGTATTTATAAACAGATATCTGTTTATTACAAGGGCGTAAGCTTCTTCTGTCTTTGATGTCTAGAAGGACGTTACGCTCCATTTTATTGTTAATCGATTCTATTAACTAGCGTACTGCTTATGGTATATCATTGGCTTAGCAGTTGTGCTTAAGATTTCGGCTCTTGAAGTAAGAGTTCTTCTACTTCTTGGGCTTACATTAATAGTGTTGCTATTATAGATTTTTGAAGGCTGCTCATTGCGCTCAGCCATCCATTCATGAATTTTATCTCAGAAATATCGAGTCCATTTCTGGAGGCCTCTATTGTTAGGTCTATTATCTACTGCTCAGAATGTCATTCACTTAACAGTTGCTACTATAGCTAGGTAGGCTGTCTGTTTCGGCAGTGTCTCCGTTCGGCTGCCCTCTTCGCTCTGGGCTATTTGACCCAGGGCAAGAAAAAGGGGGGGGGGAGGGTGTTCCCTTGGGTCACCTGTTTTTACTATGAAAACAAGGGGATACCTCCTCCGGAGTTAGTAATTCTGAGCTGTTATTGGGATGGTTGTTTAGTGAGAAGTTTAAGTTTATAAAATTCATTCAAGTCTTAGTTTTTAAAGTATAGCTTTTGAATATTGCATATGTCAACGGACATGATTATGCAATTCTCACACACTTTTAGGAGTATAAGAGTCTCTATTCTCTAGACTTACTTTATTATTGGCTTACTTTAAAAATTATTAGTATAAGGATTATTGGATATTAATAGAGTACATGGATGTATGAAGCTCAATTTTTGGAAGGTGTTGTATCTTTCTAATTTATCATAAATAAGAAAGATACATGTAAGGCCTATTACTTCTTTTCCCTACAGGGGATGACTCTATTTTATTTTATTGAGCGTATTCCATTTTGCTCTATGTCCTTGGCCCTCCAGCCTTTTTACTATTCAGCTATGTCTGGGTCATTGGTACAGTATAAAAATGTTAAAAAATTTATAGTAATTTATATATTTTTTATACTTACCAATGACCCAGACGGGGATGGCCCTCCCAGGAGTTGGGAACTCTTGCCTCCCCGCTGAGTACATAGCGCTTACCAGGCACTGGTTATTAGAATGATAAATGGCGCCAATTTCGGAACGTCCTTGACACTGCGCATGCGCAGTGGGGGCGAGGTGTGGAGGGCCTTTCTGGACATGTTTTCTTTAGTTTTAGATGCAAATTTTGGGGATTGGGGGGCAAAATTTGTGTTTGGCCCTATATTTTAAGAGTTAGCAGCAGCTATGTCTGGGTCATTGGTAAGTATAAAAAATATATAAATTACTATAAATTTTTTAACTTTCGAGGCATGGGCCTCTTGTTGTCATTCTTGCTAAATGTTGCACTGCTTATTCAGTGTTTCCTCCTCTCCCCTAGCCTTCTAAAGTCCCCCCTTGCAATTCTCCCATGCTTTTGGCATATTTTTGAGAAATTTCATTTCTAAAATTTCCTGGGAGAGTTGCTTGGTTACAGAATGTTTTCTGTTATTTTCCCCATAGTTACGTTTTCACCCATGGGTGTATAACGTTTGTGTTCTGCTTCTTCCATCTGATGTTCTGCAGATTCTCCCCTGGGAGTCTCTGTTTTGCATCAGATAGAGTGTAATTTGATGACTGATTCCGGGCCAGTTTTTTCAGTGCCTGGAGTCATGTTTTCTGGTGTTTTTACACTGTTTGTTTTCATTGGCAACAGCCTTTTTTGAGGGGGGCTGTTTGCCTTTGCTGTAGTTTATCTCACTATAAGATACATTTATATTATCCATAAGTGTCTCATTAATTATTTAATATAAATTTAAAATTTTTGACCACACTTTGCCATCGGATCCATCGGGGCTCAACGTTACTTTTCAGCAACTTGGGCTTCGCTGAAAAAATATTTTTTCAAAATTATTTTGATTTGCAATTGTTTTTTCATTTATTAATGGATCATGTTATTATGTATCTTTGTGTCAGGGGTTTTTGCGAGTAACTAGGACTTATTGTTGTTCTTTCACAATGAAGGGACGTTGTTCAAATTGTAATAGGAAGAAATCTTCCTCTGACTTTCATGATCATTGTATTAATTGTAGTCAGTGTTCTCGCATTAATCCCTGTGCTATATGTGAATATTGGGATGAGAAACATTGGAAACGTGTGTCACGATATGTTGTTTCTGGAGAAAGGGCGATGCCGGCTCTTTCTCCGCAAGGTCACTCTACTCTCTCAGTTTCTATTTCAGAGGAACCAGAACAGGGTGATGTTTCCATGTTATCTTCTACAAGTGTGCGTCCGTCGTCACAAATGAATTCAGAGCTAGCGGCAAAAGTGCTCATGGAGATTAGACAAATGTCGTCCGCTAGCTCGCCCGGTGTAGCGTCCATTCACCGAATGGTTCGGCAGCCGGGTTCGTCCGATGCGGTCCAAGAGGAAGTTTTGGGTGATGCAAGCACTATAAACATAATAGATGCACACCCAGTGACGGCGGATAGTAAGCGAGAACGGGGGAAGCCTTTGAGTCCGGTTCCTAGCTCGTCCAGGTCCAGCCGGGCCGCGAGCGAGAGAGGCCCCTCTCTCGTACAACAACATCTGGGACCAGATGTTGTGGTACAAAATGTGTCTTTAGCGGAGCATACGTCCGACGCTCGGGACGCTCCGTTGTATAAGCAGTCCGCAGAGACTGTTAAGGCTTCCTCTTCTCGTCAGCGCACATGACCGCACCTTGGCTGCGTGACCGCCGATATATTACCAGCTTCGCCGATCAAGGATTCTTCGGCGACCAGGTCACACCATCCGGCAGCCAGGGATTCGAGACCGATGGACTCCGGACGTTCGCATAGGAAAAGTATGCGGGAGCCATCTGATGCGGAGCTGCCCTCGGCGAAGCAGCGAAAGACTGCGCCTCCGCAGGTCTCGACGCCAGACATTCTTGTGCAGATAGCACAGCTTATCGCAGCATCCCAGCAGCCGACAGAAACGGTGTCGGATCGAGAATTATCCGACGGCGCTGGGTCGGTACGCTCCGCCGAAGCATCGGGGGCGGACGACCGGGAACATCATGAGGTCCGACCGGATGGTGAAAGGGATACGGATGACTTGGAGCTATCCCTTTCGGAACAACATAAAGCTGCCATGGACTTCATTCGGCACTTTCTCCCTCAAGTTGTTCCGTCGGGCCAGACTGCTGCACTTCCGGACAAGAGAATTATAGCGTCATTGGACTCTGAATTTTTTGAGCGGTTCAGGGACATCGCTCCCGAGTTTCCGTCGCAGTCCAATAATGTTGCAAGAACATTTGAACTATTGAACGACGCTATATTTAAACTTGCTTCCAGGACGGGGAAAGCAGGTTTCTTGTCCGCTAATACTCTCAACCTGCCTTTCATTAATGCAAGGAATAAATTCGATACGGCAGGACAGGGTATACCGAGAGTTCCTCTGCGTATGGACGACGAGGCGGAAGACTTAGAGCTATCATTACCGTCGTCAGCTTCTATTCCAACCGCAGTGTTGGAAACAGCTATTGCGTCTAACAGAGCCAATTTAGATGCCTTATCTTACGCAGATCACCTTACTAAGGCGTTATCACTGCGCCTTCAGGGGAAAGAGTTTCAGGATATACAATCCTCTTTAAGACTTCTTTCAAGGGCAGTAGCTTATTCCACGTGTAACTCCGCCCTTTCAGTGGCAAATCTGGAGTTGGTTAGACTTGACGCAGCCCTAGCTACATCCACACTAGTGGATTCTAAGGTGAAGAACTCTCTTAGAGTCGCTTCGGTCTCAGGAGAACTTCTCTTTGACGGCAAGCTTTCCGCTATTTATGATAAAATTACAAAGAAAGCTAAGGATTCTCTGTTGTTCAAATCTGCTCCTAAGAAGTCGGATACAGCAGACACGAATAAGACAGGCACTTCCGGGTCTAATGTGCCCAAGAGAGGTTCCTATAGAGGTTCCGGTGCATCCTCTTGGTCTTATTCGAGAGACCGTCAGGATAGCGACTCTCGTTCGGGGCGTCCTTCAGGCCGGGACAATCGGTCGGACGCCCCGAGGTCGACGGGGCGAGGTGCGGGCCGTGGAAGACGTGGTTTCTCCTACCGCAGGCCTTGCAGGTCCTGGAGGTGATGGCTTAAACCTCTATCGCGTTCCGGTTGGCGGAAGGTTGTCGAGCTTTTCACAAGAATGGGCGTCGATTACGGACGACCCTTGGGTGAGAGGAGTGACTTTGGAAGGTCTAAAGATATCCTTCAAACGAAAGCCTCCATTAACTCGAAGTCCAAAGTGGACTCATCTTCCGTCAAATCCGCAGAAAAGAGACGCTCTGTTATCAGAGGTGCAGTCTCTTTTAATGAAGAACGCGGTAGAGGTCGTGGAAAACCAGGAATCTCCGGGATTCTACAGCCATCTGTTTCTCGTTCCGAAACCAGATGGCTCGTTCCGTCCAGTCATAAATTTGAGCTGGATAAACAAGCTGATCGTCGCTCCGAAGTTTTATATGGAGACGATTCGATCGGTCAGAGCGAGTATTCGGGTGAACGATTATGCAACGAGCATAGATCTCAAGGATGCGTACTTTCACGTCATGGTACATCCGACATTCCGAAAGTATCTACGCTTCGCAGTCCTAGGAGTGGTGTATCAATTCCGGGCGATGTGCTTCGGATTGAATCTAGCACCCTGGGCTTTCAGTCGGGTAATGAACTCGGTAATGATCTACTTCCGAGCTCATTCGTCTGCGGTAACGTCGGCCTACCTGGACGACATTCTTCAGGGGTACGGCAACGAGTTAACGCTTCAGAACGATGTTCAGAATCTTCTTCTATTGCTCCGACGTCTCGGTTTTATAGTAAACGAAGAGAAGTCGGATCTGGTGCCGTCAAAGTCATTCACCCATCTGGGAATGAGCTTCGAGACGCACAACAATCTCGTTCGTCTGCCGTTAACCAGAGCGAAATTAGTCAGTTGTTACGCTCGCTATTGTCTGCACACAGACAAAGTCACGGCGAGAGAATTTATGAGACTGATAGGTCTGTGCGGAGCCGCCGCGGATCTCATTCCGATGGGGCGGTTACGCACACGTCCTCTTCAAATTTTCTTGACTCAGAATTGGAGTGTGAAAATTCATTCGCTCGATGTAGACGTTCTCTTGTCAGATCAAGTGAAACAAGAGATTCAGACTTGGGCAAACATTCAGTGGTTAACTCAGGGAGTTCCGCTGCAGTTGCCGGATCCGAGTTTTACCGTTATGACGGATGCCAGTCAAACAGGTTGGGGTGCATCATTAATCCCAACGGATTCGAGATGCCAGGGTCTTTGGGATCCGCAATTCCTGTGCAAGCACATAAACATCAAGGAAATGATGTCAATTTGGCTTGCGATACGTCACTGGATGGACATTATTCACGATGCTCATGTCCAAATCCTATCCGACAATACGACAGTAGTGGCGTATATACGGAATCAGGGAGGCACTCATTCAGTTCCGTTGTTCAATCTAACGGAAAGAATCCTTCTGTTTGCGCTAGAACATCACGTTCTTCTTTCGGTCCGTCACATACCGGGTCGTCTGAATGTGCTAGCAGACTCCCTTTCATGAAAGGGTCGCTTGTTGCCGTCGGAGTGGACTCTCAACAAACAAGTATTCAATCAGATTTGCTACCAATGGGAACGGCCAATGATAGACTTATTTGCGACACATCTCAACAATCAGTTGCAGACGTATGTGTCTCCGTGTCCGGATCCAAGAGCATTTGCAGTAGACGCTCTGTCGATCCCTTGGGACGGAATGATAGGATATGCGTATCCTCCAGCGCCGTTAATTCAACAAGTATTGCTAAAGATAAAACAATCTCAATGCAAGATTCTGTTGGTAGCATCTCTGTCGCCACAGAGACCGTGGATAAATCTACTCAGGTGTCTGTTGTGGGACCTACCGCGGAAGCTTCCTCCACGGGAGGATCTTCTTTCGCAGGGGAAATCGCGCCAACTCCATCACAACCCGCAAGGTCTCAACCTTCACGTTTTTCCGTTGTGCGGTCCTTCTTGCATGGCAAGCACTTTACAGGACGAGCAGTGGACGCGATTTCTAACTGTAGGAGGACCTCCTCTTCGCTAAACTATGCGGCTAAGTGGAAGGTTTTTCGTCGTTGGTGTAGGGATCATTCTGTAGATATATTCGATTCCTCTATACCAGACATTGCAAACTTTCTAGTATACTTGTTTGACGAAATCAAACTGCAGCCTGTTACTATAAAGGGTTATAGATCTATGTTATCTGATACCTATGCACATCATGATAGTTTAAAAATTGGATCTAATGTCTCTTTATCTAAGTTGGTTAGAAACTTTTCGATAAATAGACCCAGAACTCTTAGATTAATTCCAAAGTGGAATTTAGCTTGGGTTCTTCTTAAATTGAAGGAAAAGCCATTTGAACCTCTTGGGACAGTAGATTTCAAATTCTTATTTTATAAGACAGCTTTTCTCTTAGCTTTCTCTTCTGCTAGAAGAGTCAGTGAGCTTCATGCACTATCGGTGGATGATTCTCATTATCGTAGTGTTGGGAACACTATCACCTTCACTACTAATGTGGGTTTTTTAGCTAAGAATCAGGCTCCTAATAAATATCCGGAACCTATTGTTATTAAGGCTCTTCCGTCTTCAGATGGGCGTAGGCCTTTAGTCTGTCCTGTTAGAGCATTACGTATCTATAAACAGAGATCTCAGTTTATCAGAAAGGGACGGAAACGTTTCTTTCTGTCTTTGATGCCTAATAGAAAGGACATTTCAGTCCATTCTATTGCTAGATGGATTCAATTAACTATCCGTACTGCTTATGAAGATTTATCTTCTCAGCAGTCTGTGCTTAAGATTTCTGCTCATGAAGTAAGAGCTCTTTCTACTTCCTGGGCTTATGCTAATAGTGTTGCTATTACAGATTTAATGATGGCTGCTTATTGGTCTCAGCCATCCACATTTACGAATTTTTATCTCAGAAATATTGAGTCCATTTCTGGAGACCTGCATTGTTTAGGTCCGTTATCTGTTGCTCAGAATGTCGTCCACTAAACAGTTGCAACTATAGTTATGCAGGCTTTCTGTTCCGGCAGTGACTCCGTCCGGCTGCCCTCTTCGCTCTGGGCTATTTGACCCAGGGCAAGGGGAAGGGGGGGGGGGGGGGGCGGGTGTTCCCTTAGGTCACCTGCTTTATAGTGAAAAGCAAGGGAATGCCTCCTCCAAGTCAGTATTTCTGAGTCGCTTCCGGGATGGTTTTAAAGTGTAATATTAATGTTAAAATTCATTCATGTCTTATTTTTAAAGTGTAGCTCGGTGTGAAGCATTTGTATATGTCAAGTGTCAAACGGGCTTTAATATACAATACTCGGACACTTTTAAATGACTATAAAGAGTCTCAATTCTCTGGACTACTTTATTTATTGGCTTGCTTTAAAAATAATTAGTATAAGGGTTATACTGGATGTTAATAGAGAACATGAATGTTATTGTGCTCAATTATTAAGGGTAGTGTATCTTTCTAATTTAATATTAAATAAGAAAGATACATGTAAAGCCTAATAGTCCTTTTCTCCTTAAGGGGTTACCTCTTTACTATATAGTTGAGCTTATTGGATTTTCCTCTATGTCCTAGGCCCTCCAGCCTGTTTACTATTCAGCTAAGTCTGGGTCATTGGTACAGTATAAAAATGTTTAAAAATTTATAGTAATTTATATATTTTTTATACTTACCAATGACCCAGACGGGGATGGCCCTCCCTGGAGTTGGGAACTCTTGCCTCCCCGCTGAGTACATAGCGCTGACCAGGCACTGCCAGTAAGAATGATAATTGGCGCCAATTTCGGGACGTCTGCGTCACTGCGCATGCGCAGTAGAGGCGTAGTATGGAGGTCCTTTAGGACATGATTTCTTTTTGTTTTGGATGCAAATTTTGGGGATTGGGGGGCAAAATTTGTGTTTGGCCCTGGTTTTGTTAGAGTTAGCACCAGCTAAGTCTGGGTCATTGGTAAATATAAAAAATATATAAATTACTATAAATTTTTTAACTTTCCGAGGAAGCTGGGTTGGTATGTTCTGCTGCAGGTTCAGACACGGACGACCAAGAATTACAAGTGGTCCGACAGGATGGCGAAAGGAATTTGGATGAGTTGTATTTTCCCTTTTCGGAACAACATAATTGCCGTAGAGTGCATCTGGCATTATCATCTGACGTTGTTCCTCCGGACCAAAATGCTGCGTTGCCGGATAAGAGACTGATAGCACCACTGGACACAGAATTCTTAATCGGTTTAGGGTCAACATCCCTCAGTTTCCGACATAGTCCAGATATGTCTCACAGACATTTTATCTGTTGAATGACACTATATTATTTAACTTGCTACCTAAATGGGCAGGTCAGGTTTCTTATCAGCAATATGTTCTACATCTGCCTTTCATCAATTCAACGAATATTTTGAAACGGCCGGACAGAGCATTCTGAGAGTTCTCTGCGTCTAGACGACCAGGTCAGGACCTAGTATTGTTTTTTACTGTCGTCTATGTCAATTCCAACCACGATGTTGGAAATAACAATATCATCTAGCAGGGTCAGCTTAGACGCATCATCGTATGCAGATCACCTTACCAGAACGTTATCATTACGTTGCAAGGAAAAAGAATTCTAGGATGCACAATCTCCTTAAGAGTTCTTTCAAGGGCCTCACGTAAAAATCCGTCCTTTAGTGGCAATATGGAGTTGGTTAGACGTGACCCGGTCCTGGCTACATCCACTCGTGTAGATAGTAAGGTGAAAAACTCTCTCAGAGTCGCTCCGGTCTCTGGAGAGTTTTCTTCAACAGCAAGCTTTCCGCAGTATATGATCAGTTAACTAAGAAAGCTTTAGACTCTCTGCTATTAAAATTCGCTTCGATATAGTCAGATTCAGCAGAGAAGAGTAGGACAGGCACTTCTGGGACGAATACGTCCAAGGGAAGTTCCTGTAAGGTTCCTATGCATCCTCTAGGTCTTATTCTAGAGACTGTCAGGGTAGCGACTCATATAAGGGCCGTAATTACGGTCAGATATCCATAGGACGACGGGGCGAGGTGCAGACCGTGGAGGACATGGCTTCTCCTTCCGCAAGCCTCGCAGGATCAGGAGGTAATGGTTTTAACCTCTATCGTGTACTAGTGAGCAGAAGACTGTCAAGTTTCTCAATTATTTGGGAATAGATTACGGACGTCCCTTGGATTCAAGGGGGTGATTTCGAAAGGACTAAATTGTTCCTCAAACGAAATCCTCTGTCAACTCGGAGTCCAAGATGGACTCAGCTTCCGCCAAGTCAGTAGGATAGAGGCTTGCTTTCATCAGAAGTCTAGTCTCTTCTAGAATGATCGCGATGGAGATCGTAGAAATCCAGGAATTTCCAGGTTTCTACAACCATCCTTTTCTGGTTCCAAAAACCAGACGGCTCGTTCCGTTCACTCATTATTCGGAACTGAATAAATAAGCTGATCGTGGCTCCAAGTTTATATATGGAGTCCACCCGATCGGTCAGAGCAAGTATTCGGGTCTACGATTATTCTACATGCATAGATCTCAAGATGCGTACATTTTTATACTGTACCAATGACCCAGACTTAGCTGGTGCTAACTCTAACAAAACCAGGGCCAAACACAAATTTTGCCCCCCAATCCCCAAAATTTGCATCCAAAACCAAAAGAAATCATGTCCTATAGGACCTCCATACTTTGCCCCTACTGCGCATGCGCAGTGTCAAGGACGTTCCGAAATTGGCGCCAATTATCATTCTCTGTTTGGCCCTTCATCAGTCAACATCTCACTGATCTTTGTGCTTGTAAATCTCAGTTTAAAGGATGCCAGACACGTAATTATTGGAGAAATGGTGATTCTAAGGAGGATATAGAAGGAGGAGAGGAAAAAGGAGTGACAAAAAATAATCAGGGCTGTACTTAAAATTTTTTATGAAATTATGTTAAGTTGCCTTTTTTCGAGGCATGGGCCTCTTGTTGTCATTCTTGCTAAAATGTTGCACTGCTTATTCAGTGTTTCCTCTCCCCTGGCCTTCAAAGTCCCTCCTTGCAATTCTCCCATGCTTTTGGCATATTTTTGAGAAAGTTCACTTCTAAAATTCTCCTGGGAGAGTTGCTTGGTTACAGAATGTTTTCTATTATTTTCCCCATAGTTACGTTTTCACCCATGGGTGTATAAACGTTGTGTTCTGCATCTTCCATCTGATGTTCTGCAGAGTCTCCTCTGGGAGTCTCTGTCTTGCATCAGATAGAGTGTAATTTTGATGACTGATTTCGGGCCAGTTTTTTCAGTGCCTGGAGTCATGTTTTCTGGTGTTTTACACTGTTTGTTTACATTGGCAACAGCCTTTTTTGAGGGGGGCTGTTTGCCTTTGGTGTAGTTTATCTCACTATAAGATACATTTCTATTATCCGTAAGTGTCGCATTAATTATTTAATATAAATTTAAAATTTTTGACCACACTTAGCCATCGGATCCATCGGGGCTCAACGTTACTTTTCAGAAACTTGGGCTTCGTTGAAAAAATATTTTTCAAAAATTTATTTTGATTTGCAATTGTTTTTTCATTATTAATGGATCATGTTATTATGTATCTTTGTGTCAGGGGTTTGTGCGAGTAACTAGGACTTGTTGTTGACTTTTCACAATGAAAGGATATTGTTCAAATTGTAATGGGAAGAAATCTTCCTCTGACTTTCATGATCATTGTATTAATTGTAGTCAGTGTTCTCGCACTAATCCCTGTTCTATATGTCAATATTGGGATGACAAACATTGGAAACGTGTGTCACGGTATGTTGTTACTGGAGAAAGGGCTATGCCGGCTCTTTCTCCGCAAGGTCACTCTACTCTCTCAGTTTCTATTTCAGAGGAACAAGAACAGGGTGATGTTTCCATGTTATCTTCCGCAAGTGCGCTTCCGTCGTCACAAATGAATACAGAGCTAGCGGCAAAAGTGCTCATGGAGATTAAACAAATGTCGTCCGCTAGCTCGCCCGGTGTAGCGTCCATTCACCGAATGGTTCGGCAGCCGGGTTCATCCGATGCGGTCCAGGAGGAAATGTTGGGTGATGCGAGCACTATAAACATTCAACGTGCACACCCAGTGACGGCGGATAGTAGGCGAGATCGGAGGAAGCCTTTGAGTCCGGTTCCTAGCTCGTCCAGGTCCAGCCGGGCCGCGAACGAGAGAGGCCCCTCTCTCGTACAACAACATCTGGGACCAGATGTTGTGGTACAAAATGTGTCGCAAGCGGAGCATACGTCCGTCGCTCGGGACGCTCCGTTGTATAGGCAGTCCGCGGAGACTGCTCAGGCTTCTTCTTCTCGTCAGCGCACACGACCGCACCTTGGCTGCGTGACCACCGATATCGTACCAGCTTCGCCGATGAGGGATTCTTCGGCGACCAGGTCACACCATCCGGCAGCCAGGGACACGAGGCCGATGGACTCAGGACGTTCGCATAGAAAAAGTATGCGGGAGCCATCAGATGCGGAGCTGCCCTCGGCGAAGCAGCGAAAGACTGCGCCTCCGCAGGTCTCGATGCCGGACGTGCTTGTGCAGATAGCACAACTTATCGCAGCATCCCAGCAGCCGACAGAAACGGTGTCGGATCGGGAATTATCCGACGGTGCTGGGTCGGTACGCTCTGCCGAAGCATCGGGGGTGGACGACCGGGAGCATCATGAGGTCCGACCGGATGGTGAAAGGGATACGGATGATTTGGAGCTATCCCTTTCGGAACAACATAAAGCTGCCGTGGACTTCATCCGGCACTTTCTCCCTCAAGTTGTTCCGTCGGGCCAGACTGCTGCGGTTCCGGACAAGAGGATTATAGCGTCATTGGACTCTGAATTTTTCGAGCGGTTCAGGGACATCGCTCCCGAGTTTCCGTCGCAGTCCAATAATGTTGCAAGAACATTTGAATTATTGAACGACGCTATATTTAAACTTGCTTCCAAATCGGGGAAAGCAGGTTTCTTGTCCGCCAATACTCTCAACCTGCTTTTCATTAATGCAAGGAATAAATTCGACACGGCAGGACAGGGTATTCCGAGAGTTCCTCTGCGTATGGACGACGAGGCGGAAGACTTAGAGCTATCATTACCGTTGTCGGCTTCTATTCCAACCGCCGTGTTGGAAACAGCTATTTCGTCTAACAGAGCCAGTTTAGATGCCTTATCTTACGCAGATCACCTTACTAAGGCGTTATCACTGCGCCTTCAAGGGAAAGAATTTCAGTATATACAATCCTCTTTAAGACTTCTTTCTAGGGCAGTAGCTTATTCCACGTGTAACTCCGCCCTTTCAGTGGCAAACCTGGAGTTGGTTAGACGTGACGCAGCCCTAGCTACATCCACACTCGTGGATACTAAGGTGAAGAACTCTCTCAGAGTTGCTTCGGTCTCCGGAGAACTTCTCTTTGACGGCAAGCTTTCTGCTATTTATGATAAAATTACAAAGAAAGCTTTGGATTCTCTGTTGTTCAAATCTGCTTCTAAGAAGTCGGATACGGCAGACAAGAATAAGACAGTCACTTCTGGGTCTAATGCGCCCAAGAGAGGTTCCTATAGAGGTTCCGGTGCGTCCTCTTGGTCTTATTCGAGAGACCGTCAAGGTAGCGACTCACGTTCGGGACGTCCTTCGGGCCGGGACAACCGGTCGGACGCCCCGAGGTCGACGGGACGAGGTGCGGGTCGTGGAGGACGTGGTTTCTCCTACCGCAGGCCTCGCAGGTTCAGGAGGTGATGGCTTAAACCTCTATCGCGTACCGGTTGGCGGAAGGTTGTCGAGCTTTTCACAAGAATGGGCGTCGATTACGGACGACCCTTGGGTGAGAGGAGTGACTTCGGAAGGTCTAAAGATATCCTTCAAACGAAAGCCTCCATTAACTCAAAGTCCAAAGTGGACTCAACTTCCGTCAAACCCGCAGAAAAGAGACGCTCTATTATCAGAGGTGCAGTCTCTTTTAATGAAGAACGCGGTAGAGGTCGTAGAAAACCAGGAGACTCCGGGATTCTACAGCCATCTGTTTCTGGTTCCGAAACCAGACGGCTCGTTCCGTCCAGTCATAGATTTGAGCTGGATAAACAAGCTGATCGTCACTCCAAAGTTTTATATGGAGACGGTTCGGTCGGTCAGAGCGAGTATTCGGGTGAACGATTTTGCAACAAGCATAGATCTCAAAGATGCGTACTTTCACGTCATGGTACATCCGACATTCAGAAAGTATCTCCGCTTTGCAGTCGTAGGAGTGGTGTATCAATTCCGGGCGATGTGCTTCGGATTGAATCTAGCACCCTGGGCTTTCACTCGGGTAATGAACTCGGTAATGATCTATTTCCGAGCTCATTCGTCTGCAGTAACGTCGGCCTACCTGGATGACATTCTTCAGAGGTACGGCAATGAGTTAACGCTTCAGAACGATGTTCAGAATCTACTTCTATTGCTCCGACGTCTCGGTTTTATAGTTAACGAGGAGAAGTCGGATCTCGTGCCGTCCAAGTCATTCACACATCTGGGAATGAGCTTCGAGACGCACAACAATCTCGTTCGTCTGCCGTTAACCAGAGCGAAATTAGTCAGTTGTTACGCTCGCTATTGTCTGCACGCAGACAAAGTCACAGCGAGAGAATTTATGAGACTGATAGGTCTGTGCGGAGCCGCTGCGGATCTCCTTCCGATGGGGCGGTTACGCACGCGTCCTCTCCAAATTTTCTTGACTCAGAATTGGAGTGTGAAAATTCATTCGTTCGACATAGACGTTCTCTTGTCAGATCAAGTGAAACAAGAGATTCAGACTTGGGCAAACATTCAGTGGTTAACTCAGGGAGTTCCGCTGCAGTTGCCAGATCCGAGTTTTACCATTATGACGGATGCCAGTCAAACAGGTTGGGGTGCATCATTGATCCCAACGGATTCGAGATGCCAGGGTCTTTGGGATCCGCAATTCCTGGGCAAGCACATAAACATCAAGAAAATGATGTCAATTTGGCTTGCGTTACGTCATTGGATGGACATTATTCACAATGCTCATGTCCAAATCCTATCCGACAATACGACAGTAGTGGCGTATATACGGAACCAGGGAGGCACTCATTCAGTTCCGTTGTTCAATCTAACGGAAAGAATCCTTCTGTTTGCGCTAGAACATCAGGTTTTTCTTTCGGTCCGTCACATACCGGGTCGTCTGAATGTGCTAGCAGACTCCCTTTCATGAAAGGGTCACTTGTTGCCGTCGGAGTGGACTCTCAACAAACAAGTATTCAAACAGATTTGCTACCAATGGGAACGGCCAATGATAGACTTATTTGCGACACATCTCAACAATCAGTTGCAGACGTATGTGTCTCTGTGTCCGGATCCAAGGGCATTTGCAGTAGACGCTCTGTTGATCCCTTTGGATGGAATGATAGGATATGCATATCCTCCAGCGCCGTTAATTCAGCAAGTATTGCTAAAGATAAAACAATCTCAATGCAAGATTCTGTTGGTAGCATCTCTGTCTCCACAGAGACCGTGGATAAATCTACTCAGGTGTCTGTTGTGGGACCTACCGCGAATGCTTCCTCCATGGGAGGATCTTCTTTCGCAGGGGAAATCGCGTCAACTCCATCACAACCCGCAAGGTCTCAACCTTCACGTTTTTCCGTTGTGCGGTCCTTCTTGCATGGCAAGCACTTTACAGGACGAGCAGTGGACGCGATTTCTAACTGTAGGAGGACCTCCTCTTCGCTAAACTATGCGGCTATGTGGAAGGTTTTTCGTCGTTGGTGTAGGGATCATTCTGTAGATATTTTCGATCCCTCTATACCAGACATTGCAAACTTTCTAGTATACTTGTTTGACGAAATCAAACTGCAGCCTGTTACTATTAAGGGTTATAGGTCTATGTTATCTGATACCTATGCACATCATGATAGTTTACAAATTGGATCTAATGTCTCTTTATCTAAGTTGGTTAGAAACTTCTCGATAAATAGACCCAGAACTCTTAGGTTAATTCCTAAATGGAATTTAGCTTGGGTTCTTCTTAAATTGAAGGAAAAGCCATTTGAACCTCTTGGGACAGTAGATTTCAAATTCTTATCTTATAAGACAGCTTTTCTCTTAGCTTTCTCTTCTGCTAGAAGAGTCAGTGAGCTTCATGCACTGTCGGTGGATGATTCTCACTATCGTAGTGTCGGGAACACTATCACCTTCACTACTAATGTGGGTTTTTTAGCTAAGAATCAGGCTCCTAATAAATATCCGGAACCTATTGTTATTAAGGCTCTTGCGTCTTCAGACGGGCGTAGGCCTTTACTCTGTCCTGTTAGAGCGTTACGTATCTATAAACAGAGATCTCAGTTTATCAGAAAGGGACGAAAACGTTTCTTTCTGTCTTTGATGCCTAATAGAAGGGACATTTCGGTCCATTCTATTGCTAGATGGATTCAATTAACTATCCGTACTGCTTATGAGAGTTTATCTTCTTCTCAGCAGTCTGTGCTTAAGATTTCCACTCATGAAGTAAGAGCTCTTGCTACTTCTTGGGCTTATGCTAATAGTATTGCTATTACAGATTTAATGAAGGCTGCTTATTGGTCTCAGCCATCCACATTCACGAATTTTTATCTCAGAAATATTGAGTCCATTTCTGGAGACCTGCATTGTTTAGGTCTGTTATCTGTTGCTCAGAATGTCGTCCACTAAACAGTTGCAACTATAGTTATGCAGGCTTTCTGTTCCGGCAGTGACTCCGTCCGGCTGCCCTCTTCGCTCTGGGCTATTTGACCCAGGGCAAGGGGAAGGGGGGGGGGGGGGGTGTTCCCTTAGGTCACCTGCTTTATAGTGAAAAGCAAGGGAATGCCTCCTCCAAAGTCAGTATTTCTGAGTCGCTTCCGGGATGGTTTTAAAGTGTAATATTAATGTTAAAATTCATTCATGTCATATTTTTAAAGTGTAGCTCGGTGTGAAGCATTTGTATATGTCAAGTGTCAAACGGGCTTTAATATACAATACTCGGACACTTTTAAAAGTTTATAAAGAGTCTCAATTCTCTGGACTAACTTTATTTATTGGCTTACTTTAAAAATAATTAGTATAAAGGGTTATACTGGATGTTAATAGAGAACATGAATGTTATTGTGCTGAATTATGAAGGGTATTGTATCTTTCTAATTTAATATTAAATAAGAAAGATACATGTAAAGCCTAATACTCCTTTTCTCCTTAAGGGGTTGCCTCTATATTATATAGTTGAGCTTATTGGATTTTCCTCATTGGTACAGTATAAAAATGTTAAAAAATTTATAGTAATTTATATATTTTTTATACTTACCAATGACCCAGACGGGGATGGCCCTCCCAGGTGTTGGGAACTCTTGCCTCCCCGCTGAGTACATAGCGCTGACCAGGCACTGTCAGTAAGAATGATAATTGGCGCCAATTTCGGAACGTCCTTGACACTGCGCATGCGCAGTAGGGGCGAAGTATGGAGGTCCTATAGGACATGATTTCTTTTGGTTTTGGATGCAAATTTTGGGGATTGGGGGGCAAAATTTGTGTTTGGCCCTGGTTTTGTTAGAGTTAGCACCAGCTAAGTCTGGGTCATTGGTAAGTATAAAAAATATATAAATTACTATAAATTTTTTAACTTTCACGCCATCGTACATCAGGCGACAAAGTATCTTCACTTCCTTATCATAGGAGTCGTGTATCAGTTCCGAGCAATGTGCTTCGGTCTGAACCTAGCCCCCTGGGCCTTCACTCGAATAACGGACTCAGTAATGACTCATTTCCAAGCTTATTCGTTTGCGTTAACGTAGGCCTACCTAGACGACATTCATACAGGTACGGCAGTGAGTTAGCGGTTCAGAACTACGTGTAGAATCTGCTTCTATTGCTCCGACGTCTCGGTTTCTTAAGTAAACGAGGAGAAGTCTGATCTGGTATCATCCAAGTCATTCACCCACCGGGGGATAAGCTTCTTAATGCACAACTTTTTCGTTCATCTGCTGTTACCCAGAACAAATTTATTCAGTTGTTATGCTCACTATTGTCTTCGCTCAGACAAGTCTCAGTGAGAGATCATATGAGACTGATACGTTTAGGCGGGACTGCCGCGATTTTATTCCGATGGGGCGGTTACGCATTGGTCCTCTCCAAATTTCTTTAATTCAGTATTGGAGGGTGAAGATTCTTTCGCTCGATACGGACATCGTCTTGTCAAATCAAGTGAATAAGAGATTCAGACTTGGGCAAGTTTTCTGGGCTTAACTCAGGTAGTTCCACTGCAACTGACGGATCAGAGTTTTACAGTCTTGCCAGTAAACAGGTTGGGTCGTTTTCATTGAGCCCAACGGATTGAAGTGCCAGGGTCTTTTGATTCTGTAGTTCCTTATCAAGCACTCAAACATCAAGTATGATGTCATTTTGGCTTGCGCTACGTTATTGGATAACGTAATTCAGAATGTTCATATGCTAATTCTGTCCAACAATTCGACGGTATTAGCGTATTTTCAGAATTATGGAGGCACTCATTCCATCCTGTTATTCATGTTAACAGAATGAATCTTTTGGTTGCTACTAGAACATCAAGTTCTCCTATCAGTCCGTCATATTCTGGGTTGTCCGAACGTATTAGCAGACTCCCTTCCCGGAGGGGCCGTTTGTTGCCGCCAGAAGCAGCTTTCAGCAAACGAGTTTTCTATCAGATTGCTGACATGGCGAGCGGCCAATGATCGACTTATTCGCGACGCATCTCAACAATCAGTTGCAGACGTATGTGTCATTATGTTTGGATCTTCGAGCGTTTGCAATAAACGCTCTATCGATCTTGTTAGACAGAATAATAAGATATGCATATCTTACAGCATTGTTGATTCAGCAGATTTTGCTCTAATTGTTTTTTGTGAAATTATTTCAATGCAAATTCTGTTGGTAGCTTCTCTAGCTCCACAAGACTGTGGACTATTTACTCAGTCGTTTGTTGTGGGACATGCCGTGGGAGCTTCCTCCACATTTCGGTCCATTCTGTGGTCAGATGGATTCAATCTACAGTCAGTTCTGCTTATGATTATTTCTTTATTCAGCAGTCTGTGTTTTAGTTTAAGCTCATGAAGTAAGAGTTCTTCTACTTCATGGGCTTAAGCTATTAATATGGTTATTACAGATTTAATGAGGGCTGCATATTAGTGTTAGCCCTCCATTTTCATGATTTTGTATCTGAGAATATTGAGTCCTTTTCTGCATTGTTTAGGTCCACTATTTTTTTAAGGTCGTCTACTAAATAGTGGAAACTATGTGTGTATAGGCTTTCGGTTCCAGCAGTGACTCTGTCCTGCCGCCCTCTTTGCTCTGGAGTATTTGATCCAGGGCAAGGGAAAGGGGGGGGGGGGGGGGTGTTCCCTTAGGTCATCTGCTTCATAGTGTAAAGCAAGGGAATACCTCCCTTAGAGTCAGTAATTCCGAGTCGGTTCCGAGATGATTTTAAGGGTAAAGCCTATGTTTACTCATCTGTGTTGATTGGTGTGAAGTATCTGTATATATCACGTGATTATTGGGTGTTAATATACATTCCTCAAACACTTTTAAATGAGTATATAGAGTCTCATTTCTCTAGACTCCCGCATTTATTGGCTTTCCTTAAAAAATATTAGTATAAAGGGTTATACTAGATGTTTATAGAGATCATTGATGTTATTGTGCTCAATTACAGAATAGTATTGTGTCTTTCTTTTTTGTTACAAATAAGAAAGATACATGTAAGACTAATCCCACCTGCGGCAACCGCGTTGTGTCCTTGGGCAAGACACTTCATCTCCATTGTCCGCGTGGGGGCACGATGACGCCGTGTACTAAGGCGTACTGCACGTCGATGGTGCGCATGTCTCCAACCAATCTAACGCGAGTTACGATGTTGGGGAGCTGGCAGCTGCTCGTCGTTGCTCGGTGGTTCTCTCCGGGTACTCCGGCTTCCTCCACCCGTAAAACTGTCACGGTCATGATTAGCCATTGTGCATAAATATGTGACCCTAACCATCAATAAATAAATAAATACATGTAAGACTATCTCTCCTTTTCTCCTTAAGGGGATAGGTCTGTTATAGGTAATTGAGTCTATTGGATTTTCCTTATGTCCTAGGCCCTCCAACCTTTTTACTATTCAGCTAAGTCTGGGTCATTGGTACAGTATAAAAATGTTGAAAAATTTATAGTAATTTATATATTTTTCATACTTACCAATGACCCAGACGGAATGGCCCTCCCATGAGTTGGGAACTCATTCCTCCCCGCTGAGTACATAACGCTTACTAGGCACTGGTTATAAGAATGACTTTTGGCGGCAATTTCGAGACCTCCTTGACACTGTGCATGCGCAGTGGGGTAAAAGTATGGAGGACCATATAGGACATGTAATTTTCGGTTTTAGATGCAAATTTTGGGGATTGGGGAGTAAAATTTGCGTTTGGCCCTTAATATTTTAGAGTTAGCACCATCTAAGTCTGGGTCATTGGTAAGTATAAAAAATATATAAATTACTATAAATTTTTTAACTTTCTTTAAAAATCTTCTTCTTCAGATCCAGCAGTCGGAATGTTTTGATATTTGGTATGCAGCATCCTTAGGGAGGGGGGGGGGGGGGATTCAAGTTTGTTCAAGCCATGTCCTTAGGTCCTTATTTGGGCTCACTGTGGGAGCCCGAATGATAACTTAGTTCAAAATGAGAAATTTTCTTTAAAAATCTTCTTCTTCAGATCCAGCAGTCCAAATGTTTTGATATTTGGTATGCAGCATTCTTAGGGGGGAGGGGGGGGGGGGGGGGAGATTCAAGTTTGTTCAAGCCATGTCCCTAGGTCCATATTTCACTGTGGGAGCTCAAATTGTAACTTAGTTCAAAATGAGGAATTTTCTTAAAAAATCTTCTTCTTCAGATCCAGCAGTCGGAATGTTTTGATATTTCAATGAAAATTCACATGAGTAGCAGTTATATGGGGGCATTTGGGTTTTTCTTCAAATTGGGGTTCTGCTCATATTGTGGAGGGGCTGCTGCCAGAATGCACAAAATTTGAAAAATCTTCTTCTCATGAACCAGCCGTAGCAGAGACTTGATATTTGGTATGCAGCTTCCAGTTGAGATGTAGACTCAAGTTTGTTCAAGAGAAGTTTGACGGGCAATATTTGCCTTTGTTCTGAGAGGGCCCGCCCAGAATTTCTATTTTCTGAACCAAGAGGCCAGTTTGAACCAAATTTAATATGAGGTATTATTGGGTTATAAGTACTTGATTTATGCCCCCAAAAATTCCTGCAGCCCCGTGGGAACCTCAGGAGCCAAAAATAAAAAAAAACAAAAATGTCCATATCTCCAAACTGCATGGCACTGAGAATTTTTATTTGGTGTGAGGCTTCCTTGGGACCAACAGAAAGGAATGGTAAAAAAAAAATGCCATCGATTTTGTCATAAGGTACTTTTTCGGGACTTTGAAAAAATGCTGAGTCAGCATTTTTTAACACTGTGGGCAATGGGAAAAAATTAAAGAATTGTTTGCTTCGAAACCACTGCTCCAAAAGCTTTCATATTTTACATATAACATCTTTGGAACATTGATTCACATATTTGTTGAAATCAAATCCCTCGGTCCATATTTGGGTCCCCTACGGGAGCCCAAATGTTCAAATTAGTGCAGTATGAGGAATATTCTTTAAAAATCTTCTTCAGATCTACCAATAAGAATCTTTTGATATTTGGTATGCAGCATTCTTAGGTGGGGGTGAGATTCAGGTTTGTTCAAGCCAAGTGCCTGGGTTCATATTTAAGTTGAAAATTTGGGGTCACGGTCTGGACTTAGAAATTTTGGACCCAAATCCGGAAATGAGTTTTTTTATGCGTTTCGGTCAATTTTAAGACAAAAAATTTTTTTTTCCCCCCAAAATTTGGGGACTTCGAAATAAATTTTGGACCAAAATCAGGAATTTTTTGTTCTTGTTTTTTATGCGTTTTGGTCAATTTTAAGACAAATTTTTTTTTTTTTTACACTAAAAATTTGGGGTTCGGGTGGGACTTTGAAAATTTTGGACCAAAATCTGGAAATAAGTGTTTTGTTTTTATGCATTTTGGTCAATTTTAAGACAAAAAAAATTATTTTTTTTTACACTGAAAATTTGGGGTCCGGGTCAGACTTAGAAATTTTGGACCAAAATCCGGAAATTATTCTTTGGGTTTTTTATGCATGTTGGTCAGTTTTAAGAAGAAAAAAAAAATTTGGTCTGAAAATATTTTGTTTGGGACTTCGAAAATTTCCAAACAAAAATAAAAAAAATCTGTTTTTTATGCGTTCATCTCAATTTTGGGACCTAAAAGTGCAGGAACTGAAAATAGAAGGAAAATCCTGTGTATTGTGTGGGCACAATCACTTCATCCAGTTGGTATATGCTTTTCTTAGAAGGGCGTATGCAGCTTATTCAAGTCAAGTCCCTGGTTTGATATTTAGACTACCATGTCAGGTGAGCACCCCCTCAGACTCTTTGGGGCCTTTTCTTTTCTATAACTATGTCTCATTTATGTACTGTTTTTGAAGTGAAGCTCACTGTGAAGCATTTGTATATGTTACGTGTCAAATGAGCGTTCATATACAATCCTTGGACACTTTTAAATGAGTATAAAGAGTCTCATTCTCTGGACAATCTTTATGTATTGGTTTTCCTTCACTGAATTAGCATAACGGGTTATGCTGGCTTTAAATGGAGAAATATATATTATGTAATACTCAATTACATTATTGGTGTTATGCCTTTCCCTTTTCTGGTAAAAGAGAAAGACATATATAATTCCCATCTTCTCTTATTCTCCTGTGGGAGCTATCCTTTACTGAAGTAATTGAGAGATTGGGTTTTCCTTTAAGTCCTAGGCCCTCCAGCCTTTTTACAATTCAGCTGGTCTGGGCCATTGGTTGTAGTATAAAAGTATGAAAAATTTTAAGTAATTTGTATATTTTTTATACTTACCAATGGCCTAGATGGGGATGGCCCTCCCATGAGTGGGCGCTCCTACCTCCCCGCTGTTTATAACATTTAGCAGGCAACTGTAGAAAGAATGATGGTTGGCGCCAATTTCGGTCCTTCCTGGATACTGCGCATGCGCAGATCTCAAAAGTATGGAGGACCATCTAGGACTTAATTTTTTTGGTTTTGTATGCAAATTTGGGGGATTGGGGGGTAAAATTTGTGTTTGGCCCTGGATTAATTTGAGTTAGCACCAGCTAGTCTGGGCCATTGGTAAGTATAAAAAATATACAAATTACTTAAAATTTTTCATATTCCGTTGACAGGGATTGTGTCACTTTCCTGTACTCTAGATAGCATTTATTCTATTATATCGTGTTTGACAGAGCTCCATGTAATAAAATAAATGCCTGTATTGGATGTACTCAGGCCAAATAGGTCTGTAAACAAAGAAAATTCTGGGGCAAGTCAGGGTAATTTCTTGACAGGATACAAGATAGTTTATTCAGTTAGCAGGAGTGTACTCTATAAGTTATATTCAATTAACAGGTCAAATTTGTACTGGAGGTACGGTAAATGGTTTTGTGTTGGGAAATTCTGTTCAATTAACAGGGTTATTCAGTTAAGAGATATCCAATTAAGTGGGCTTCACTGTACACAAATCATGAAACAAAAATTACCCCCTGCCCCTGTAAACTGGCTCTCCTGGAGTCATTTGAGGGGAACCAAACATGACCCTTCTAGGGTCATTTAACCCTTAAGGCCTCACAAAGTAGATACTCTGTTTCTCAGGTCATTTTTAGCTTAACTTGACAAAGTCAAGATAAGCTATTGCCATCACGCGTGCGGAAGTCTGTTAGTCTGTGAGTCTGTGATGTCTGTGACGTCTGTTCACATTTCCTTTAGCACGGGCTACACCCCGCAGTTCTTGTCTGATCGTCACGAAATTTCATATGCAGGTTTGGGGTCATGTCTAGATGAGAACGTCCCCTTTTGGTCGCGATCGGGCAACCGGTATGGCTGCCCGAGCCCAAAACCCGAAAACCATTAGCACAGTCTACAGGTCGTATTTATGAAGGGATTTCATTGTAACTTGGTAGGATGCCTCTGTATAGTGCCTAGACGAGAACGTCCCCTTTTGGGCATGATCTATCAACCGTGATGGCTGCCCAAGCTCGAAACCCAAAAACTTTTAGCACAGTCTGCAGGTCATGTTTAATGTGGAGGGATTTCATTGTATCTTGGTAGGATGACTCCTTATGATGTCTAGATGCGAATTTCCCCATTTGGGCATGATCTGCCAACCGTGACGACTGCCCGAGCCCAAAACCCGAAATCCTTTAGCGCAGTCTACAGGTCATATTTATTGAGGAATTTCATTGTAACTTGGTGGGTTGACTTCATACAATGTCTAGATGAGAAAGTCCCCCTTTGGACGTGATTGGGCAACTGTGATGGCTACAGGAGCCCAAAGCCCGAAAACCTTTAGCACAGTCTAGAGGTCATATTTATGAAACGATTTCATTGTAACTTGGCAGGATGACTCCAAATAATGTCTAGATGAGAACGTCCCATTTGATCGCGATCATGCAGCCTTGATGGGTGCCCGAGCCCAAAAACCTTTAGCATAGGCAAAAGGTCATATTTATGGAAGGATTTCATTGTAACCTGTTAGGTTGACTCCATATAATGCCTAGATGATGACATCCCCTTTCGGTCGTGATTGGTCAGTTGTGATGGCTACAAGTGCCCGAAGCCCGAAAACCTTGAGCACAGTCTACAGGTCATATTTATGAAGGGATTTCATTGTAACTTCTTAGGATCACTCCAGATGATGCTCAAATGAGATTGTCCCCTGTGGTTGCGATCATTCAACCATGATGGCTGCCCAAGCCCGAAGCCCGAAAACCTTTAGCACAGTCTACAGGTCATATTTATGAAGGGATTTCATTGTAACTTGGTAGGTTAACTTCATATAATGTCTAGATGAGAACGTGCGATCATTCACCCATGATGGCTGCCCGAGCCCGAAGCCCGAAAACCTTTAGCACAGTCTACAGGTCATATTTATGAAGGGATTTCATTGTAACTTGGTAGGTTAACTTCATATAATGTCTAGGTGAGAACGTCCCCTTTTGGACATGATTGGGCAACTGTGACAGCTAAAGGTGCCCGAAGCCCGAAAACCTTTAGCACAGTCTACAGGTCATATTTATGAGGGGATTTCATTGTAACTTGGTAGGATGACTCCAAATAATGTCTAGATGAGAACGTCCCCTTTTGATCGCGATCATTCAGCCTTGATGGGTGCCCGAGCCCAAAAACCTTTAGCATAGGTAAAAGGTCATATTTATGGAAGGATTTCATTGTAACCTATTAGGTTGACTCCATATAATGCCTAGATGATGACATCCCCTTTTGGTCGTAATTGGTCAGCTGTGTTGGCTACAAGTGCCCGAAGCCCAAAAACCTTGAGCACAGTCTACAGGCCATATTTATGAAGGGATTTCATTGTAACTTCATAGGATCATTCCAGATGATGCCCAGATGAGATTGTCCCCTTTGGTTGCGATTATTCAACCATGATGGCTGCCCGAACCCGAAGCCCGAAAACCTTAAGCACAGTCTACAAGTCATATTTGTGAAGGGATTTCATTGTAACTTGGTAGGTTGACTTCATATAATGCCTAGATGAGAATGTCCCCTTTTGGACATGTTTGGGCAACTTTGACGGCTAAAGGTGCCCGAAGCCCAAAAACCTTTAGCACTGTCTACAGGTCATATTTATGAAGGGATTTTATTGTAACTTGGTAGGTTGACTCCAAATAAGGTCAAGATGAGAACGTCCCATTTTGGCCGTGATCATTCAGCCTTGATGGGTGCCAGAGCCCAAAAACCTTTAGCATAGGCAAAAGTTTATATTTATAGAAGGATTTCATTGTAACATTGTTAGGTTGACTTCATATAATGCCTAGATGATGACATCCCCTTTTGGTCGTGATTGGTCAACTGTGATGGCTACAGGTGCCCGAAGCCCGAAAACCTTGAACACAGTCTACAGGTCATATTTATGAAGGGATTTCATTGTAACTTCTTAGGATCACTCCAGATGATGCCCAGATGAGATTGTCCCCTTTGGTTGCGATCATTCAACCATGATGGCTGCCCGAGCCCGAAGCCCAAAAACCTTTAGCACAGTCTAAGGTCATATTTATGCAGGGATTTCATTGTAACTTGGTAGGTTGACTTCATATAATGTCTAGATGAGAACGTCCCCTTTTGGACACGAGTGGGCAACTGTGACAGCTTCAGGGGCCCAAAGCCCGAAAACCTTTAGAACAGTCTACAGGTCATAATTATGAAGGGATTTTATTGTCGCTTGGTAGGATGACTCCAAATAGTGTCCAGATGAGAACGTCCCCTTTTGGTCACGATCATTCAGCCTTGATGGCTGCCTGAATCCAGAAAACCTTTAGCACAGTCTACAGGTCGTATTTATGGAGGGATTTCATTGTAACTTGGTAGGTTGACTTCATATAATGTCTAGATGAGAACGTCCCCTTTAGACGCAATTGGGAAACTGACAGCTACAGGGGCCTGAAGCCCGAAAACCTTTAGCACAGTCTACAGGCCATATTTATGAAGGGATTTTAATGTAACTTGATAGGATGACTCATTTTGGAATAATTTCATTGTAATTTTGTTGATATATGTTAACTGTGAGGGCCACATATATTAACTGTGAGGTCATATTAACCCACCCCTCAGATCTTTAGTACAGTGTACACCTCATATTATTTTTATCATAAACATAGCATACAGGGAACAGAAATGAACATATTCCCAATTATCACAATTCTTGTCTTATTTCATAATCCTTTTATAAACATTGAACATTATCCTTTTCATCAAACACAACACACAAGTTAAGCTACAGTGTCATTGACACTTTCATTTGTAATATTGCATGCGTGCGGGCGGGCGGTTTTTTATTTTATTTTTTTTATTTTTGTAATTATTTCTTTGCCATTAAAAAGTTCATGTTCTCGGTTTGTTTTATATTTTAGGCCCCATAATCTACTTAACAGCATGGGGGGTGGTGTATTACGTTCCTTGAGTGCAAGAAGGCTTTGCAATGCTAAAGCATTGCAAAGCCTTCTTGCACTCAAGGGACAATTTTATTAACTTGAATAAAATATCAGACATAATCAATTCGATATTGTTTTTTTTTAAGTTTGGATAGGTTATAAAAAGAGAGCATGCGGCAGCAAAAGGACCATGCGGGAGGGCCTGAGAAACAGATTTTTTTATTTTTTTGGCCTTAAGAGTATTTTTTTTATTTTTGCTACACTTTGATAATCTACTTTCTGTGGCTTTGCTGCGTACAGTATGTGGAGAGTGGATTGTAACAAAATCACCCAAAGTATCACTTTAAAATTCTGTACATATGGACAAACAACACAAGCAATGTTTGAGCCAATGGACCTCCGAGTTTAACCCAGTGGTCCATTGGCTGGAACTTTGCTTGTGCTTGTTATGTTTTGCGACAAATTTGCAATTACTGCTTGGGTGGAATCTCCACTCCATGGGTGATTTAGTGATAATACACTCTGAATGTACTGTAGTTGTTTCAGGCAAGTCTTCTTAGCAAGTATAATCTGCCTCAGGCTGTCTCTGTTTGATTGGACTCTTTGAAAGAAAACAACAACGATCCCTTTTGGGGACCACCAGAAAGAAGACCTGAACTTCCCTGGTTGGGGGGCAGGCCTGCATTGTAATCCTATTGGGTTGGGACAAAAGATTTGCAGTGCGCTTACAAAAAGGGGTAGAGGCGGGACGCAGGACCAACGCTCGCCTCCCTTAAAGTGGTCAACCACCTTTAGGGATGGAGTGGAGGATGTTCAGGAACCATGGCGGTTAGTTTCCATAACGATTATAGTGTCCATAGTGGTTATTGGGGTGCTGGTCAAACAGTATCTTCTGTGTACCTGCTTAAAAGAAGGAGGCAGAATTAGTTTTCATTAGAATATGTAAAATAAACAAAGATAAAAGTAGCACATTTTGTTTTAATTTATGATCTAATCTTTAGCTGAGTCGGTGAAGGCAGCCCTTTCTGGTAGAAGGCCACAGTTAATCTGTTAATCTGCCTGTTCGCTCACCTTCTTAGGCTGAGAGTGAGTTTGCAGCGGGAGGGTAACAGGTTTAGTACACTAAACCGCACCCGAGGGTGTTTCTGTTATACCCTTCGCTGGTGCGACCATATTTAGGTTAGTTTGAGTTTATTTGGAGGTGCTGGGTATCGCGAGCGTTTTATGTGGGCTGAGCTTCCCCGGCTGGGAATGAGATTGTAGTGGGAGGGTAACAGGTTTAGCACACTAAACCACACCCGAGGGTGTTTCTTTCCTGTTGTACCCTTCGCTTGTTGCGACCTTATTTAGGTTAGTCTGAGATTATATGGAGGTGCCGGGAATCGCGAGCATTTAATGTGGGCTAAGCTTCCGCGGCTGGGAATGAGATTGCAGTGGGAGGGTAACAGGTTTAGCACACTAAACCACACCAGATGGTGTTTCTTTCCTGTTTTACCCTTCTCTGGTTGCGATGTAATTTTAGTTGAGTCGGTGAAGGCAGCCCTTTTTGGTAGAAGGCCACAGTTAAGCTGTTAATCTGCCTGTTGGTTCACCTTCTCATACCTTAGTTTTTTCGAGCAGTCTTAGTTTTGATTGGAATTTTTGGGCTTCTGTCGGCTTTCGCAAATGGCTCCAAGTTCGGAAATTAGTTCACTGTCGGCTAGCCGGTCATAATTTTTCGCGGCCAGGGTGGCTAGGCGGTCTTTGATGGTGGGGATATCGGCACTATTGTGGAGTGTTTTGATGGGTGTGTCCCAAGGGGCACGGAGGGCGACCCTGAGCGTGTGATTTTGAACCCTTTGGAGTTTTCCCATATTAGTTTGATTGAGGTCAGTTAGGATGATTGCCCCATGTTCGAGTACTGGGCGCACAAAGGCTTTGTATAGTTTGAGTAGGGTGGACTGGTTGGCTCCCCATGAAGTTCCCTTTAGCATTTTTAATAAGTTAATGCATTTAGTTGCTTTTTTCACCATATCGTCGGTGTGTTTGTTAAAGGACAGTTTTTGATCAATGGTGATGCCCAGGAATTTCGCCTCTTTGCATTCTGGGAGGGTGTTATCCATTAGTTTCAGGTCAAAATCACGTTTATTTGTCTTGCAAGTAAAGGTGATTCGTTGGGTTTTATTGGCGTTTAGCTTAATTCTCCATTTGGCACACCACTGTTCTAGCTCGTCGAGAGTGCGTTGCAGGGGTTTTTGGAGCAGATTGGCTGTATTGTTATAGTCCCAGAGGCCCTTATCATCAGCCAATTGGGAGACTTGAACACGATCATCAGAGAAATTAAGATCATTTACATAAAAGATGTAAAGGAGGGGGACTTGGGACGGATCCTTGGGGGGTGCCTGCTTCCAGGGTGACACTGTCAGACATTTCATTGTTCACTCTGACTTTAATTTCGCGATCATTTAAGAAAGAGGATAGTAATCTGAGCAATTTCATGGGGAGTCTCATTTTTGATAATTTGTAGCGCATTCCATTGTGCCAAACAGAGTCAAATGCTTTTTCGACATCTGACAGAACTGCCGCGCCTATTTGCTGATTGTTGATAGCGGTTTTCATTTGGGTGACTAGTCGGTAGACATGCTCGATGCCTTCCTTACGGTTTCTATAGGCTCTTTGCCATTTATTGAAAAAATCGATGTCTTCAAGGTGCCCCCTGAACCGATTGGTAAGGATTCGTTCGAATGTCTTTCGAATGCAGCTGAGGAGGCTGATTACGGGTCCTTGTCAGGTTTTGGTATCATAACACCGATGGCTTTTTTCCAACATTTGGGAAAGTAGCCATGGGTGAGGCAAGCGTTGAACTGTTTGTTTAGTTTTTCGATTAGGGAGTTTGGGCTTTGTTTTAGGATTTTGTAGCTTACTTCGTCTTCGCCGGGTGAGGAGGAATTTTTGCATTTTTTTATGACGTTGATGCTTTCGTCATTGGTGATAGGTGTGACGAGGTCATCGTCATCCCTGTCTTCTGGCTCGTTATCGAAGTTGGGGTCACGGTAGATATCAGGGTGTTCATTGATGAAGTTATCAATCGCGTTTATGACGGCATCATCATTGCCCGTGCCTTGATATGGGTGATGCGTTTTTCTTAGGAGGTCAGCAAAGGTGTCGGCCTTGTCTTTGTCGGTTCGTGTGAAAGAACCGTCTTCCTTCTTAAGAGGTTTGGCTGCGGCTTTTCCGCCCTTGTTTTTTTGCCCAGTTAGGATTTTGAAAGAGTCCCAGAATTTTTTAGCATCTTAGGTTGGCTGTTACCTTTTCCCAGCTGGCTTGTTTTTGAGCTTTGAGGGCTTCTTTGACTTCGCCATGAAGGCGGTTGTATGTTTTTTTGAGGTCAGATTTCTTACTGGGGTCAGTTTTGGTTTTAAGAGCACGAAGAGCTTTCCGTTTAGTTGTGATTAGTGACGAGAGTGTAGCCCGAGATGGTATTTCTCCGGGGGCGCACTTCTTCTTTTGGGCATATTTCGTTTAAGGTTGAGTTGATGATTTTCTTTATGCCCTCGCATTGGGTTTCTAGTTCTGCTGCATTAGATAGGGGGGGTGTTTGTGATGTCGCGGTAGAGGTTCCAATTAATTTTTCTGAAATTTCTGCGGAGAGTGAGGGGGGGGGGGGGGGAGGGGGGTTACCTGAGTGGGCCATTTCCTAGCTGCAGTGAGGCATGGATCGGGAGGTGATCACTGCCTAAGTCATCATCGCTGACCCAGTGGTCATGGTTTATCAGGGAGTCACTGGCGATAATTAGATTGAGGATCTCAGATGAGAATAATGGGTTGTTACTGATATAAGTTGCTGAGCTGTCATAACCACATGAAGGTTATGCTTTTTCGTGATTTCATGGAGGGCTTCACTGTTGGGGGTGGTTTTGTGACAGCCAAACTACTGGTGTTTGGCATTGAACTTGAAGTCGCCGAGGAAAATGCTGTGTTTGTATTTCCTCGTAAAGAATTCAAAGACAGTGTCAGAAACAATTTTGCTTGGGTCGTTATAATAACAAACAATCGCGATGTTTTTATGTTGAAAGTGATTTCAGTAGCAATCACCTCCACATCGAGGTGATTAGTTTTTATGGATTTGGTTTTGATGTTCTGCTTTATTAGAAGAGCAATGCTGCCACCTCGGTCGGTCTCTTCTAATAGTGCTGAACCCACGGAGAAATATTTGCTGGGTTGAAGCCAACTTTCGCAGATACAGACAATGTCTGTATCTTCAAAATATCGGCTGATCTGAAGTTTTTTATTGTTAACGCTTCTAGCGTTCCACACAGCTATTTGTAACTTATTCATGATGGGGTTGTAATTTAGTTTTGGTGTTTTGTTAGAGGTTTTTGGCGGCTTTATTGGGTGTTGATTGCTGCCTTAATTAGGGAATCAGATATCTGTGTTTTGAAAAGCCGGGATGCTGATCGGCTAATGTCTTAACAGATGTCAGATAGACTGGGACTCACGTGTTTGTTTAATACGGAGAACAATGCTCCCGCAACTAATGAGCAGATTGTGTGGGGGGAGGAAGCACTGTCGGGATTTTTTAGGTTTAGGTTTTTTAACTCAATATTCTGTTTAACTTTTTTAAAGTGGGGACATCCGCGATAGTTGCTCACATGGTCCCCTTTGCAGTTTGGGCATGAGGGGGAGTCTGATCTGCATGCTTTTGTGAGGTGATTATCTCCGCATCTCATGCAGGTCAGATTTCCCCTGCATTTGGTTGCTAAGTGCCTGAATTTTTGGCACTTGTGGCACTGAATTGGTGGAGAGGTAGTTCTATACTCCTCCACCACATGTTTTCTGCCGTTGATAGTTACTCCATTCTTGGTTTGGTTTTCTTTTATTTCTTTGGGCAGTTCACCTTAAGTCTCCATGTGCATTTGCCCGTGGCCCTTGATGTAAACCTCTCCAATTCGCAGTTTGGTAATCCCCTGGATATGGCATCCTTGGGGCTTTCCGGGTGAACCCTAGTTACGACATTTATGAAGAGGGCTGACTTTTTAACGGGAGGGGAGAGAGAGTCTCTTCCCCTTGTCTCCTGTTTTTTGTAAGCGGACGATCTCAGAAAAGTTTAGTTCCATTAATGGGGTTGGTGAAGGTTTTTTAGCTTTATGTGATGGGGTTGGCTGAATCGGCTGATTGGGAGCCGTATCAGTGGTTATGATGCTGTTGTTGCCTGTTGGGTCGGTTTGTGGTGATGCTGATGGGACCGAGACCGAGCCAGGAGGGCACAGGCGAGGGATGAAGCTTCTACACCTTTTAACCTTTCTTTTGATCATTGTGTTAAACCACTCCTCGTTTGTGCACTCCTGCAGCTCCGTTTCGGAGTCAGAGTCATTACCCTTTTGCCTTTGCTTTCTTTTCTTATGAGTTTTATCATTGGTGCTTTGAAGGCTATTTTGATTACCCTGGGTGTTATTAGAGCCCAGGAGCTTTGACAGTGGTTTGTCTGGGTTGAAGTCCTTAGTGTTGAGAGGGTCCTTAAGGTCCTTATTGGGAGAAGATACTTTATTTGTCTTGGTACTCCCAGCAGCCCGAGTGACCTCGGCGTAAGATCTTGGGCTTCTGCCCTCGTCAGCTGCCGCGGTCACTGGGGTTGCTGAGCAACCGGACTCTATCACAATGCTACTACTGCTGCTATTACTGCTATTGCTGTTTTTGCTGTTGTTACTGCTGTAACTTGGTATGGCGTGAATCTCCGCCACCACTTGGATCTCCCTTGGAGGAGAGCCAGGAGTGGATGGAGTAGGTAGGGTGAATGGTGTATTGGGCAATTCCCCTTCCTGAACAGGTCTAGAGATGGCCTCTCTAACCTCCTCCTCCTGAGCTTTTGCTGGTGCAGAACCAGGCGTAGGAGGCGTTAGAGCAGAGGAGGATGGGTTTTGGTCACCCCTTAGCTTGGCGATGGTAGCATCCTTTTCCCTGATCACTTCTAATAAGTAGTCTAATTGGGCCTGCAGACCCGATATCTGCTCAGATAAGCTTGCAAAAGAATTGTCACTTACCTCCTTATCTATGCCTCTCCTAGCTGATCTCTCTCGCTCCCTTCTCTGCCTTCTGTCCTCCTTTCTTCCCTTCTCTTGTTCTTCATGCTCTCATTCTTGTTTAGAGTTGACATTTTTTTGGACATTCTTGGAGATTTTATCAAGATCAAATTCAGTCAAAGTGTATTGGTTAAGCACTTTCGTTTTCCAGATATGATGGTAATCACTTTCTGGAAAGTATAAGGTGTTAAGCATTAAGTGTTAATTGACTGAACTGTGAACTGTGTGAAAAAGACTTACCAGCAAGACTCATCAAGATCATTTCAGCTCTGAGCGTCTCTTGCCCTGACACCTGGACTGTCCAGGAGACAGGTAAAAGAGTCCACCTGACCTTGGAGTTCGTAGTAGAGGACACCACACCTACTCCTTTGGGTAGACGTAGTACCTTTCATGAGAGGAACCCCTCTCACACTGGTCCTCACCCAAAGGAGTCTGGAGGCCTTGAGAAGAGACCAAAGAGGAAAAAGAAGAGCCTGTCCACCCAGCGAAGGAGCACCTGATGCATGGAGGCCGTTTTGGAAAGGAAGAAAGAGAAGAGCGAGGAAAGGAAAGAGCCAGAGGCGGTCGCCAGTTCCCCTCCCACTCTCACGGATTCACCCAACCGACTTCCGGCTCCTCAGCCGTAAATTGTTGTATGCAGACAGTCCTGCGAAGACAGAGATGGAATTGGAAGTTGCCCTGTCGCCACTTCCCGATCCTCACTCACCTCTTTCTTCACCAAAGGGTCTGGACCTGGAAACCCCAGAGGACAGAATACGAAAAGAGGATGAACAGCTTAAGATCAGAAGAGAGCAACAGGACAAAGAAATCAATGATAAATTTGATGAAATACACTGACTCATCCAAGCACATCAAGCACGTCTGACAGCACAACAAACTAAACAGCAGCAGCCCTCACCAGCAACAACTCCTACAACGCCTACTGCAACTGTATTGTCACCATCACAGCCTCCTCCTCTCAAGAAGAAGATCAGAAAACATAAACGGCGCTAAGATTTTCCTTTCCATTTCCTCCTGTAACACAATCAGACATGGTTCGAAGCAAAAACAACTAGGAAAAATACTATACAGTTAGAGATGGGTCGAAAGGGCTTGCCCCATACCGTCCATGCATTGCCTTCGGCGGGCTGAAACCCTTCTTTTAGATTTTAGGTCACAGTGGTCTCTCAAGACAAGTGGTCTCTTAAGACAGGTGGTCTCCCATAGCAGGTCCATTATAGAGTAAAACCAATCGGTGCCTGGCAGATATGATCTCTCAAGACAGGTGGTCTCTCAAGACAGTGGTCTCTCAAGACAGGTTTTACTGCAATGGTTGCTTCATAGCAGCCATTACTGAATCTGATGAAAAATATTTTATAATTACTCAGTGGGTTAAGAGTTACAGTTAAAACTAGAAGTCCTGTCATGAAATGTGCACAAATAGCATGTCGATCTGCATGTTAATCTATGCGTTATGACCATAGTACGGCTATCAAATTCTGTACATATGACCTGTGCACAAGCAGTGTTTCAGGCAATGGACCTCCAGGTAACCCAGAGGTCCATTGGCAGAATAATATTGCCTGTGTTTGCTATGAGTAATCAGGAGAACCTGCCATGCTTTGGATGCCATTCGATACGGCAATTGCACGCAATTCCTACGCGCCGTTAAGCCTAGATAAGCATACAGTTCATGACAGGACTTCTAGTTTTAACTGTAACCCTATATTTTTGTCGTTTCAGTAAAATTTTAGCTGATGGTGATGATAGACCAGCAAGTATTTTGGAGAATGAGAGATTCCAAGTTTGCAGTATTTATATACAAAGAGGTGTTGTTCCTGTAGTGCTAGTAAGTTGAAATACTCGGCTTTTACTTTTAATAGTTGTCCTTGTGTTTTTTAACTCCCAATTGTATATCTTCCCAGAGTAACTTCCACCTTGTATTTTCATCCATCCATCTCCATCCATCTATCCACTTCCATTCATGATGAAACTGAGGTGACTGATGTAAAATAAAGCTTATCTAAATCAATAAAATTCCTTCCTTCCTTCCTTCCTTCCTTCCTTCCTTCCTTCCTTCCTTCCTTCCTTCCTTCCTTCCTTCCTTCCTTCCTTCCTTCCTTCCTTCCTTCCTTCCTTCCTTCCTTCCTTCCTTCCTTCCTTCCTTCCTTCCTTCCTTCCTTCCATTCATTCCTTCCTTCCTTCCTTCCTTCCTTCCTTCCCTCTCTTCCTTCCTTCATTCATTCCTTCCTTCCTTCCTTCCTTCCTTCCTTCCTTCCTTCCTTCCTTCCTTCCTTCCTTCCTTCCTTCCTTCCTTCCTTCCTTCCTTCCTTCCTTCCTTCCTTCCTTCCTTCTATGTAGCCATTTGTTTGTTTTCTCGTCTGCCCATTTGTTGAATGTCCATACATCTGTATGTCTGCCCATATGTATGAAATTAATAAAGCTACATTTAGGCCACCACAAAGTAGATCTTGTTTTTTAGGCCATTTTTTGTAAAATTACATGTGGGCGGACACTTTATTAATTTTTGGTTTTTGTAATTATTTCTTTGCCATCAGAAGTGCATATTTTGTTTTTTTTTTAATGTTTTAGGCCTCATAATCTACAAAATAGCATGGGGGCTGGTGTATTTCATCCCTTGATCACAAGAAGGCTTTGCAATGCTAAAGCATTGCAAAGCCTTCTTGCACTCAATGGACAACCTATTCTTGCATATATTATTTGCTGAAAATGTAATTTAAAGATACTATCATTGATAAAACATGAAGAATAAATTGCAAAGAACAGAGAAGCCCACTTAATTGGATATGTCTTAACTGAATAATCATGTTAATTGAATATAATTTCCCAACAAAAATCTTGTTACCTGTTCAGAAATTATACTGACCCTGCACATTTTTTCTTTGTTTATAGACCTATTTGGCCTCAGTGGGGGGAGCAGTGGCATTGCGGTAACCGGTTCTCGTCAGATCACAGAAGTTAAGCAATGTCGAGCCCGGTTAGTCCTTGGATGGGTGATCGTCTGAGCGATCGATTTGGACTCGTGCATTGTGTCCTTGGGCAAGGCACTTAACCCCCATTGTCCACATGGGGTCACGATGACAGTGTGTACTAAGGCGTACTGTACATCGATGGTGCGCATGTGTTCAACCAATCTAACCGTATCTGTACTGCTGAGTTACGATGTTGAGGAGCTGGCAGCTGCCCGTCGTTGCTCGGTGGTTCTCTCCAGTTACTCCGGCTTCCTTCACCCGTAAAACTGTCACGGTCATGATTAGCCATTGTGCATAAGTATGTGACCTTAAACACCATTAAATAAAAAAATAAATAATTTGGCCTCAGTACATCCAATACAGGCATTTATTCATGGAGCTCTGTCAAACAAGATAGAATAAGTACTAAGTTTATCTCTAGAATACAGGAAAGTGACACAATCCCTGTTAATTGAATTTTCCTGTTAATTGAATAATTTTCATTGGCAAAGTGGCTATTCAATTAACAGGTTTCCACCGTATTGTGACTAACAAGTGGACATGTGCATATTCTAATTTTTTTTATCTGCAACAATTTTAACCAGGTTATCTCCCATGAACTTAGATATTTTTATACTGTACCAATGACCCAGACATAGCTGGTGCTAACTCTTAAAATATAGGGCCAAACACAAATTTTGCCCCCCAATCCCCAAAATTTGCATCTAAAACTAAAGAAAACATGTCCTGAAAGGCCCTCCACACTTCGCCCCTACTGCGCATGCGCAGTGTCAAGGACGTTCCGAAATTGGCGCCATTAATCATTCTAAGTTTGGCCCTTCATCAGTTAACATCTGACTGATCTTTGTGCTTATAAATCTCAGTTTAAATGATGCCAGACACATAAATATTAGTGAAATGGTGATTCTAAGGAGGATAGAGAAGGAGGAGAGGAAAAGAATGTGTGACAGAATATTATCAGGGCTGTAACTTAAAATTTTTTAATGAAATTATGTTAAGTTACCTATTTTCAAGGCAGCAGCCATTTTGTTGTCATTCTGATTATTTAGTTACACTGTGTTTTTAAGTGTTTTCCTCTCTCCCTGTCCTTTAAGTTCCCCCTTGCTATTCTCCCATGCTTTTGGCATAGTTTTTGTAATTATTATTACTAAATTTTCTTGGGAGTTTTAGCTGAATAACAGAATGAATTCTGTTCTTTCCCCATGTTTACGTCTTCACCTACGGGTGGTTAGGCGTTGTGTTCTGCATCTACCATCTGATGTTCTGCAGTTTCTTCCCTGGAAGTCTCTGTTTTGCATCAGATAGTGTATTTTTGGTAACTGATTTCGGGCCTGGGTGCCTGGAGTCTTATTTTAGTGTTTTTACACTCATTGTTTACATTTACAACAGCCCTCTGTGTGAGGGGGGGATTTCTAAAAAATAATATCTTGAATTTATTTTAATCATAACTAGATACATTATTATTGTTCGTAAGTGTTGAATAAATTGTTTAAAATATTTTTAAAATTTTTGTCCACACTTAGGCTTGGGATCCATTGGGGCTCAACGTTACTTTTCAGAAACTTGGGCTGTTTTGAAAAAATATATTTTCAAAATATTTTGATTTCAATTATTTTTTCTATATTAATGGATCATATTATTATTATGTATTTTGATTGCCAGGGGTTAGTGCGAGTACCAGGACTTGTTTTCTTTTCACATTGAAAGGATATTGATCAATTGTTTTAAGAGGAAGTCTTCCTCTGACTTTATTATCATTCTATATGTGGTCAGTGTACTCGCATTAACTCCTGTTCTGTATCGTATGATTTCGATGACAATATGGGAAGCGTATGTCACGGTATGTTGTTGGGGATTTGGACACTCTGGTCCTTTCCCCGCAGGGTCACTCTACTTTATGAATTTCTATTTCAGACGATCAAGATTAGGGTGATGTATCTGTGATGTCTTCCAACAGTGTGCCTCCGTCGTCACAATTATTGAAGGGCTAGCGGAAAAGTGCTCATGTAAATACGCCAATTGCCTAAGAGGACCCTAGTAGGTTCGACGGCCTTTGACGTCCGCTAGCTCGCCCGGTGTAGCGTCCATTCACCGAATGGTTCGGCAGCCGGGTTCGTCCGTTGCGGTCTAGAAGGAATTTTGGGGTGATGCGAGCACTATAAATTAACCTAATGCACACCCAGTGACGGCGGATCGGAGGGAGAACGCAGGAAGCCTTTTAGTCCGGTTCATAGCTCGTTCCGGTCCATCCGGACGGCAAGCGAGAGAGGCCCCTCTCTCGTTCAACAACATCTGGCCCCAGATGTTGTGGTACAAAATGTGTCGTAAGCGGAGCATACGTCCGTCGCTCGGGACGCTCCGTTGTATAGGCAGTCCGCTGAGACTGCTAAGGCTTCCTCTTCTCGTCAGCGCACACGACCGCACCTTGGCTGTGTGACCGCCGATATATTACCAGCTTCGCCGATCAAGGATTCTTCGGCGACCAGGTCACACCATCCGGTAGCCAGGGACACGAGGCCTGCAGACTCCGGACGTTCGCATAGGAAGTGTGCGGGAGTCAACGTACACGGAGCTTCCGGCGGCAATGCATCGTAAGACCGCTACTGCACAGGCCTCGGGAACGGACGTGCTTTCCTTAATAGCACAGTTTATCGCAGCATCCCAGCATCAACTGAATCTGTCGCATATATTTTATCCGACGATGCTGGGTCGGGACGCTCCGCGGAAGCGGGTACGGACGTCCGAAAGTTTCATCCGGTCCGACGGGATACCGAAAGGGATTCGGAGGATTTCGAGCTTTCCCTTTCGGAACAACATATGCTGTTGTGTATGTCATCTGACTTGGTCTTCTACAGCTTCTTTCGTCGGACCAGAATGCTGCGATGCCGGATAAGAAACTGATAGCGTCGGTGGACTTAGAAATTTTTGGTTCGGTTCAGGGACATCGTCCCTCAGTTCCGACATAGTCCAATAATGTCACACAAACTTTCGAATTATTGAACGACGCTATATATATTATTATTTTATGCTTGCTAACCAAGCATTTCTGGTTTCTTGTTCGAAGAGTTATGGAGATGTCTTTCAAAAGTGTGCCTCTGTCGTCATAGTTAATGAAGAGTTAGCGGCAATAAGTGCTCATGGAATATGTCTATCGCCTACGGAGTGACATTCGCTAGCTCACCCGGTGTAGCGTACATTCATCGAATGGTTCGGCTGCCGGGTTCGTCCGTTGCGGTCTAGGAAGGAGATTTGGGTGATGCGAGCACTTTAATTACTTTAGTACTCACCCAGTGACGGCAGATTGAGGACAGATCGGAGGAAGCCTGTTAGTCCGGTTCCTGGCTTGTCCAGGTCCGTCCGGGCTGTGAGCGAGAGAGGTCCCTCTCTCGCCCAACAACATAGGGGACCGCATGTTGTGGTTCAGATATTTTACATTCGGAGCATATGTCCGTTGGTCGGGACGCTCCATTATATTGACAGTCCGAGAGACTGTCTTTAATGCTTCCTCATCCTCACAGCAGGGCACACGACCGCACATTGGCTACCTGACCTCGAGTATCCGATCAGTTTCGGCATTCAGTGATTCCACGGCGAATAGGTCGCGCCATCCGGTAGCCAAGGGACACGAGGCCTAAACACTCCGTTCGCTCGCATATTGGTAGTATGCACGGGGTAACGATCACGGAGCTTCCAGCGGCAATGCATCGTAAGACCGCTTCTCCTCAGGCCTCAGTGACGGACATGCTATCCGAGTTAGCACAGTTGTTTCGCAGCATCCCAGCAATTGACAGTTTCTCGGTCGAATCAGGAATTATCCGACGGCACTGGGTCGGTGCGGTCCGCGGTTGCATCAGGTACGGACGACCGAACGCTTTATAGGGTCCGACAGGATGGGGAAAGGGATTCGAAAGATTTCGAGTTTTCCCTTTAGTAGTATCGGAAGATGCCTTTCATATCTTCTGGCATTATCTTCCAGTGATTATTATTTCGGACTTCATTGCTGCGATCTTGGATAAGAGACTTATAGCGTCATTGGACTCGGATTTTTTGATCGGTTCAGGGACATTGTCCCTGACTTACCGACGCAGTCCAATATTGTCATTACAACATGTGTTTTATTTTTCGAAGCTATATATATATATATACAAGCCTCCTACTAAGCATGATAGTTTAGTTTCTTGTCCGCGTTGCTCATTTCTGCCATTTTATCATTTATACAAATAGTTTATTTTGGCAGAGCAGGGCATACCGAGAGTTCATATGCGTCTAGACGGTGTGATTAAAGACTGCATATATTCTTTTTCGCCGTTTATGTCTTTTCCAATTTCAATGTTGGGAACGACATTATGTATAGTAGACTTAACTTAGACGCTTTATTATACGTAATCCGCCTTACTGAGGCGTTATCATTACGTCTTCAAGAAAAGATTTACGGGATATTATTCTCAATGTAATTTCTTTTGAGGGCAGTAGTTTGTTCACGTATAACTCCGCCCTTCAGTGGCTGATTGGAGTTAGTTAGACGTGACGCAGCCCTAGCTACATCCACACGCGTGGATAGTAAGGTTAAGAACTCTCTCAGAGTCGCTTCGTTCTCGGAGGAGCTTCTCTTCGACGGCAACTTTTCGGCAATCCATGAATTGCTCGAATTACACGTTCTCTTGTCTATCTAGTGTTACAAGAGATTCAGACTGGGGCAAACATTCGGTGGTTGACTCAGAGAGTGCCGCCGCAGTTGCCGGACCCGAGTGTGGCTGTTATGACGGTTGCCAGTCAAACAGATTGGGATATAATACTGATCCCTACGGATTCGAAGTGCCAGGGTCTTTGGGTTCCGCAGTCTTTTAGCAATCAGTTTTCTTCCGCGGAATAATGTTTTTTAGGCTTGCTTTATGTCATTGCATGAACATTATTCAGAAACGCATGCCCAAATTCCTGTCCTTTAATTCGACAGTAGTGGCGTATCTCCGGAACCAGGGAGGCACTCTTTCGTTTCCGTTATTCAATTTAATGGAAAGAATCCGTCTGTCGGTTATAGTACACCAAGTTCAGTTTTGGTCCGTCATATTCCGGGTTGTCGGATGGTTTTATCGGACTCCCGTTCTCTTACGGGTCGCTTGTTGCTGTCAGAATGGACTCTCAACAAACAAGTATTCAATCAGATTTGCTATCTATGGGAGCGCCCAATGATGATTTATTTATGACACAGCTTGCTAATCAATTGCAGACGTATGTGTTGGCTTGTCCAGATCTCTGAGCTAATATTGTTAACGCTCTATTGATCTATAGGACGGAATGATAGGATACGCGTATCCTCCGGCGCTGTTGTTTTAGCAGGTATTGCTAAGATAAACAACCACAATACATTTCTGTTGATAGCATCTCTATCTTCACAGAGATCATGAGTAATTTACTCTCTTGTCTACTGTGGGTCTTAACGTGAAATCTTCCTCTATGTGAGGATCTTTTTCACTGGGTAAATCGTGTCATCTTTATCACAACCAGCAAGGTCGCAACCTTCATGTATTCCGTTGTGTGGTCCGTATTGCATTGTAAGCACTGTACTGGACGAGCTTTGGACGCGATTTCTTACTATAGGAGATCCTCTTCTTCGCTATTCTATGCGGCTAAAGTGGAGGCTCTTCCGTCGTGGTGTAGGGATCATTATGTTCATATTGTTGATCCCTCCATACTACTCATTGCTATTTTTTAGTATACTTGTTTCACAAGATCTACTGCAGCCTGTTATTATTTAGGTTATAGGTTTATGTTACCTCATACCTATGCACTCTACGATAGTTTACAATTGAGTCTTTTGTCTCTTTATCTAAGTCAGTTAGTAACTTTTTGATAAATAGACTTAGAATCTTTAGATTAAATTCCTATACGGATTTTAACTTCGGTTCTTATTTAGCTAAGTAATCATTTGAGCCTCTGGAAACAGTAGTTTTCAAATTCTGACCTTTTAGACAGTAATTCTGTTGGTTTCTCTTTTACTGTAGAGTCAGTGAGTTTCATGCACTATCGATGGATGATTTTCACTTTCATAGTTTCGGAATCAATACTTCCGTTACTATTTAGGTTGGATTGTTGCATAAGAGTTAGGCTCCTATTATCCGGAACCTATTATTTTAAGGTCCTTCTGTCTTCGTATGGGCATAGGCCTTTACTCTTTCCGGGTACAGTTTATTTATTTATAAACAGATATCTGTTTATTACTATGGGCGTAAGCTTCTTCTGTCTTTGATGTCTAGTAGAAGGACGTTACGCTCCATTTTATTGTTAATGGATTCTATTAACTATCGGTACTGCTTATGGTATATCATTGACTTAGCAGTTGTGCTTAAGATTTCGGCTCATGAAGTAAGAGTTCTTCTACTTCTTGGGCTTACATTAATAGTGTTGCTATTATAGATTTTTGAAGGCTGCTCATTGCGCTCAGCCATCCATTCATGAATTTTATCTCAGAAATATCGAGTCCATTTCTGGAGGCCTCTATTGTTAGGTCTATTATCTACTGCTCAGAATGTCATTCACTTAACAGTTGCTACTATAGCTAGGTAGGCTGTCTGTTTCGGCAGTGTCTCCGTTCGGCTGCCCTCTTCGCTCTGGGCTATTTGACCCAGGGCAAGAAAAAGGGGGGGGGGGGGAGGGTGTTCCCTTGGGTCACCTGTTTTTACTATGAAAACAAGGGGATACCTCCTCCGGAGTTAGTAATTCTGAGCTGTTATTGGGATGGTTGTTTAGTGAGAAGTTTAAGTTTATAAAATTCATTCAAGTCTTAGTTTTTAAAGTATAGCTTTTGAATATTGCATGTGTCAACGGACATGATTATGCAATTCTCACACACTTTTAGGAGTATAAGAGTCTCTATTCTCTAGACTTACTTTATTATTGGCTTACTTTAAAAATTATTAGTATAAGGATTATTGGATATTAATAGAGTACATGGATGTATGAAGCTCAATTTTTGGAAGGTGTTGTATCTTTCTAATTTATCATAAATAAGAAAGATACATGTAAGGCCTATTACTTCTTTTCCCTACAGGGGATGACTCTATTTTATTTTATTGAGCGTATTCCATTTTGCTCTATGTCCTTGGCCCTCCAGCCTTTTTACTATTCAGCTATGTCTGGGTCATTGGTACAGTATAAAAATGTTAAAAAATTTATAGTAATTTATATATTTTTTATACTTACCAATGACCCAGACGGGGATGGCCCTCCCAGGAGTTGGGAACTCTTGCCTCCCCGCTGAGTACATAGCGCTTACCAGGCACTGGTTATTAGAATGATAAATGGCGCCAATTTCGGAACGTCCTTGACACTGCGCATGCGCAGTGGGGGCGAGGTGTGGAGGGCCTTTCAGGACATGTTTTCTTTAGTTTTAGATGCAAATTTTGGGGATTGGGGGGCAAAATTTGTGTTTGGCCCTATATTTTAAGAGTTAGCACCAGCTATGTCTGGGTCATTGGTAAGTATAAAAAATATATAAATTACTATAAATTTTTTAACTTTTCCAAAAAATTTCAACAAAACCATATCATGTGACCCCTAGTTGGAACGAGTTCGTCGAGCACGTTTCAACGAGGGGTCCCATGATATGGTTTTGTAGGAAATTTTTTTTAAAAAATTAAAAAATGATATTTGAAATAATAAATTTTGATATCGTCTGCGTTGGGTAAAGGGTTAAGACAGGCAATGGTTCTAGTGATTCTGATATGGAACTTTAGACTCACAACTCTTAGAACATTTCTGAATTGGTTAATCAAGCTCAACATTCAGAGGTGCATTCCAGTAAGTTGGAAGTGGAGTTATAAATCACCTTCAGTAATAGTTCTAGTTAAGTAGCATACTGTCAAAAATATTAAGTGGGACACTACCTGGGCAACCTGATTAATACATTAGTCTATTTTGGTATTTCTTTTTTCTTTTTTGTATTTGGGTTTAACAGCCAGGGTCATATCATGTCGGTGACAGTTTTACGGGTGGAGGAAGCCGGGGTACCCAGAGAGAACGAGCAACGACGAGCAGCTGTCAGCTCCCCAACATCGTAACTCTGAACTCTGCACCGCGGCACAGGCAGGGTTAGATTGGTTGAAGACATGTGCACCATCAACGTGCAGTACGCCTTAGTACACAGTGTCATCGTGCCCCCATGTAGGCAAGCGGGGTGAAGTGTCTTGCCCAAGAACACAACGCGGTTGCCGCAGGTGGGATTCGAACCGAGGACCTCTCGGCTTGCAGCCTGCACCTCTACCTACTGAGCATTTTGGTATTTCAAAGTCCATGTTTGTTTAATATGGATAAAAGCAGACAACTCTTATGTTCAATTCTGAAAGTTAGGATTTTTCAAATAAAATTGTTTTTCAACATCTGATCAACTGTCATCATTTGATTACCCTTGCCCCATGATCTAAACTGTAAATCTTCAATACTGTGAGGATATGAGTATATACATCACCATCTTGCAGAAAGTTCTCCATATTTTACAGTCGTTTTTTCACTACAACATGCTCATCAACTTCCTGTGAAGACTGTGGACAAATAGAACAGTGGAGCCCACTTAATTGTATATCTCTTAATTGAATAACCCTGTTAATTGAATATAATTTCCAACACCAAACCATTTACCATACTTTCAGTACAAATTTGACCTCGAATATGGGTTGTAGAGCAAACTCCTCTTAATTGAATAAAAAAATCCTGCAATGCCTTGAGAAATTATCCTGACAATCACCAAATACCTAATGTTTAGAGACCTATTTCACATAAGTGCTTCTAACATAGGAATATATTCTATTATATCTTGTTTGACAGAGCTCATAGAGCTCTGTCAAACAAGATGTTATAGAATAAATGTCCAGTTTATATCTCTAAAATACAGGAAAGTGATAAAATCCCTGTTAATTGAATAATTCTCACTGGCAAGGTGGCTATTCAATTGGAGAAAACGATATAGGTATAAAGACCACCCCTATGAACATTTGTAAGCTGTAGTGAATACTTTGTGAATATCCATCAAAGGGGAGGGGGGGGGGGAGGAGAGGGGGGCAGAAATTGGTTAAAAAAAAAACGATTGAAAGGCGTGGGTGGGTGGTCTAACATGTCTAAAGTTAAAAATCATCATATGTTCCTTGAGATTCCCTCCCCCTCCCCCCCTCCCCAAGCATGGAAATAACAAACTGTCATCTGCAGAATGAGGTCCCCAGAGTGTGACTTTGGTAATGCTACCCTACACAGTATTGCTAAATTCATCATCTGTGAACCTCAATCTGATTCAAGGTCTTTGACCTAAATAGAAAGAGATACCCAGAGGATAAATTGGGGGATGCCCACTGTATAAGATATCATCAGCAAATTCACCCTCTGGGGACCTCAATCAGCAAATGACAGATTACTTATTTTCATACTTGACCCCACTACCCCACCACCCTTTGTGGTGGGGGAGTTTGCAGATTACTTATATTTTTATACTGTACCAATGACCCAGACTTAGCTGGTGCTAACTCCACAAAAACCAGGGCCAAACACAAATTTTGCCCCCCAATCCCCAAAATTTGCATCCAAAACAAAAAGAAATCATGTCCTAAAGGACCTCCATAGTACGACTCTACTGCGCATGCGCAGTGACGCAGTCGTCCCGAAATTGGCGCCAAATATCATTCTCTGTTTGGCCCTTCATCAGTCAACATCTCACTGATCTTTGTGCTTGTAAATCTCAGTTTAAAGGATGCCAGACACGTAATTCTTGGAGAAAATGTGATTCTAAGGAGGATAGAAGGAGGAGAGGAAAAAAGAAGTGGCAAAAAATAATCAGGGCTCTACTTAAAATTTTTTGTTGAAATTATGTTAAGTTGCCTATTTTCGAGGCAAACGCCTCTTGTTGTCATTCTTGCTAATTGTTGCACTGCTTATTCAATGTTTCCTCTCCCCTAACCTTCTAAAGTCCCCCCTTGCAATTCTCCCATGCTTTTGGCATATTTTTGAGAAGTTTCATTTCTAAAAATTCCCTGGGAGAGTTGCTTGGTTACAGAATGTTTTCTGTTATTTTCCCCATAGTTACGTTTTCACCCATGGGTGTATAACGTTTGTGTTCTGCATCTTCCATCTGATGTTCTGCAGATTCTCCCCTGGGAGTCTCTGTTTTGCATCAGATAGAGTGTAATTGATGACTGATTCCGGGCCAGTTTTTTCAGTGCCTGGAGTCATGTTTTCTTCTGTGTTTACACTGTTTGTTTTCATTGGCAACAGCCTTTTTTGAGGGGGGCTGTTTGCCTTTGAGGTAGTTTATCTCATTATAAGATACATTTATATTATCCGAAAGTGTCTCATTAATTATTTTATATAATTTTAAAATTTTTGACCACACTTTGCCATCGGATCCATCGGGGCTCAACGTTACTTTTCAGCAACTTGGGCTTCTCTGAAAAAATATTTTTTCAAAATTATTTTGTTTTGCAATTGTTTTTTCATTTATTAATGGATCATGTTATTATGTATCTTTGTGTCAGGGGTTTTTGCGAGTAACTTGGACTTATTGTTGTTCTTTCACAATGAAGGGAACTTGTTCAAATTGTAATAGGAAGAAATCTTCCTCTGACTTTCATGATTATTGCATTAATTGTAGTCAGTGTTCTCGCATTAATCCCTGTCCTGTATGTGAACATTGGGATGAGAAACATTGGAAACGTGTGTCACGATATGTTGTTTCTGGAGAAAGAGCGATGCCGGCTCTTTCTCCACAAGGTCACTCTACTCTCTCAGTTTCTATTTCAGAGGAACCAGAACAGGGTGATGTTTCCATGTTATCTTCTTCAAGTGTGCGTCCGTCGTCACAAATAAATACAGAGCTAGCGGCAAAAGTGCTCATGGAGATTAGACAAATGTCGTCCGCTAGCTCGCCCGGTGTAGCGTCCATTCACCGAATGGTTCGGCAGCCGGGTTCGTCCGATGCGGTCCAAGAGGAAATTTTGGGTGATGCGAGCACTATAAAAATAATAGATGCACACCCAGTGACGGCGGATAGTGAACGAGAACGGAGGAAGCCTTTTTGTCCGGTTCCTAGCTCGTCCAGGTCCAGCCGGGCCGCGAGCGAGAGAGGCCCCTCTCTCGTACAACAACATCTGGGACCAGATGTTGTGGTACAAAATGTGTCTTTAGCGGAGCATACGTCCGTCGCTCGGGACGCTCCGTTGTATAAGCAGTCCGCAGAGACTGTTAAGGCTTCCTCTTCTCGCCGGCGCACACGACCGCACCTTGGCTGCGTGACCTCCGATATTTTGCCAGCTTCGCCGATGAAGGATTCTTCGGCGACCAGGTCACACCATCCGGCAGCCAGGGATTCGAGACCGATGGACTCCGGACGTTCGCATAGGAAAAGTATGCGGGAGCCATCTGATGCGGAGCTGCCCTCGGCAAAGCAGCGTAAGACCGCTCCTCCGCAGGTCTCGACGTCGGACATTCTAGTGCAGATAGCACAGCTTATCGCAGCATCCCAGCAGCCGACAGAGACGGTGTCGGATCGAGAATTATCCGACGGCGCTGGGTCGGTACGCTCCGCCGAAGCATCGGGGGCGGACGACCGGGAACATCGGGAGGTCCGACCGGATGGTGAAAGGGATACGGATGAATTGGAGCTATCCCTTTCGGAACAACACAAAGCTGCCGTGGACTTCATCCGGCACTTTCTTCCTCAAGTTGTTCCGTCGGGCCAGACTGCTGCGCTTCCGGACAGGAGAATTATAGCGTCATTGGACTCTGATTTTTTCGAGCGGTTCAGGGACATCGCTCCCGAGTTTCCGTCGCAGTCCAATAATGTTGCAAGAACATTTGAATTATTGAACGACGCTATTTTTAAACTTGCTTCCAGGACGGGGAAAGCAGGCTTCTTGTCCGCAAATACTCTCAACCTGCCTTTCATTAATGCAAGGAATAAATTCGACACGGCAGGTCAGGGTATACCGAGAGTTCCTCTGCGTATGGACGACGAGGCGGAAGACTTAGAGCTATCATTACCGTCGTCAGCTTCTATTCCAACCGCAGTGTTGGAAACAGCTATTGCGTCTAACAGAGCCAATTTAGATGCCTTATCTTACGCAGATCACCTTACGAAGGCGTTATCACTGCGTCTTCAAGGGGAAGAGTTTCAGGATATACAATCCTCCTTAAGACTTCTTTCAAGGGCAGTAGCTTATTCCACGTGTAACTCCGCCCTTTCAGTGGCAAATCTGGAGTTGGTTAGACGTGACGCAGCCCTGTCTACATCCACACTAGTGGATTCTAAGGTGAAGAACTCTCTTAGAGTCGCTTCGGTCTCAGGAGATCTTCTCTTTGACGGCAAGCTTTCCGCTATTTATGATAATATTAAAAAGAAAGCTAGTGATTCTCTGTTGTTTAGATCCGCTCCTAAAAGGTCGGATACAGCAGACACGAATAAGGCGGGCACTTCTGGGTCTTATCCGCCCAAGAGAGGTTCCTATAGAGGTTCCGGTGCGTCCTCTAGCTCTTATTCGAGAGACCGTCAGGATAGCGACTCTTGTTCGGGACGTCCTTCAGGCCGGGATAATCGGTCGGACGCCCCGAGGTCGACGAGGCGAGGTGCGGGTCGTGGAAGACGTGGTTTCTCCTACCGCAGGCCTCGCAGATCCAGGAGGTGATGGCTCAAACCTCTATCGCGTTCCGGTTGGCGGAAGGTTGTCGAGTTTTTCTCAAGAGTGGGCGTCGATTACGGACGACCCGTGGGTGAGAGGAGTGACTTCGGAAGGTCTAAAGATATCCTTCAAACGAAAGCCTCCATTAACTCGAAGTCCAAAGTGGACTCATCTTCCGTCAAACCCTCAGAAAAGAGACGCTCTGCTATCAGAGGTGCAGTCTCTTTTAATGAAGAACGCGGTAGAGGTCGTAGAAAACCAGGAATCGCTGGGATTCTACAGCCATCTGTTTCTGGTTCCGAAACCAGACGGCTCGTTCCGTCCAGTCATAGATTTGAGCTGGATAAACAAGCTGATCGTCGCTCCGAAGTTTTATATGGAGACGATTCGATCGGTCAGAGCGAGTATTCGGGTGAACGATTATGCAACGAGCATAGATCTCAAAGATGCGTACTTTCACGTCATGGTACATCCGACTTTCCGAAAGTATCTACGCTTCGCAGTCCTAGGAGTGGTGTATCAGTTCCGGGCCATGTGCTTCGGATTGAATCTAGCACCCTGGGCTTTCACTCGGGTAATGAACTCGGTAATGATCTACTTCCGAGCTCATTCGTCTGCGGTAACGTCGGCCTACCTGGACGACATTCTTCAGAGGTACGGCAACGAGTTAACGCTTCAGAACGATGTTCAGAATCTTCTTCTATTGCTCCGACGTCTCGGTTTCATAGTAAACGAGGAGAAGTCGGATCTGGTGCCGTCCAAGTCATTCACTCATCTGGGAATGAGCTTCGAGACGCACAACAATCTCGTTCGTCTGCCGTTAACCAGAGCAAAATTAGTCAGTTGTTACGCTCGCTATTGTCTGAATGCAGACAAAGTCACGGCGAGAGAATTTATGAGACTGATAGGTCTGTGCGGAGCCGCCGCGGATCTCATTCCGATGGGACGGCTACGCACACGGCCTCTTCAAATTTTCCTGACTCAGAATTGGAGTGTGAAAATTCATTCGCTCGATGTAGACGTTCTCTTGTCAGATCAAGTGAAACAAGAGATTCAGACTTGGGCAAACATTCAGTGGTTAACTCAAGGAGTTCCGCTGCAGTTGCCGGATCCGAGTTTTACCATTATGACGGATGCCAGTCAAACAGGTTGGGGTGCATCATTAATCCCAACGGATTCGAGATGCCAGGGTCTTTGGGATCCGCAATTCCTGTGCAAGCACATAAACATCAAGGAAATGATGTCAATTTGGCTTGCGTTACGTCACTGGATGGACATTATTCACGATGCTCATGTCCAAATCCTATCCGACAATACGACAGTAGTGGCGTATATACGGAATCAGGGAGGCACTCATTCAGTTCCGTTGTTCAATCTAACGGAAAGAATCCTTCTGTTTGCGTTGGAACATCACGTTCTTCTTTCGGTCCGTCACATACCGGGTCGTCTGAATGTGCTAGCAGACTCCCTTTCACGAAAGGGTCGCTTGTTGCCGTCGGAGTGGACTCTCAACAAACAAGTATTCAATCAGATTTGCTACCAATGGGAACGGCCAATGATAGACTTATTTGCGACACATCTCAACAATCAGTTGCAGACGTATGTGTCCCCGTGTCCGGATCCAAGAGCATTTGCAGTAGACGCTCTATCGATCCCTTGGGACGGAATGATAGGATATGCGTATCCTCCAGCGCCGTTAATGTAACAAGTATTGCTAAAGATAAAACAATCTCAATGCAAGATTCTGTTGGTAGCATCTCTGTCGCCACAGAGACCGTGGATAAATCTACTCAGGTGTCTGTTGTGGGACCTACCGCGGAAGCTCCCTCCACGAGAGGATCTTCTTTGGCAGGGGAAATCGCGCCAACTACATCACAACCCGCAAGGTCTCAACCTTCACGTTTTTCCGTTGTGCGGTCCTTCTTGCATGGCAAGCACTTTACAGGACGAGCAGTGGACGCGATTTCTAACTGTAGGAGGACCTCCTCTTCGCTAAACTATGCGGCTAAGTGGAAGGTTTTCCGTCGTTGGTGTAGGGATCATTCTGTTGATATATTTGATCCCTCTATACCAGACATTGCTAACTTTCTAGTATACTTGTTTGACGAAATCAAACTGCAACCTGTTACTATAAAGGGTTATAGATCTATGTTATCTGATACCTATGCACATCATGATAGTTTACAAATTGGATCTAATGTCTCTTTATCGAAATTGGTTAGAAACTTTTCGATAAATAGACCCAGAACTCTTAGATTAATTCCTAAGTGGAATTTAGCTTGGGTTCTCCTTAAATTGAAGGAAAAGCCATTTGAACCTCTTGGGACAGTAGATTTCAAATTCTTATCTTATAAGACAGCTTTTCTCTTAGCTTTCTCTTCTGCCAGAAGAGTCAGTGAGCTTCATGCACTATCGGTGGATGATTCTCATTATCGTAGTGTTGGGAACACTATCACCTTCACTACTAATGTGGGTTTTTTAGCTAAGAATCAGGCTCCTAATAAATATCCGGAACCTATTGTTATTAAGGCTCTTCCGTCTTCAGACGGGCGTAGGCCTTTACTCTGTCCTGTTAGAGCACTACGTATCTATAAACAGAGATCTCAGTTCATCAGAAAGGGACGGAAACGTTTCTTTCTGTCTTTGATGCCTAATAGAAAGGACATTTCAGTCCATTCTATTGCTAGATGGATTCAGTTAACTATCCGTACTGCGTATGAAGATTTATCTTCTTCTCAGCAGTCTGTGCTTAAGATTTCTGCTCATGAAGTAAGAGCTCTTTCTACTTCCTGGGCTTATGCTAATAGTGTTGCTATTACAGATTTAATGAAGGCTGCTTATTGGTCTCAGCCATCCACATTTACTAATTTTTATCTCAGAAATATTGAGTCCATTTCTGGAGACCTGCATTGTTTAGGTCCGTTATCTGTTGCTCAGAATGTCGTCCACTAAACAGTTGCAACTATAGTTATGCAGGCTTTCTGTTCCGGCAGTGACTCCGTCCGGCTGCCCTCTTCGCTCTGGGCTATTTGACCCAGGGCAAGGGGAAGGGTGTGGGGGGCGGGTGTTCCCTTAGGTCACCTGCTTTATAGTGAAAAGCAAGGGAATGCCTCCTCCAAGACAGTATTTCTGAGTCGCTTCCGGGATGGTTTTAAAGTGTAATATTAATGTTTAATTTCATTCATGTCTTATTTTTAAAGTGTAGCTCGGTGTGAAGCATTTGTATATGTCAAGTGTCAAACAGGCTTTAATATACAATACTCGGACACTTTTAAATGATTATAAAGAGTCTCAATTCTCTGGACTACTTTATTTATTGGCTTGCTTTAAAAATAATTAGTATAAAGGTTATACTGGATGTTAATAGAGAACATGAATGTTATTGTGCTCAATTATTAAGGGTAGTGTATCTTTCTAATTTAAATATTAAATAAGAAAGATACATATAAAGCCTAATACTCCTTTTCTCCTTAAGGGGTTACCTCTTTATTTTATAATTGAGCTTATTGGATTTTCCTCTATGTCCTAGGCCCTCCAGCTTGTTTACTATTCAGCTAAGTCTGGGTCATTGGTACAGTATAAAAATGTTAAAAAATTTATAGTAATTTATATATTTTTTATACTTACCAATGACCCAGACGGGGATGGCCCTCCCTGAGTTGGGAACTCTTGCCTCCCCGCTGAGTACATAGCGCTGACCAGGCACTGCCAGTAAGAATGATATTTGGCGCCAATTTCGGGACGACTGCGTCACTGCGCATGCGCAGTAGAGTCGTACTATGGAGGTCCTTTAGGACATGATTTCTTTTTGTTTTGGATGCAAATTTTGGGGATTGGGGGGCAAAATTTGTGTTTGGCCCTGGTTTTTGTGGAGTTAGCACCAGCTAAGTCTGGGTCATTGGTAAGTATAAAAAATATATAAATTACTATAAATTTTTTAACTTTCAGACTTGACCCCACTACCCCACCACCCCTTTGTGGTGGGGGAGTTTCTTGCTGTTAGGCTGAACATTAAATACTGGGAATAAATTCCTGATTAAGATTCTTCTTATTTACAGATTCTTCTTCTGATTACAAATGTCCTTAGATATTCATATCTTCCTGGACAGAGAGGTCACTGGACAGAAGTTATTATTATGTTACAGGTGAGACTTCTAAACATCCAATCAATACTTTACATTCAGAGACGGAAATTTTCCTGAATTGAACGGCTTTCTGTAAATTGTTTTCATAATTCTGTACCATTTATTCATTGGGATTTAATGACACTTTCCACAGCTGGTGTCACCTTGTGTCAAACAGTTTTATGGGTGGAGGATGCTAGAGAACCCAGAGAGAACCACCAGGTAGTGCCAAACAACTGCCATTAATTGAAGACAAGTGCATCATCGATGTGCAGTATGTCTTAGTACACAGCACCTCAGTGCCTCCATGTGGGCAACCGTACGCGTGATGAAGTGTCTTGCCCAAGGACACAACGTAGTTACCCCCAGTGCAGATCGAACCATGAACCTTTCGATTCAAAGTAATTTTGTACCATAAAGTTATTGGCATTCCATATTGTTGTACTGCCCAAACAGTGAGTCCCACCTAAAGTTTTCAGTTGTGATTTTTTTTTTTTTAATTTCAAGGTTATCCTTTGCATCTATTTCGGTGTCTTCCATCATATAAACTTCCATTTGTGTGAGCTACAGACACAGTTCTCTGTAAGACCGCTACACCATTCCCAGGTTACACCTGGGTTTGAGCCCAATCGTTGTTTCTTTGTCTTGTTTTCCAGTGTTCACAATGAGTATGTAAAGTCAACTCTTAACCCGCTGAGCATTTTCATCAATTATTCAACAAATCCAGTCAAGGCTGCTATAAAATAGCCATGACTGGGTATGATGAAAAATTGATCAACATTCAGCTCAAGGGATGATTAGTCAAAATATTAGGGCTGAAACGGTTGGCTCATTTTCGTAACTGATTAACCGAGAGCTATAACCGGATAATATCCAGTTATCCATGGCCATTATTTCACCGAATATGGTATCAAAACTATAGGAATTTGATAGCAGTATTCTCAAACTATTCCGTACTGTGTATACAAACGAACGTTGTTGAGTACTCGACAACGTTCGTATGTATACACACTACGGAATAGTTTCTGCTATTACTCATTACTCACGAAAACTGCCGATCATTAACGAAGTCTTGGACGCCAAAGTCGATTATTTCTCTCTATACACAACGCGGCTTTAATGTGTAATCTTTCACAAGGGAGAAGCGGCAGATTCACTTCATTTTAAACGTGGAATGGTGATCCAAATCAATATTTCGGATAACCGGTTCACAGTTTTTCTAATCGGTTAGGTAGCTAACTGGTTTCAAACCGATTATCCGCTTAACCATTTCAGTACTACAAAATGTTGATTCAGTTTACAGTGAAAAATTGGGTGACGAGTATCAAAATGTTACCTATACTTGTGACAAGAGATTTTCTGAACTAGTCAGCATGTAAGAAGTTAAGTTCATATTAAATGATGAAAAAAAATTAAGTATATTTATTGAGGTGCCATTAACACAATCCTGGAAGTAGAAATAACAAAAACTTACAGTATTGAACAGACCGTTTGATTGCTTTATTTTTGGCACATCTTTTTCAGGACTTTAAAAGTGCCCAAATTACAGAAAATTCCATTTTCAAGGTCTATTGTTGATTTTTAAAGCTGAAAGTAATTTGACACTGCATTATGAAACTAAGGAAGACACTGTGCCAGCCGAAAAGTTTTAAATACATTTAACTGAGACAAATCAATGATAGTATTTCAGTAGGTTTCTTATTTTGGGCACAGTTTTGATTTTGGTGTAATGTAAAGGCCTAGTATTGATGAGGGGAAATGTGAATATTTTGAAATTTCCAGGTTTTTGACTCTTTGCCAACTTTCATTCCTGTTTTGACTGCAACCACTCTCTGAAAACGTCTGTTTCTGTGCCAGTTAATTTCTCATCTCTGAAGGCAAGTGCTCAACTAGTCTTTCGATTTTGAAGTGCGCTATCACTCTCACGCACCATCGCTCCTACAATTTTTATTTTTTTTGAGAGCCAATAATTGCACCCATCAGCTCAACCAGTCGAGCGTTAAAAATATGCGTCTTGAAAGGATTAAATGTTAAATGTTACAATATGTGGCACAGTACAACCTATTCTTGCATGTATTATTTGCTGAAAATGTAATTTAAAGATACTATCATTGATAAAACATGAAGAATAAATTGTGAAGTACAGAGAAGCCCACTTAATTGGATATGTCTTAACTGAATAATCCGGTTAATTGAATGTAATTTCCCAACACAAGACCATTTACCATGTCTCCAGTTCAAATTTGACCTGTTAATTGAATGTAGGTTCTTAAACTCCTGTTAATTGAATACAAAATCTTGTAACCTGTCAAGAAATTACTCTGACTCTCCTCAATTTTTCTTTGTTTATAGACCTATTTGACTTCAGTACATCCAATACAGGCATTTAATCTATTATATCTTGTTTGACAGAGCTCATGGAGCTCTGTCAAACAAGATATAATAGAATAAATCCTAAGTTTTTCTCCAGAATACAGGAAAGTGACACAATCTCTGTTAATTGAATACTCCTGTTAACTGAATAATTTTCATTGGCAAATTGGCTATTCAATTATCAGGGTTCCACTGTAACACTCTCTGCTTGTGTACAATTCAACATGAGGTCACTGATGAAATTGTATCTATTTTCATGTCTACTTTTGGTTGGTTGACATTGATTTTTATCCCCGCATTTTAAAAAATGCGGGGATATTGTCATGATCTCCGTCCGTACGTCCGTACTTCCGTACGTCCGGTTTTGTAATTCGAAACGCTGTAACTTTCTACAGTTGTTCGATAGGGTCTGTGCAACCCAAAAATACAACTTTTAAATTTTTGAGTCGCCAGGTGGCTTCTGTGGAGCCACTTAAAAAATGCGTTATTTTTTCACTTTTTTGCTGAATAGTCCCAATTGTAATTCGGAGTTCTAAAATTACACTAGGGTGTTGCTAAATGATCTGTAGATATGTAGGAAGGTTTCGGATTTTTCGGGTGCCACGTGGCTGTGCCACTTTAGCCACTTTTGTGTTTTCTTAGACCGTTTCCGGCAAAAGGCTCGTAGGATATGTAATTCGAAACGCTAAATTCATGCTCAGATGTTGCAGTAGGGTCTATAGATGCGCACGAAGGTTTCGGATATTTTTATACTGTACCAATGACCCAGACTGGCTAGCTGGTGCTAACTCCAACAAAACCAGGGCCAAACACAAATTTTGCCCCCCAATCCCCAAAATTTGCATCCAAAACAAAAAGAAATCATGTCCTAAAGGACCTCCATACTACGCCTCTACTGCGCATGCGCAGTGACGTAGTCGTCCCGAAATTGGCGCCAATTATCATTCTCTGTTTGGCCCTTCATCAGTCAACATCTCACTGATCTTTGTGCTTGTAAATCTCAGTTTAAAGGATGCCAGACACGTAATTTTTGGAGAAAATGTGATTCTAAGGAGGATAGAAGGAGGAGAGGAAAAAGAAGTGGCAAAAAATAATCAGGGCTGTACTTAAAATTTTTTGATGAAATTATGTTAAGTTGCCTATTTTCGAGGCATGGGCCTCTTGTTGTCATTCTTGCTAATTGTTGCACTGCTTATTCAGTGTTTCCTCTCCCCTAGCCTTCTAAAGTCCCCCCTGGCAATTCTCCCATGCTTTTGGCATATTTTTGAGAAATTTCATTTCTAAAATTTCCTGGGAGAGTTGCTTGGTTACAGAATGTTTTCTGTTATTTTCCCCATAGTTACGTTTTCACCCATGGGTGTATAACGTTTGTGTTCTGCATCTTCCATCTGATGTTCTACAGATTCTCCCCTGGGAGTCTCTGTTTTGCATCAGATAGAGTGTAATTGATGACTGATTCCGGGCCAGTTTTTTCAGTGCCTGGAGTCATGTTTTCTAGTGTGTTTACACTGTTTGTTTTCATTGGCAACAGCCTTTTTTGAGGGGGGCTGTTTGCCTTTGTGGTAGTTTATCTCATTATAAGATACATTTATATTATCCGAAAGTGTCTCATTAATTATTTTATATAAATTTAAAATTTTTGACCACACTTTGCCATCGGATCCATCGGGGCTCAACGTTACTTTTCAGCAACTTGGGCTTCTCTGAAAAAATATTTTTTCAAAATTATTTTGTTTTGCAATTGTTTTTTCATTTATTAATGGATCATGTTATTATGTATCTTTGTGTCAGGGGTTTTTGCGAGTAACTAGGACTTATTGTTGTTCTTTCACAATGAAGGGACGTTGTTCAAATTGTAATAGGAAGAAATCTTCCTCTGACTTTCATGATCATTGTATTAATTGTAGTCAGTGTTCTCGCATTAATCCCTGTCCTATATGTGAACATTGGGATGAGAAACATTGGAAACGTGTGTCACGATATGTTGTTTCTGGAGAAAGGGCGATGCCGGCTCTTTCTCCACAAGGTCACTCTACTCTCTCAGTTTCTATTTCAGAGGAACCAGAACAGGGTGATGTTTCCATGTTATCTTCTTCAAGTGTGCGTCCGTCGTCACAAATGAATTCAGAGCTAGCGGCAAAAGTGCTCATGGAGATTAGACAAATGTCGTCCGCTAGCTCGCCCGGTGTAGCGTCCATTCACCGAATGGTTCGGCAGCCGGGTTCGTCCGATGCGGTCCAAGAGGAAATTTTGGGTGATGCGAGCACTATAAACATAATAGATGCACACCCAGTGACGGCGGATAGTAAGCGAGAACGGAGGAAGCCTTTTAGTCCGGTTCCTAGCTCGTCCAGGTCCAGCCGGGCCGCGAGCGAGAGAGGTCCCTCTCTCGTACAACAACATCTGGGACCAGATGTTGTGGTACAGAATGTGTCTTTAGCGGAGCATACGTCCGTCGCTCGGGATGCTCCGTTGTATAAGTAGTCCGCAGAGACTGTTAAGGCTTCCTCTTCTCGTCAGCGCACACGACCGCACCTTGGCTGCGTGACCGCCGATATATTACCAGCTTCGCCGATGAAGGATTCTTCGGCGACCAGGTCACACCATCCGGCAGCCAGGGATTCGAGACCGATGGACTCCGGACGTTCGCATAGGAAAAGTATGCGGGAGCCATCTGATGCGGAGCTGCCCTCGGCGAAGCAGCGAAAGACTGCGCCTCCGCAGGTCTCGACGCCGGACATTCTTGTGCAGATAGCGCAGCTTATCGCAGCATCCCAGCAGCCGACAGAGGTCCCTCTCTCGTACAACAACATCTGGGACCAGATGTTGTGGTACAAAATGTGTCTTTAGCGGAGCATACGTCCGTCGCTCGGGACGCTCCGTTGTATAAGTAGTCCGCAGAGACTGTTAAGGCTTCCTCTTCTCATCAGCGCACACGACCGCACCTTGGCTGCGTGACCGCCGATATATTACCAGCTTCGCCGATGAAGGATTCTTCGGCGACCAGGTCACACCATCCGGCAGCCAGGGATTCGAGACCGATGGACTCCGGACGTTCGCATAGGAAAAGTATGCGGGAGCCATCTGATGCGGAGCTGCCCTCGGCGAAGCAGCGAAAGACTGCGCCTCCGCAGGTCTCGACGCCGGACATTCTTGTGCAGATAGCACAGCTTATCGCAGCATCCCAGCAGCCGACAGAAACGGTGTCGGATCGAGAATTATCCGACGGCGCTGGGTCGGTACGCTCCGCCGAAGCATCGGGGGCGGACGACCGGGAACATCGTGAGGTCCGACCGGATGGTGAAAGGGATACGGATGACTTGGAGCTATCCCTTTCGGAACAACATAAAGCTGCCGTGGACTTCATCCGGCACTTTCTCCCTCAAGTTGTTCCATCGGGCCAGACTGCTGCGCGTCCGGACAAGAGAATTATAGCGTCATTGGACTCTGAATTTTTTGAGCGGTTCAGGGACATCGCTCCCGAGTTTCCGTCGCAGTCCAATAATGTTGCTAGAACATTTGAATTATTGAACGACGCTATATTTAAACTTGCTTCCAGGACGTGGAAAGCAGGTTTCTTGTCCGCTAATACTCTCAACCTGCCTTTCATTAATGCAAGGAATAAATTCGATACGGCAGGACAGGGTATACCGAGAGTTCCTCTGCGTATGGACGACGAGGCGGAAGACTTAGAGCTATCATTACCGTCGTCAGCTTCTATTCCAACCGCAGTGTTGGAAACAGCTATTGCGTCTAACAGAGCCAATTTAGATGCCTTATCTTACGCAGATCACCTTACTAAGGCGTTATCACTGCGCCTTCAAGGGGAAGAGTTTCAGGATATACAATCCTCTTTAAGACTTCTTTCAAGGGCAGTAGCTTATTCCACGTGTAACTCCGCCCTTTCAGTGGCAAATCTGGAGTTGGTTAGACGTGACGCAGCCCTAGCTACATCCACACTAGTGGATTCTAAGGTGAAGAACTCTCTTAGAGTCGCTTCGGTCTCAGGAGAACTTCTCTTTGACGGCAAGCTTTCCGCTATTTATGATAAAATTAAAAAGAAAGCTAATGATTCTCTGTTGTTCAGATCGGCTCCTAAAAAGTCGGATACAGCAGACACGAATAAGACAGGCACTTCTGGGTCTAATGCGCCCAAGAGAGGTTCCTATAGAGGTTCCGGTGCGTCCTCTTGGTCTTATTCGAGAGACCGTCAGGATAGCGACTCTCGTTCGGGACGTCCTTCAGGCCGGGACAATCGGTCGGACGCCCCGAGGTCGACGAGGCGAGGTGCGGGTCGTGGAAGACGTGGTTTCTCCTACCGCAGGCCTCACAGGTCCAGGAGGTGATGGCTTAAACCTCTATCGCGTTCCGGTTGGCGGAAGGTTGTCAAGTTTTTCACAAGAGTGGGCGTCGATTACGGACGACCCTTGGGTGAGAGGAGTGACTTCGGAAGGTCTAAAGATATCCTTCAAACGAAAGCCTCCATTAACTCGAAGTCCAAAGTGGACTCATCTTCCGTCAAATCCGCAGAAAAGAGACGCTCTGTTATCAGAGGTGCAGTCTCTTTTAATGAAGAACGCGGTAGAGGTCGTAGAAAACCAGGAATCTCTGGGATTCTACAGCCATCTGTTTCTGGTCCCGAAACCAGACGGCTCGTTCCGTCCAGTCATAGATTTGAGCTGGATAAACAAGCTGATCGTCGCTCCGAAGTTTTATATGGAGACGATTCGATCGGTCAGAGCGAGTATTCGGGTGAACGATTATGCTACGAGCATAGATCTCAAAGATGCGTACTTTCACGTCATGGTACATCCGACATTCCGAAAGTATCTACGCTTTGCAGTCCTGGGAGTGGTGTATCAATTCCGGGCGATGTGCTTCGGATTGAATCTAGCACCCTGGGCTTTCACTCGGGTAATGAACTCGGTAATGATCTACTTCCGAGCTCATTCGTCTGCGGTAACGTCGGCCTACCTGGACGACATTCTTCAGAGGTACGGCAACGAGTTAACGCTTCAGAACGATGTTCAGAATCTTCTTCTATTGCTCCGACGTCTCGGTTTTATAGTAAACGAGGAGAAGTCGGATCTGGTGCCGTCCAAGTCATTCACTCATCTGGGAATGAGCTTCGAGACGCACAACAATCTCGTTCGTCTGCCGTTAACCAGAGCGAAATTAGTCAGTTGTTACGCTCGCTATTGTCTGCACGCAGACAAAGTCACGGCGAGAGAATTTATGAGACTGATAGGTCTGTGCGGAGCCGCTGCGGATCTCATTCCGATGGGGCGGCTACGCACACGTCCTCTTCAAATTTTCCTGACTCAGAATTGGAGTGTGAAAATTCATTCGCTCGATGTAGACGTTCTCTTGTCAGATCAAGTGAAACAAGAGATTCAGACTTGGGCAAACATTCAGTGGTTAACTCAAGGAGTTCCGCTGCAGTTGCCGGATCTGAGTTTTACCGTTATGACGGATGCCAGTCAAACAGGTTGGGGTGCATCATTAATCCCAACGGATTCGAGATGCCAGGGTCTTTGGGATCCGCAATTCCTGTGCAAGCACATAAACATCAAGGAAATGATGTCAATTTGGCTTGCGTTACGTCACTGGATGGACATTATTCACGATGCTCATGTCTAAATCCTATCCGACAATACGACAGTAGTGGCGTATATACGGAATCAGGGAGGCACTCTTCAGTTCCGTTGTTCAATCTAACGGAAAGAATCCTTCTGTTTGCGTTAGAACATCACGTTCTTCTTTCGGTCCGTCACATACCGGGTCGTCTGAATGTGCTAGCAGACTCCCTTTCACGAAAGGGTCGCTTGTTGCCGTCGGAGTGGACTCTCAACAAACAAGTATTCAATCAGATTTGCTACCAATGGGAACGGCCAATGATAGACTTATTTGCGACACATCTCAACAATCAGTTGCAGACGTATGTGTCCCCGTGTCCGGATCCAAGAGCATTTGCAGTAGACGCTCTGTCGATCCCTTGGGACGGAATGATAGGATATGCGTATCCTCCAGCACCGTTAATTCAACAAGTATTGCTAAAGATAAAACAATCTCAATGCAAGATTCTGTTGGTAGCATCTCTGTCGCCACAGAGACCGTGGATAAATCTACTCAGGTGTCTGTTGTGGGACCTACCGCGGAAGCTTCCTCCACGGGAGGATCTTCTTTCGCAGGGGAAATCGCGCCAGCTCCATCACAACCCGCAAGGTCTCAACCTTCACGTTTTTCCGTTGTGCGGTCCTTCTTGCATGGCAAGCACTTTACAGGACGAGCAGTGGACGCAATTTCTAACTGTAGGAGGACCTCCTCTTCGCTAAACTATGCGGCTAAGTGGAAGGTTTTTCGTCGTTGGTGTAGGGATCATTCTGTAGATATATTTGATCCCTCTATACCAGACATTGCAAACTTTCTAGTATACTTGTTTGACGAAATCAAACTGCAGCCTGTTACTATAAAGGGTTATAGATCTATGTTATCTGATACCTATGCACATCATGATAGTTTACAAATTGGATCTAATGTCTCTTTATCGAAGTTGGTTAGAAACTTTTCGATAAATAGACCCAGAACTCTTAGATTAATTCCTAAGTGGAATTTAGCTTGGGTTCTCCTTAAATTGAAGGAAAAGCCATTTGAACCTCTTGGGACAGCAGATTTCAAATTCTTATCTTATAAGACAGCTTTTCTCTTAGCTTTCTCTTCTGTCAGAAGAGTCAGTGAGCTTCATGCACTATCGGTGGATGATTCTCATTATCGTAGTGTTGGGAACACTATCACCTTCACTACTAATGTGGGTTTTTTAGCTAAGAATCAGGCTCCTAATAAATATCCGGAACCTATTGTTATTAAGGCTCTTCCGTCTTCAGACGGGCGTAGGCCTTTACTCTGTCCTGTTAGAGCACTACGTATCTATAAACAGAGATCTCAGTTTATCAGAAAGGGACGGAAACGTTTCTTTCTGTCTTTGATGCCTAATAGAAAGGACATTTCAGTCCATTCTATTGCTAGATGGATTCAGTTAACTATCCGTACTGCTTATGAAGATTTATCTTCTTCTCAGCAGTCTGTGCTTAAGATTTCTGCTCATGAAGTAAGAGCTCTTTCTACTTCCTGGGCTTATGCTAATAGTGTTGCTATTACAGATTTAATGAAGGCTGCTTATTGGTCTCAGCCATCCACATTTACGAATTTTTATCTCAGAAATATTGAGTCCATTTCTGGAGACCTGCATTGTTTAGGTCCGTTATCTGTTGCTCAGAATGTCGTCCACTAAACAGTTGCAACTATAGTTATGCAGGCTTTCTGTTCCGGCAGTGACTCCGTCCGGCTGCCCTCTTCGCTCTGGGCTATTTGACCCAGGGCAAGGGGAAGGGGGGGGGGGGCGGGTGTTCCCTTAGGTCACCTGCTTTATAGTGAAAAGCAAGGGAATGCCTCCTCCAAGTCAGTATTCCTGAGTCGCTTCCGGGATGGTTTTAAAGTGTAATATTAATGTTTAAATTCATTCATGTCTTATTTTTAAAGTGTAGCTCGGTGTGAAGCATTTGTATATGTCAAGTGTCAAACGGGCTTTAATATACAATACTCGGACACTTTTAAATGATTATAAAGAGTCTCAATTCTCTGGACTACTTTATTTATTGGCTTGCTTTAAAAATAATTAGTTTAAGGGTTATACTGGATGTTAATAGAGAACATGAATGTTATTGTGCTCAATTATTAAGGGTAGTGTATCTTTCTAATTTAATATTAAATAAGAAAGATACATGTAAAGCCTAATACTCCTTTTCTCCTTAAGGGGTTACCTCTTTACTATATAGTTGAGCTTATTGGATTTTCCTCTATGTCCTAGGCCCTCCAGCTTGTTTACTATTCAGCTAAGTCTGGGTCATTGGTACAGTATAAAAATGTTAAAAAATTTATAGTAATTTATATATTTTTTATACTTACCAATGACCCAGACGGGGATGGCCCTCCCTGGAGTTGGGAACTCTTGCCTCCCCGCTGAGTACATAGCGCTGACCAGGCACTGCCAGTAAGAATGATAATTGGCGCCAATTTCGGGACGACTGCGTCACTGCGCATGCGCAGTAGAGGCGTGGTATGGAGGTCCTTTAGGACATGATTTCTTTTTGTTTTGGATGCAAATTTTGGGGATTGGGGGGCAAAATTTGTGTTTGGCCCTGGTTTTGTTGGAGTTAGCACCAGCTAAGTCTGGGTCATTGGTAAGTATAAAAAATATATAAATTACTATAAATTTTTTAACTTTTCGGGTGCCACGTGGCTGTGCCACCGTAGCCACTTTCGTGTTTTCTTAGACCGTTTCCGGCAAAAGGCTCCTAGGTTATGTAATTCAAAACGCTAAAACCATGCTCAAATGTTGCAGTAGGGTCTGTAGATGTGCACGAAGGTTTCAGATTTTTAAGGTGCCACATGGCTGTGCCACCGTTGCCACTTTTGGGTTTTCTTAGACCGTTTCCGGCGATAGGCTCCTAGGGTATGTAATTCGAAATGCTAAAACCATGCTCAAATGTTGCAGTGGGGTCTGTAGATGTGCACGAAGGTTTCGGATTTTTCAGCTGCCACCTGGCTGCGCCACCATTGCCACTTTCGTGTTTTCTTAGACCGTTTCCGGCGAAAGGCTCCTAGTGTATGTAATTCGAAACGCTAAAACCATGCTCAAATGTTGCAGTAGGGTCTGTAGATGTGCACAAAGGTTTCTGATTTTTCAGGTGCCACGTGGCTGTGCCACCATTGCCACTTTTGTGTTTTCTTAGACCGTTTCCGGCGAAAGGCTCCTAGGGTATGTAATTCGAAATGCTAAAACCATGCTCAAATGTTGCAGTGGGGTCTGTAGATGCGCACAAAGGTTTCAGATTTTTCATGTGCCACGTGGCTGTGCCACCGTTGCCGCTTTTGTGTTTCTTAGACCGTTTCCGACGAAAGGCTCCTAGGGTATGTAATTCGAAATGCTAAAACCATGCTCAAATGTTGCAGTGGGGTCTGTAGATGCGCACGAAGGTTTTGGATTTTTCAGCTGCCATGTGGCTGCGCCACCATTGCCACTTTCGTGTTTTCTTAGACCGTTTCCGTCGAAAGGCTCCTAGGGTATGTAATTCGAAACACTAAAACCATGCTCAAATGTTGTAGTGGGGTCTGTAGATGCGCACGAAGGTTTCCGATTTTTCAGGTATCACGTGGCTGTGCCACCGTTGCCACTTTTGTGTTTTCTTAGACCGTTTCCGGCAAAAGGCTCCTAGGGTATGTAATTCGAAACGCTAAAACCATTCTCAAATGTTGCATTGGAGTCTGTAGATGCGCACGAAGGTTTCAGATTTTTCAGCTGACATGTCGCTGCGCCACCATTGCCACTTTAGTGTTTTCTTAGACCGTTTCCGGCAAAAGGCTCCTAGGGTATGTAATTCGAAATGCTAAAAGCACGCTCAGATGTTGCAGTAGGGTCTGTAGATGCGCACGAAGGTTTCGGATTTTTCAGGTGCCATGTGGCTGTGCCACCGTTGCCACTTTTGTGTTTTCTTAGACCGTTTCCGGCGAAAGGCTCCTAGGGTATGTAATTCGAAACGCTAAAACCATGCTCAAATGTTGCAGTGGGGTCTGTAGATGCGCACAAAGGTTTTGGATTTTTCAGGTGCCACGTGGCTGTGCCACCGTTGCCACTTTTGTGTTTTCTTAGACCGTTTCCGGCGAAAGGCTCCTGGGGTATGTAATTCGAAATGCTAAAACCATGCTCAAATGTTGCAGTGGGGTCTGTAGATGCGCACGGAGATTTCGGATTTTTCAGCTGCCACCTGGCTGCGACACCATTGCCACTTTTGTGTTTTCTTAGACCGTTTCCGGCGAAAGGCTCCTGGGGTATGTAATTCGAAATGCTAAAACCATGCTCAAATGTTTCAGTGGGGTCTGTAGATGTGCACGAAGGTTTCAGATTTTTCAGCTGCCTAGTGGCTGTGCTGTTGCCACTTTCACATTTTCTTAGACCGTTTCTGGTGAAAGGCTCCTAGGGTATGTAATTCGAAATCCTAAAACCATGCTCAAATGTTGCAGTAGGGTCTGTAGATGCGCACAAAGGTTTTGGATTTTTGGGGTGCCACGTGGCTGTGCTACCGTTGCCTCTTTCATGTTCTCTTAGACCATTTCCGGCGAAAGGCTCCTACAGTATGTATTTCAAAATGGTAAAACCATGCTCAAATGTTGCAGTAGGGTCTGTAGATGTGCACAAAGATTTCGGATTGTTCAGGTGCCACGTGGCTGTGCCACCATTGCCACTTTCGTGTTTTCTTAGACCGTTTCCGGCGAAAGTCTCCTAGAGTATGTAATTCGAAACGCTAAAACCATGCTGAGATGTTGCAGTAGAGTCTGTAAATGCGTAGGAAGGTTTTGGATTTTTTGGGTGCTAAGTGGCTGTGTCACCGTTGCCACTTTTGTGTTTTCTTAGACCGTTTCCAGCGAAAGGCTCCTAGGGTAAGTAATTCGAAATGCTTAACACATGCTCAAATGTTGCAGTAAGGTCTGTAGATGCGTACAAAGGTTTCAGATTTTTCAGATGCCACGTGGCGGTGCCACCGTTTTTCTTTCGTGTTTTCTTAGATCATTTCCGGCGAAAAGCTCCCAGAGTATGTAATTTGAAATGCTAAAACTATGCTCAAAAGTTGCAGTAGGGTCTGTAGATGTGCACGAAGGTTTCGGATTTTTGGGGTGCCACCGTTGCCACTTTCATGTTTTCTTAGACCGTTTCTGGCGAAAGGCTCCCAGGGTACATGTATGTAATTCGAAACGCTAAAACCATGCCCAAATGTTGCAGTGGAGTCTGTAGGTGCGCACGAAGCTGTGTCACCTGTGCCACTCAATATGATTTTAGTGTGTCATATAATACATTTCTTCTTTGTATCAAGCATTCATACAAAGTCAAGGATGCAAATGCGGGGATACACCATAGTGTGCTTTGCACACAAGTGACACCATCTAGTTTGTTGTTATTTATTGTTTGCGCATGACAAATGATTTAGTGTATCCTCGAAGGGAAGGGCAGTCACACATCTATATTGTAATGAATCGTGCTCTTGAAATCCCCCAATAATCCTCAAATTGTGACCCACTGAAAAAACTTACTTCATGCTAATTATCAACATGAATGTGCCCTTTAATTAATATAAACTTCCTACCACTTCTGGGATCTTCCAATATGTGAGTTATGCCAAATAGCATTTTGAAGGATTTAGAGTGATTACAAGCCCCCCCCCCCCCCCCTCCCCCTCCCATGTCATTTAGGCACTTTTTGTTCTTTACCACAAAGGATGAAGGATTTGGAGTGATTCCATGCAGAAAAAAAATAATTTGAATCCTAAAACTCCCACACACACTCCCCACCCCCACCCCTCAATGTGTCATTTACGCAATTTTTCCAAAATGCATTTTGAAGAGTTTTGGAATGATTTGATGCAGAAAACAGAATTTGACTCCTATAACCCCCCCCACCCCCCCACCCCCCTCCCCTCTGTCAATTTGGCAATTTTTTTTTTTTACTCCAAAATGCATTTTGAAGGATTTAGCACTTGGTGATGCAGGCCATTTGTTGGATGAAAACAGTGATTATGTACAATTAGAAAAGGTCTTAATGGGCGTGTGATGCACCGCCAGGCATAGCTCTTGTTAACTTTGAAAATTTGCTGTTTGCCACATAAAATAGCCAACTTTTTGCCTGTTCACCTCATATTTCAGGTTTGGGTTCTCAGATTTCAGTGAAATTTTAAAATGAAGATTGTTTATGGGAAAGGCTTTTAAATGAGTCATGTCCCTGCAGTAAAACAAAGAAAATACATGCAAATCACCTCCCCACATGTGGCATGTCTTTGTTCTACATCTCTTATGTGGATGGTCCGATCATCACTAGACTTCAGTAACAGGTGTTTTTGGCCTTCACAATTACCTTGCTGTAAAACAGACAATAATTTTGCTGTTTACCTCGTAAAATAGCCAATTTGTTATCTGCTCGTCTCGTATCTCTGGTTTGGGGTTAGTGGCTCTCAATGAAATTTGGAAGGAAGATTGTTTATGGCAATAGCTTTCACAGTATCATTGTTCATTCCTTCTCTTGTCATTGTTCGACGGTATGCACTGTGGGGGTATGTCCCGGGACATGACACCCCCCCCTCTCTTGTTCCTTTTAACCTGAAGATAAAGTGATAATTATTGAAGCCATTATATTTTCCTCTGACAGAGCTCAAACAAGATGTAATACAGCTGAGTATTTTTAAGATATTTTTTATCAAATCTAGTCATGGCTACTATGAAGCAGCCATGACTACATTTGATGAAAAATTCATCTAAATTTAAATTTAGATAAAGAAATCTAGTTGGGGAGTCTGACAGTTGCCCGGCCCCACTCTGTGCTTTCCTCTGGGTACTCTGGCTTTCTTCACCTGTCAAACTATCTGATCGAGGTGACCTTGCCTGTTGAAAGTATCATTAAAACCCTAATAAATAATTTAATTTTTAATATTTTTATACTGTACCAATGACCCAGACATAGCTGGTGCTAACTCTTAAAATATAGGGCCAAACACAAATTTTGCCCCCCAATCCCCAAAATTTGCATCTAAAACTAAAGAAAACATGTCCTGAGAGGCCCTCCACACTTCGCCCCTACTGCGCATGCGCAGTGTCAAGGACGTTCCGAAATTGGCGCCATTTATCATTCTAAGTTTGGCCCTTCATCAGTTAACATCTGACTGATCTTTGTGCTTTTAAATCTCAGTTTAAATGATGCCAGACACATAAATATTAGTGAAATGGTGATTCTAAGGAGGATAGAAAAGGAGGAGAGGAAAAGAATGTGTGACAGAATATTATCAGGGCTGTAACTTAAAATTTTTTAATGAAATTATGTTAAGTTACCTATTTTCAAGGCAGCAGCCATTTTGTTGTCATTCTGATTATTTAGTTACACTGTTTTTACAAGTGTTTTTCCTCTCTCCCTGTCCTTTAAGTTCCCCCTTGCTATTCTCCCATGCTTTTGGCATAATTTCTGTAATTATTATTACTAAAATTTCTTGGGAGTTTAGCTGAATAACAGAATGAATTCTGTTCTTTCCCCATGTTTACGTCTTCACCTATGGGTGGTTAGGCGTTGTGTTCTGCATCTACCATCTGATGTTCTGCAGTTTCTTCCCTGGAAGTCTCTGTTTTGCATCAGATGGTGTATTTTTGGTAACTGATTTCGGGCCCGGGTGCCTGGAGTCTTATTTTAGTGTTTTTACACTCATTGTTTACATTTACAACAGCCCTCTGTGTGAGGGGGGGATTTCTAAATAATAATATCTTTATGTTATTTCAATCATAACTAGATACATTATTATTGTTCGTAAGTGTTGAATAAATTGTTTAAAATATTTTTAAAATTTTTGTCCACACTTAGGCTTGGGATCCATTGGGGCTCAACGTTACTTTTCAGAAACTTGGGCTGTTCTGAAAAAATATTTTTTCAAAATATTTTGATTTCAATTATTTTTTCTATATTAATGGATCATATTATTATTATGTATTTTGATTGCCAGGGGTTAGTACGAGTACCAGGACTTGTTTTCTTTTCACATTGAAAGGATATTGATCAATTGTTTTAAGAGGAAGTCTTCCTCTGACCTTATTATCATTCTATATGTGGTCAGTGTACTCGCATTAACTCCGGTTCTGTATCGTATGATTTCGATGACAATATGGGAAGCGTATGTCACGGTATGTTGTTGGGGATTTGGACACTCCGGTCCTTTCCCCGCAGGGTCACTCTACTTTATCAATTTCTATTTCAGACGATCAAGATTAGGGTGATGTATCTGTGATGTCTTCCAACAGTGTGCCTCCGTCGTCACAATTAATGAAGGGCTAGCGGAAAAGTGCTCATGTAATACGCCAATTGCCTAAGAGGACCCTAGTAGGTTCGACGGCCTTTGACGTCCGCTAGCTCGCCCGGTGTAGCGTCCATTCACCGAATGGTTCGGCAGCCGGGTTCGTCCGTTGCGGTCTAGAAGGAATTTTGGGGTGATGCGAGCACTATAAAATTAACTTAATGCACACCCAGTGACGGCGGATCGGAGGGAGAACGGAGGAAGCCTTTTAGTCCGGTTCATAGCTCGTTCCGGTCCATCCGGACGGCAAGCGAGAGAGGCCCCTCTCTCGTTCAACAACATCTGGCCCCAGATGTTGTGGTACAAATGAGTCGTTAGCGGAGCATACGTCCGTCGCTCGGGACGCTCCGTTGTATAGGCAGTCCGCTGAGACTGCTAAGGCTTCCTCTTCTCGTCAGCGCACACGACCGCACCTTGGCTGCGTGACCGCCGATATATTACCAGCTTCGCCGATCAAGGATTCTTCGGCGACCAGGTCACACCATCCGGCAGCCAGGGATTCGAGACCGATGGACTCCGGACGTTCGCATAGGAAAAGTATGCGGGAGCCATCTGATGCGGAGCTGCCCTCGGCGAAGCAGCGATAGACTGCGCCTCCGCAGGTCTCGACGCCGGACATTCTTGTGCACATAGCACAGCTTATCGCAGCATCCCAGCAGCCGACAGAAACGGTGTCGGATCGAGAATTATCCGACAGCGCTGGGTCGGTAGCCGGGGACTCGAGGCCTGCAGACTCCGGACGTTCGCATAGGAAGTATGCGGGAGTCAACGTACACAGAGCTTCCAGCGGCAATGCATCGTAAGTCCGCTACTGCACAGGCCTCGGGAACGGACGTGCTTTCCTTAATAGCACAGTTTATCGCAGCATCCCAGCATCAACTGAATCTGTCGCATATATTTTATCCGACGATGCTGGGTCGGGACGCTCCGCGGAAGCGGGTACGGACGTCCGAAAGTTTCATCCGGTCCGACGGGATACCGAAAGGGATTCGGTGGATTTCAAGCTTTCCCTTTCGGAACAACATATGCTGCGATGCCGGATAAGAAACTGATAGCGTCGGTGGACTTAGAAATTTTTGGTTCGGTTCAGGGACATCGTCCCTCAGTTCCGACATAGTCCAATAATGTCACACAAACTTTCGAATTATTGAACGACGCTATATATATTATTATTTTATGCTTGCTATCCAAGCATTTCTGGTTTCTTGTTCGAAGAGTTATGGAGATGTCTTTCAAAAGTGTGCCTCTGTCGTCATAGTTAATGAAGAGTTAGCGGCAATAAGTGCTCATGGAATATGTTTACGGAGGGACATTCGCTAGCTCACCCGGTATAGCGTACATTCATCGAATGGTTCGGCTGCCGGGTTCGTCCGTTGCGGTCTAGGAAGGAGATTTGGGTGATGCGAGCACTTTAATTACTTTAGTACTCACCCAGTGACGGCAGATTGAGGACAGATCGGAGGAAGCCAACAACATAGGGGACCGCATGTTGTGGTTCAGATATTTTACATTCGGAGCATATGTCCGTTGCTCGGGACGCTCCGTTATATTGACAGTCCGAGAGACTGTCTTTAATGCTTCCTCATCCTCACAGCAGGGCACACGACCGCACATTGGCTACGTGACCTCGAGTATCCGATCAGTTTCGGCATTCAGTGATTCCACAGCGAATAGGTCGCGCCATCCGGTAGCCAAGGGACACGAGGCCTATACACTCCGTTCGCTCGCATATTGGAAGTATGCACGGGGTAACGATCTCGGAGCTTCCTGCGGCAATGCATCGTAAGACCGCTGCTCCTCAGGCCTCAGTGACGGACGTGCTATCCGAGTTAGCACAGTTGTTTCGCAGCATCCCAGCAATTGACGGTTTCTCGGTCGAATCAGGAATTATCCGACGGCGCTGGGTCGGTGCGGTCCGCGGTTGCATCAAGCTACGGACGACCGAACGCTTTATAGGGTCCGACAGGATGGCGAAAGGGATTCGAAAGATTTCGAGTTTTCCCTTTAGTAGTATCGGAAGATGCCTTTCATATCTTCTGGCATTTCTTCCAGTGATTATTTTTCGGACTTCATTGCTGCGATCTTGGATAAGAGACTTATAGCGTCATTGGACTCGGATTTTTCGATCGGTACAGGGACTTTGTCCCTGACTTACCGACGCAGTCCAATATTGTCATTACAACATGTGTTTTATTTTTCGACGCTATATATTTATATATATATACAAGACGGCTACTAAGCATGATAGTTTAGTTTCTTGTCCGCGTGGCTCATTTCTGCCATTTTATCTTTTCTTACATATAGTTTATTTTGGCAGAGCAGGGCATACCGAGAGTTCATATGCGTCTAGACGGTGTGATTAAAGACTGCATATATTCTTTTTCACCGTTTATGTCTTTTCCAATTTCAATGTTGGGAACGACATTATGTATATTAGACTTAACTTAGACGCTTTATTATACGTAATCCGCCTTACTGAGGCGTTATCATTACGTCTTCAAGAAAAGATTTACGGGATATTATTCTCAATGTAATTTCTTTTGAGGGCAGTAGTTTGTTCACGTATAACTCCGCCCTTCAGTGGCTGATTGGAGTTGGTTAGACGTGATGCAGCCCTAGCTACATCCACGCGTGGATAGTAGGTTAAGAACTCTCTCAGAGTCGCTTCGTTCTCGGAGGAGCTTCTCTTCGACGGCAACTTTCCGGCAATCCATGAATTGCTTGATTTATACATTCTCTTGTCTATCTAGTGTTACAAGAGATTCAGACTGGGGCAAACATTCGGTGGTTGACTCAGAGAGTGCCGCCGCAGTTGCCGGACCCGAGTGTGGCTGTTATGACGGTTGCCAGTCAAACAGATTGGGATATATACTGATCCCTACGGATTCGAAGTGCCAGGGTCTTTGGGTTCCGCAGTCTTTTAGCTATCAGTTAACTTCCGCGGAATAATGTTTTTTAGGCTTGCTTTATGTCATTGCATGAACATTATTCAGAAACGCATGCCCAAATTCCTGTCCTTTAATTCGACAGTAGTGGCGTATCTCCGGAACCAGGGAGGCACTCTTTCGTTTCCGTTATTCAATTTAATGGAAAGAATCCGTCTGTTGGTTATAGTACACCAAGTTCAGTTTTGGTCCGTCATATTCTGGGTCGTCTGATTGTTTTATCGCACTCCCGTTCTCTTACGGGTCGCTTGTTGCTGTCAGAATGGACTCTCAACAAACAAGTATTCAATCAGATTTGCTATCTATGGGAGCGCCCAATGATGTTTTATTTATGACACAGCTGGCTAATCAATTGCAGACGTATGTGTTGGCTTGTCCAGATCTCTGAGCTAATACTGTTAACGCTCTATTGATCTATAGGACAGAATGATAGGATACGCGTATCCTCCGGCGCTGTTGTTTTTAGCAGGTATTGCTAAGATAAACAACCACAATACATTTCTGTTGATAGCATCTCTATCTTCACAGAGATCATGAGTAATTTACTCTCTTGTCTACTGTGGATCTTAACGTGAAATCTTCCTCTATGTGAGGATCTTTTTTCACTGGGTAAATCGTGTCATCTTTATCACAACCAGCAAGGTCGCAACCTTCATGTATTCCGTTGTGTGGTCCGTATTGCATTGTAAGCACTGTACTGGACGAGCTTTGGACGCGATTTCTTACTATAGGAGATCCTCTTCTTCGCTATTCTATGCGACTAAAGTGGAGGCTCTTCCGTCGTGGTGTAGGGATCATTATGTTCATATGGTTGATCCCTCCATACTACTCATTGCTATTTTTTAGTATACTTGTTTCACAAGATCTACTGCAGCCTGTTGTTATTTAGGTTATAGGTTTATGTTACCTCATACCTATGCACTCTACGATAGTTTACAATTGAGTCTTTTGTCTCTTTATCTAAGTCAGTTAGTAACTTTTTGATAAATAGACTTAGAATCTTTAGATTAAATTCCTATACGGATTTTAACTTCAGGTTCTTATTTAGCTAAGTAATCATTTGAGCCTCTGGAAACAGTAGTTTTCAAATTCTGACCTTTTAGACAGTAATTCTGTTGGTTTCTCTTTTACTGTAGAGTCAGTGAGTTTCATGCACTATCGATGGATGATTTTCACTTTCATAGTTTCGGAATCAATACTTCCGTTACTATTTAGGTTGGATTGTTGCATAAGAGTTAGGCTCCTATTATCCGGAACCTATTATTTTAAGGTCCTTCCGTCTTCGTATGGGCATAGGCCTTTACTCTTTCCGGGTACAGTTTATGTATTTATAAACAGATATCTGTTTATTACAAGGGCGTAAGCTTCTTCTGTCTTTGATGTCTAGTAGAAGGACGTTACGCTCCATTTTATTGTTAATGGATTCTATTAACTAGCGTACTGCTTATGGTATATCATTGGCTTAGCAGTTGTGCTTAAGATTTCGGCTCATGAAGTAAGAGTTCTTCTACTTCTTGGGCTTACATTAATAGTGTTCTATTATAGATTTTTGAAGGCTGCTCATTGCGCTCAGCCATCCATTCATGAATTTTATCTCAGAAATATCGAGTCCATTTCTGGAGGCCTCTATTGTTAGGTCTATTATCTACTGCTCAGAATGTCATTCACTTAACAGTTGCTACTATAGCTAGGTAGGCTGTCTGTTTCGGCAGTGTCTCCATTCGGCTGCCCTCTTCGCTCTGGGCTATTTGACCCAGGGCAAGAAAAAGGGGGGGGGAGGGTGTTCCCTTGGGTCACCTGTTTTTACTATGAAAACAAGGGGATACCTCCTCCGGAGTTAGTAATTCTGAGCTGTTATTGGGATGGTTGTTTAGTGAGAAGTTTAAGTTTATAAAATTCATTCAAGTCTTAGTTTTTAAAGTATAGCTTTTGAATATTGCATATGTCAACGGACATGATTATGCAATTCTCACACACTTTTAGGAGTATAAGAGTCTCTATTCTCTAGACTTACTTTATTATTGGCTTACTTTAAAAATTATTAGTATAATGATTATTGAATATTAATAGAGTACATGGATGTATGAAGCTCAATTTTTGGAAGGTGTTGTATCTTTCTAATTTATCATAAATAAGAAAGATACATGTAAGGCCTATTACTTCTTTTCCCTACAGGGGATGACTCTATTTTATTTTATTGAGCGTATTCCATTTTGCTCTATGTCCTTGGCCCTCCAGCCTTTTTACTATTCAGCTATGTCTGGGTCATTGGTACAGTATAAAAATGTTAAAAAATTTATAGTAATTTATATATTTTTTATACTTACCAATGACCCAGACGGGGATGGCCCTCCCAGGAGTTGGGAACTCTTGCCTCCCCGCTGAGTACATAGCGCTTACCAGGCACTGGTTATTAGAATGATAAATGGCGCCAATTTCGGAACGTCCTTGACACTGCGCATGCGCAGTAGGGGCGAAGTGTGGAGGGCCTCTCAGGACATGTTTTCTTTAGTTTTAGATGCAAATTTTGGGGATTGGGGGGCAAAATTTGTGTTTGGCCCTATATTTTAAGAGTTAGCACCAGCTATGTCTGGGTCATTGGTAAGTATAAAAAATATATAAATTACTATAAATTTTTTAACTTTTTGTCTCAAAAACATATCTGATGACTCCTCAATGGAACAAACTTAACAAGCTATAACAAAATTTGAATGGCAGTTTTTGCGAATAGCACTTGACAATTTGACCATTACACTGAGTAAAGGGTTAACAGTGATCTACTGTATTCCTAAATTTATGAGCTTGGTGGCTCATTGTTAGAGCATTGGACTTCATATCAAAAGGTCATAGCTTTGATCCTGACTTGCATTATCTGCCTTGTGACCTTGGATAAGAGAATTAATCCCAACTGTGCAAGGAGGAGCTTTGTGATACAGTGTGAAAAAGTATACTGCACAGCGATGCTCAGGTCTTATATTTCATCTAAATTTGGGAGAATCCATTTTGATTCTCATAAAAAATGGTTGCGAGAATCCATTTATTTATTTATTGGGATTTAATACCACTTTTGACAGCCTGGGTATCCCCTCGTGTTGGACAGTTTTACGGGTGGAGGAAGCCAGAAGACCCGGAGAGAGCCACCAAGCAACGGCGAAGAACTGCTGGACTCCCCTACATACTAGCTTCACACAAGCAGGGTTAGCATTGGTTGAAGACAAGTGCACTATTGATGTGCAGTATGCCTTAGTACACAGCACCACTGCCCCCCTCCCCCAAGTGGGCAATCGGGATGAAATGCCTTGTCCAGGGACACAATGCAGTTACCCTTGGCAGAGATTGAACCATGGATCTTTTGGTTTGAAGTCCTGTACTGTAACCACTGAGCACCCAGGATCCTATGAGGCCACTATGGTTGAACCCCTTTTGTATACTGATAACACTTGTTACCCTTACCCAACACAGCTTTTTAATTTTTAAAACATCAACTGAATTTGATAACTTTTTAAAAAAAATAAACAGTATTTACAATAAAACATTACAAATATGGATGTCATAGGAACTGGCTCATTCGTACAGTTTTATTGACAAAGTGTCAGGATATTTCGGGTTGTGTTAGTCATGACACAGATTGTGATTTGATCAAGAAAGAGACCACTTCTGCAATCACAAACCTGTACAGTTAAAACTAGAATTCCTGTCATGAACTGTGCGCTTATCTAGGCTTAATTGCGCATAGGAATTGCGCACAATTGCCATATCAAAGGGCATCCAAACCATGGTGGGTTCTCCTGGTTTCTCATAGCAAACACAGGCAATGTTTCTGCCAATGGACCTCTGGGATACCCGGAGGTCCATTGGCTGAAACATTGCTTGTGCACATGCCATAGGTACAGAATTTGGTAGCCTTACTATGGTCATAACACATAGATTAACGCGCAGATCTACATGCTATTTGTGCGCATTTCAGGACAGGAATTCTAGTTTTAACTGTATGTGTGTCTCAATATTTAGTATTATTTGTTGCCACTGTTGTGATTTAGTACTTTTATATGACACACCTGTAAACCTTAACCCTTTACCCAACGCAGACGATATCAAAATTTATTATTTTAAATATCATTTTTTTTAATTTTTCAAAAAAATTCAACAAAACCATATCATGTGACCCCTCATTGGAACGAGCTCGTTCCAACGAGGGGTCACATGATATGATTTTGTTAAAAATAATATTTTTTCAAATGCTGAATTTGCATATTTCGCGGGCGGATGCGGGCGATTCATTGGGTAAAGGGTTAACTCCTTGAGCTCTAGTGGTATCTTCCATGCCAGTTCAATAGCAGCAATTAAAAGAGTCCATATTCGTTATTTGGAGTAGACCAATCAATATTTTCAATGTGCAGCCTCAGAGCTGCATGTTGAAAATACTGATTGATCTACCTCACACATTTGCTGAACAGCCATCCTATTTAATGATGTTATGATGTACCATGATCGTGGCAGGAAAATTGGCCACTCGGGTTTAAGGGTTATCGTCATGCATAAATAGTTCATCGTTTATGGCTAGATAACTATTGGTTTATTGATACAAAATTCTTTCGTATAACAGATTGAGTCACGTTTTCGTTTGTAAGTGTGTTGACTTTATGGAAGGATACATGATTAGCTAAATGAGAGACACATTTAGCTTGCTTCTTTGACTTATCACAGTGATGCAGACAGATATTTTTATACTGTACCAATGACCCAGACATAGCTGGTGCTAACTCTTAAAATATAGGGCCAAACACAAATTTTGCCCCCCAATCCCCAAAATTTGCATCTAAAACTAAAGAAAACATGTCCTGAAAGGCCCTCCACACCTCGCCCCCACTGCGCATGCGCAGTGTCAAGGACGTTCCGAAATTGGCGCCATTTATCATTCTAAGTTTGGCCCTTCATCAGTTAACATCTGACTGATCTTTGTGCTTTTAAATCTCAGTTTAAATGATGCCAGACACATAAATATTAGTGAAATGGTGATTCTAAGGAGGATAGAAAAGGAGGAGAGGAAAAGAATGTGTGACAGAATATTATCAGGGCTGTAACTTAAAATTTTTTAATGAAATTATGTTAAGTTACCTATTTTCAAGGCAGCAGCCATTTTGTTGTCATTCTGATTATTTAGTTACACTGTTTTTTCAAGTGTTTTTCCTCTCTCCCTGTCCTTTAAGTTCCCCCTTGCTATTCTCCCATGCTTTTGGCATAGTTTCTGTAATTATTATTACTAAAATTTCTTGGGAGTTTTAGCTTAATAACAGAATGAATTCTGTTCTTTCCCCATGTTTACGTCTTCACCTACGGGTGGTTAGGCGTTGTGTTCTGCATCTACCATCTGATGTTCTGCAGTTTCTTCCCTGGAAGTCTCTGTTTTGCATCAGATGGTGTATTTTTGGTAACTGATTTCGGGCCTGGGTGCCTGGAGTCTTATTTTAGTGTTTTTACACTCATTGTTTACATTTACAACAGCCCTCTGTGTGAGGGGGGGATTTCTAAATAATAATATCTTTATGTTATTTTAATCATAACTAGATACATTATTATTGTTCGTAAGTGTTGAATAAATTGTTTAAAATATTTTTAAAATTTTTGTCCACACTTAGGCTTGGGATCCATTGGGGCTCAACGTTACTTTTCAGAAACTTGGGCTGTTCTGAAAAAATATTTTTTCAAAATATTTTGATTTCAATTATTTTTTCTATATTAATGGATCATATTATTATTATGTATTTTGATTGCCAGGGGTTAGTGCGAGTACCAGGACTTGTTTTCTTTTCACATTGAAAGGATATTGATCAATTGTTTTAAGAGGAAGTCTTCCTCTGACCTTATTATCATTCTAGATGTGGTCAGTGTACTCGCATTAACTCCTGTTCTGTATCGTATGATTTCGATGACAATATGGGAAGCGTATGTCACGGTATGTTGTTGGGGATTTGGACACTCCGGTCCTTTCCCCGCAGGGTCACTCTACTTTATCAATTTCTATTTCAGACGATCAAGATTAGGGTGATGTATCTGTGATGTCTTCCAACAGTGTGCCTCCGTCGTCACAATTAATGAAGGGCTAGCGGAAAAGTGCTCATGTAATACGCCAATTGCCTAAGAGGACCCTAGTAGGTTCGACGGCCTTTGACGTCCGCTAGCTCACCCGGTGTAGCGTCCATTCACCGAATGGTTCGGCAGCCGGGTTCGTCCGTTGCGGTCTAGAAGGAATTTTGGGGTGATGCGAGCACTATAAAATTAACTTAATGCACACCCAGTGACGGCGGATCGGAGGGAGAACGGAGGAAGCCTTTTAGTCCGGTTCATAGCTCGTTCCGGTCCATCCGGACGGCAAGAGAGAGAGGCCCCTCTCTCGTTCAACAACATCTGGCCCCAGATGTTGTGGTACAAATGTGTCGTTAGCGGAGCATACGTCCGTCGCTCGGGACGCTCCGTTGTATAGGCAGTCCGCTGAGACTGCTAAGGCTTCCTCTTCTCGTCAGCGCACACGACCGCACCTTGGCTGCGTGACCGCCGATATATTACCAGCTTCACCGATCAAGGATTCTTCGGCGACCAGGTCACACCATCCGGCAGCCAGGGATTCGAGACCGATGGACTCCGGACGTTCGCATAGGAAGTATGCGGGAGCCATCTGATGCGGAGCTGCCCTCGGCGAAGCACCGATAGACTGCGCCTCCGCAGGTCTCGACGCCGGACATTCTTGTGCACATAGCACAGCTTATCGCAGCATCCCAGCAGCCGACAGAAACGGTGTCGGATCGAGAAATATCCGACAGCGCTGGGTCGGTAGCCGGGGACTCGAGGCCTGCAGACTCCGGACGTTCGCATAGGAAGTGTGCGGGAATCAACGTACACGGAGCTTCCAGCGGCAATGCATCGTAAGTCCGCTACTGCACAGGCCTCGGGAACGGACGTGCTTTCCTTAATAGCACAGTTTATCGCAGCATCCCAGCATCAACTGAATCTGTCGCATATATTTTATCCGACGATGCTGGGTCGGGACGCTCCGCGGAAGCGGGTACGGACGTCCGAAAGTTTCATCCGGTCCGACGGGATACCGAAAGGGATTCGGTGGATTTCAAGCTTTCCCTTTCGGAACAACATATGCTGCGATGCCGGATAAGAAACTGATAGCGTCGGTGGACTTAGAAATTTTTGGTTCGGTTCAGGGACATCGTCCCTCAGTTCCGACATAGTCCAATAATGTCACACAAACTTTCGAATTATTGAACGACGCTATATATATTATTATTTTATGCTTGCTATCCAAGCATTTCTGGTTTCTTGTTCGAAGAGTTATAGAGATGTCTTTCAAAAGTGTGCCTCTGTCGTCATAGTTATTGAAGAGTTAGCGGCAATAAGTGCTCATGGAATATGTCTATCGCTTACGGAGTGACATTCGCTAGCTCACCCGGTGTAGCGTACATTCATCGAATGGTTCGGCTGCCGGGTTCGTCCGTTGCGGTCTAGGAAGGAGATTTGGGTGATGCGAGCACTTTAATTACTTTAGTACTCACCCAGTGACGGCAGATTGAGGACAGATCGGAGGAAGCCAACAACATAGGGGACCGCATGTTGTGGTTCAGATATTTTACATTCGGAGCATATGTCCGTTGCTCGGGACGCTCCGTTATATTGACAGTCCGAGAGACTGTCTTTAATGCTTCCTCATCCTCACAGCAGGGCACACGACCGCACATTGGCTACGTGACCTCGAGTATCCGATCAGTTTCGGCATTCAGTGATTCCACAGCGAATAGGTCGCGCCATCCGGTAGCCAAGGGACACGAGGCCTATACACTCCGTTCGCTCGCATATTGGAAGTATGCACGGGGTAATGATCTCGGAGCTTCCTGCGGCAATGCATCGTAAGACCGCTGCTCCTCAGGCCTCAGTGACGGACGTGCTATCCGAGTTAGCACAGTTGTTTCGCAGCATCCCAGCAATTGACGGTTTCTCGGTCGAATCAGGAATTATCCGACGGCGCTGGGTCGGTGCGGTCCGCGGTTGCATCAAGCTACGGACGACCGAACGCTTTATAGGGTCCGACAGGATGGCGAAAGGGATTCGAAAGATTTCGAGTTTTCCCTTTAGTAGTATCGGAAGATGCCTTTCATATCTTCTGGCATTTCTTCCAGTGATTATTTTTCGGACTTCATTGCTGCGATCTTGGATAAGAGACTTATAGCGTCATTGGACTCGGATTTTTCGATCGGTACAGGGACTTTGGCCCTGACTTACCGACGCAGTCCAATATTGTCATTACAACATGTGTTTTATTTTTCGACGCTATATATTATATATATATATACAAGCCTGCTACTAAGCATGATAGTTTAGTTTCTTGTCCGCGTGGCTCATTTCTGCCATTTTATCTTTTTTACATATAGTTTATTTTGGCAGAGCAGGGCATACCGAGAGTTCATATGCGTCTAGACGGTGTGATTAAAGACTGCATATATTCTTTTTCGCCGTTTATGTCTTTTCCAATTTCAATGTTGGGAACGACATTATGTATAGTAGACTTAACTTAGACGCTTTATTATACGTAATCCGCCTTACTGAGGCGTTATCATTACGTCTTCAAGAAAAGATTACGGGATATTATTCTCAATGTAATTTCTTTTGAGGGCAGTAGTTTGTTCACGTATAACTCCGCCCTTCAGTGGCTGATTGGAGTTGGTTAGACGTGATGCAGCCCTAGCTACATCCACGCGTGGATAGTAGGTTATGAACTCTCTCAGAGTCGCTTCGTTCTCGGAGGAGCTTCTCTTCGACGGCAACTTTCCGGCAATCCATGAATTGCTTGATTTATACATTCTCTTGTCTATATAGTGTTACAAGAGATTCAGACTGGGGCAAACATTCGGTGGTTGACTCAGAGAGTGCCGCCGCAGTTGCCGGACCCTAGTGTGGCTGTTATGACGGTTGCCAGTCAAACAGATTGGGATATATACTGATCCCTACGGATTCGAAGTGCCAGGGTCTTTGGGTTCCGCAGTCTTTTAGCTATCAATTTAACTTCCGCGGAATAATGTTTTTTAGGCTTGCTTTATGTCATTGCATGAACATTATTCAGAAACGCATGCCCAAATTCCTGTCCTTTAATTCGACAGTAGTGGCGTATCTCCGGAACCAGGGAGGCACTCTTTCGTTTCTGTTATTCAATTTAATGGAAAGAATCCGTCTGTTGGTTATAGTACACCAAGTTCAGTTTTGGTCCGTCATATTCTGGGTCGTCTGATTGTTTTATCGCACTCCCGTTCTCTTACGGGTCGCTTGTTGCTGTCAGAATGGACTCTCAACAAACAAGTATTTAATCAGATTTGCTATCTATGGGAGCGCCCAATGATGTTTTATTTATGACACAGCTTGCTTATCAATTGCAGACGTATGTGTTAGCTTGTCCAGATCTCTGAGCTAATACTGTTACGCTCTATTGATCTATAGGACGGAATGATAGGATACGCGTATCCTCCGGCGCTGTTGTTTTAGCAGGTATTGCTAAGATAAACAACCACAATACATTTCTGTTGATAGCATCTCTATCTTCACAGAGATCATGAGTAATTTACTCTCTTGTCTACTGTGGATCTTAACGTGAAATCTTCCTCTATGTGAGGATCTTTTTTCACTGGGTAAATCGTGTCATCTTTATCACAACCAGCAAGGTCGCAACCTTCATGTATTCCGTTGTGTGGTCCGTATTGCATTGTAAGCACTGTACTGGACGAGCTTTGGACGCGATTTCTTACTATAGGAGATCCTCTTCTTCGCTATTCTATGCGACTAAAGTGGAGGCTCTTCCGTCGTGGTGTAGGGATCATTATGTTCATATGGTTGATCCCTCCATACTACGCATTGCTAGTTTTTAGTATACTTGTTTCACAAGATCTACTGCAGCCTGTTGTTATTTAGGTTATAGGTTTATGTTACCTCATACCTATGCACTCTACGATAGTTTACAATTGAGTCTTTTGTCTCTTTATCAAAGTCAGTAAGTAACTTTTTGATAAATAGACTTAGAATCTTTAGATTAAATTCCTATACGGATTTTAACTTCGGTTCTTATTTAGCTAAGTAATCATTTGAGCCTCTGGAAACAGTAGTTTTCAAATTCTGACCTTTTAGACAGTAATTCTGTTGGTTTCTCTTTTACTGTAGAGTCAGTGAGTTTCATGCACTATCGATGGATGATTTTCACTTTCATAGTTTCGGAATCAATACTTCCGTTACTATTTAGGTTGGATTGTTGCATAAGAGTTAGGCTCCTATTATCCGGAACATATTATTTTAAGGTCCTTCCGTCTTCGTATGGGCATAGGCCTTTACTCTTTCCGGGTACAGTTTATGTATTTATAAACAGATATCTGTTTATTACAAGGGCGTAAGCTTCTTCTGTCTTTGATGTCTAGTAGAAGGACGTTACGCTCCATTTTATTGTTAATGGATTCTATTAACTAGCGTACTGCTTATGGTATATCATTGGCTTAGCAGTTGTGCTTAAGATTTCGGCTCATGAAGTAAGAGTTCTTCTACTTCTTGGGCTTACATTAATAGTGTTGCTATTATAGTTTTTTGAAGGCTGCTCATTGCGCTCAGCCATCCATTCATGAATTTTATCTCAGAAATATCGAGTCCATTTCTGGAGGCCTCTATTGTTAGGTCTATTATCTACTGCTCAGAATGTCATTCACTTAACAGTTGCTACTATAGCTAGGTAGGCTGTCTGTTTTGGCAGTGTCTCCGTTCGGCTGCCCTCTTCGCTCTGGGCTATTTGACCCAGGGCAAGAAAAGGGGGGGGGGAGGGTGTTCCCTTGGGTCACCTGTTTTTACTATGAAAACAAGGGGATACCTCCTCCGGAGTTAGTAATTCTGAGCTGTTATTGGGATGGTTGTTTAGTGAGAAGTTTAAGTTTATAAAATTCATTCAAGTCTTAGTTTTTAAAGTATAGCTTTTGAATATTGCATATGTCAACGGACATGATTATGCAATTCTCACACACTTTTAAGAGTATAAGAGTCTCTATTCTCTAGACTTACTTTATTATTGGCTTACTTTAAAAATTATTAGTATAAGGATTATTGGATATTAATAGAGTACATGGATGTATGAAGCTCAATTTTTGGAAGGTGTTGTATCTTTCTAATTTATCATAAATAAGAAAGATACATGTAAGGCCTATTACTTCTTTTCCCTACAGGGGATGACTCTATTTTATTTTATTGAGCGTATTCCATTTTGCTCTATGTCCTTGGCCCTCCAGCCTTTTTACTATTCAGCTATGTCTGGGTCATTGGTACAGTATAAAAATGTTAAAAAATTTATAGTAATTTATATATTTTTTATACTTACCAATGACCCAGACGGGGATGGCCCTCCCAGGAGTTGGGAACTCTTGCCTCCCCGCTGAGTACATAGCGCTTACCAGGCACTGGTTATTAGAATGATAAATGGCGCCAATTTCGGAACGTCCTTGACACTGCGCATGCGCAGTGGGGGCGAGGTGTGGAGGGCCTTTCAGGACATGTTTTCTTTAGTTTTAGATGCAAATTTTGGGGATTGGGGGGCAAAATTTGTGTTTGGCCCTATATTTTAAGAGTTAGCACCAGCTATGTCTGGGTCATTGGTAAGTATAAAAAATATATAAATTACTATAAATTTTTTAACTTTCATGCCCAGTACAAGTATACTTGTTTAGAGGTACAATTCTGACTCTTGGTAAAAAAATATATCCTGAATGCGCCCAGTTGGGTAATAAGCTACGAAAATATTTTGGCAGGTGTCATCAACTGGTCATGTTAGCCAAAGATTTATTCCTTAAATGCCTTGACATTTTAAGTCATTTTTAGCACATGTAAGTGAAGCTGACAGGGAGCTTAAGTGATCACTTTCTGTTTGTCGATCATCCGTCTGTCCATTGTCCATCTGTCTGGTGTGAACTTTACTTGGTTTGGGCTCATAATGGGAATCTGAATTTTAACTCAGTCCAATATGATGAAATTTTAAAAAAAATTTTCAGATCCACCAGTCAGAATCTTTTGCTGATTGGTATAGAGGGGTCAGATTCATGTTTGGTCCAATCAAGTCCCTGGGGGGCATATTTGGGCTTCCTATGGGAGCTTGAACTTTAATGCCCTCCACACTGATGTAAAAATCGCAAAACTTCAGGCTACTAATTTTTCCCATGCTGAAGCTTGAAATCTAATCAATTCAGTCTTGTTTGACAGAGCTCATTGAGCTCTGTCAAACAAGACTGAATTTATTAAATTTCTAGTTGCATTGTGGAAATAAAGGCTACTTGAAATTTTGGTATTTTGACATCAGTGTGCAGGGGGTTAACATAGTGTAATATGAGGACTATTATTTAAAAATCTTCTTCTAATCTACTAGTGAGAATCTCTTGATATCTAATATGCAGTATCCTGAGGTGGTTCAGATTTAAGTTTGCTCAAATCAAGTCTGTGGATTCATATTTGGGCACACAATGGAACCTAAATTTTAACTTGATTCTATATAAGGAAAAACATTTAAAAATGTACTTCTAGATCAACATGTCAGCATCTATAGATTTTTTTATACTGCTTATTTTGTGGGGTCAGCTTGAAGTTTGTTTAAATCAAGTTCCTGGAGTGATATTTGGGTTTCCTATGGAAGCCTGTATTTTAACTTAGTGCTGCATGAGGAATATTCTTGAAAGGTCTTCTTCTTTAGACCCATCAGGCAGAATCATTTGATATTTGATATATAGAATAACAAAAACTTCTAGATTAAAGTTTATTTAAGGTGTTGCACTTGACTGATTTTTGTGGGCACCAGAGGGGTTTGAAATTGAACACAGAGCCCAATGTAGAATTTACTATTTGTTTAAATGAACTGTGCCAACATAAGAGAGTTGGTAAACTTTAGTTAGATGCAAGTGTGAATCCATGAGATTAACATTTGTTCAGATGGAGTACCATGAGTCCTCTTGAGGCCTGGGGGTGGGGGAGGAGTGATTTATGTGAAAAAAAAAACTCTTTCACCCTATTGTTGGAGGGGTTGGGGGGGGGGGTGACTTAGATGTGATGTACTGGGTGATTTGTTTTCTTCTTTTTGGTTCTGAATGAGTTTTGAAGGGGTTTGAGTGATTTTGCAGAAAAGAGACTCCAATTCATCCCGCATACCCTTCTCCCCCAACCCCCACTCTTCTAGCTAATATGGATTAACTGTGTTAACATGTAGATGCTGAATGTGACCTTACATCCTTCTTTAAACAGTTTTTTCCATGAGCAATAAAGGCTTTGGGGCCTCATGTTTATATTTTTTAATAGACTAAATCCCATTGCTTTGCAATTGTTACAAGGCAAGTCTTGGCTGCCTTTTTGCACAGCCAAAATTTATGCAGAAACAACCGGCAAGGTATTCAGAATTCAAGTTTTAAGTTTATCCCCAAACTGCATGTTGCAGTACCTGTTTTGAGGCAGTAAAAAATTATCAACTTCAGAATTAGGACACTAAGGGTTAATTTGTGTCTTAATATTTGCTAGATGGTGCCTTAGCCCTTTACCTGACAAAACAGCCCCATCTGCCCATGTAATATGAAAATTCATCTGTTGAAAAATATTATATTTTAAAAAGATTTAAACAAAACCATATCATGTGACCCCCTCATTGGAACGAGCTCAGTCAGCTCGTTCCATTGAGGGGTCACAGGATATGCTTTTGTTGAAATTTTTTACAGAAAATAATATTTAAAATAATAAATTTTGATATCGTCTACATTGGGTAAAGGGTTATAAGATCTTTTTACATTCTTGCCTCATTTCTTCCAAAATCAAGTCCTGATGACACAACACTTATGGAGTGATATCTACTACTGACATGCAATTTCTTTATTTCATTTTTCAGCTGGATGCCGTATTGCCTTTGTTGCCAATTTTATTTCCAATTATGTGGACAGTTATAGACTTATATGGTCTCACAAGACTCTTCTTGGCGTTTGAAGTTGGAAAAGAGAAAAAGGTTCAGTATATATATTTTTTTCTAATTGGGTTTAATAACACTTCTGACAGTCCGCGTCTTTCGTGTTTGATGGTTTTATGGGTGAGGAAGCCAGAATACCCAGAGAGAGCCACTGAGTAGTGGCTAGCAACTACCAGATTCGACATAGTAACTCTACATAAGGAGGTTAGCATTGGTTGAAGACAAGTGCACCTTAGTACACAGCGTCATCGTGCCCCATGTAGGCAATCATGATTAAGGTCCTTGCTCAAGGACACAACATAGTTATCCCCCCGAGAAAATTTTGGGGATATTGCCGTGGCGCCGTCCATCTCTCTGTCCATCCATCTGTCTGAGTTGGTTTCCACTCTCTAACAAAAATATTCTGCCTGGCCGACTGAAACCAAACTTGGCATGTTGGTTAGGCAAGATGAGAGGAAGAACCCTACTATTTTGGGGATCTTTGTGCCAAAAGTCAAGGTCACAGTGACCTTGCACTTTAATTTTTATCAGTGTTGTTTTCCAATCTGTTACTAAAGTTCCAATTGGCTGACTAAAGCCAAACTTGGAATGTGGGTTAGGCATGATGAGACGAAGAACCCTATTTATTTTGGGTTCATTGTGCCAAAGGTCAAAGTCACAGTGACCTTGAACCTTAATTTGTATCAGTGTTGGTTTCCACACTGTAATTAAAGTTCGACTTGGCCAACTGAATCCAAACTTGACATGTGGGTTAGGCATGATGAGAGGAAGAAACTATTTATTTTGAGATCATAGTGACCTTGAACTTAAACATTTACCAGAGTTGGCTTCTCTAATTGAAATTTTGCTTGCCCGATCGATACTAAACTTGGGTTATGGGTTGAGCATGATGAAAGAAAGATCCCTATTTATTTTTAGGTCATTATGCCAAAGGTCAAGGTCACAGTGACCTTGAAATTAAAATTTTTATTGATCAGAGCTGGTTACGGCTTTCTTAATAATTAGAATTATGCATTCCCGATCGAAACCCAACTTAGCATGTTGGTTGAGCATGATGAGAGGAAGAACCCTACACATATTTTTATACTGTACCAATGACCCAGACTTAGCTGGTGCAAACTCTATTAAATTCAGGGCCAAACACAAATTTCCCCCCCCCCCAGATCCCCAAAATTTGCATCAAAAACTGAAAATTAGATGTCCTGGTAGGTCCTCCATACTTTTACTCCACTGTGCATGCGCAGTGTCAAGAAGCTCTTGAAATTGGTGCCAAAATGTCATTCTTTGTTTGGCCCTGAAAACTGTGTCACCTCACTGATATTTGTGCTGTAAATCTCAGTTTTAATGATGCCAGACACATAATTAGGAAGAAATGGTCGATATGAAGAGGATATAGGATGAGGAGAGGAAAAAACAGTGGTTTCTGATGTTCAGGGCTGTAACTTATAATTATTTTACAAAATTATTTCATGTTGCCTATTTTCGAGGCATGGCCCTGTTGTTGTCATTCTTGCTATGAATGTTCCATTGTTTGATCAGTGTTTTCTCTCTCCCTTTCCTTCATTCCCCCTAGCTATTCTCCCATGCTTTTGGCTTATTTTTTGTAATGTTTATTACTAAAATTTCTTGGGAGTTTTGGCTTGGAAACAGAATTATTTTCTGTTTTTTCCCCATGTTTACGTCCTCATCTTTGGGTGTTTAGGCATTTTGGTCTGCATCTACCATCTGATGCTCTGCAGTTTCTTCTGGGGAAGGCTCTGTTTAGCATCAGATAGTGTTTAAATTAGTCACTGATTTCTGGGTCTTGGTTACCAGTGCCTTGAGTCATGTTTCTGGTTTGTTTACACTTTTTGTTTATGTTGACAACAGTTACTTCTGATTGTGATTTCTTGTCTTCTACCTAGTTTAATTCATTGTAAGATACATTAATATTGTCCATAAGTGTTACATTAATTTTTCAAAATGATTTAAAATTTTTGTCCACACTTAGGCTTTTTTGGGATCCATTTGGGCTCAGGGTTCCCTTTGGGAACTTGGGCTCTTCTGAAAACGAAATTTTTTCAAAATTTTTTCTTTTTGAATTATTGTTTCGTATTATTATAATGGATTATTATATTATGTATCTTTGTTTTCAAGGCCTATTGCGGGTACTATGACTGTTTATTTTCACAATGAAAGATTATTGCTCAAATTGTAATGGAAGGAAATCTTCCTCTGATTCTCATGATTTCTGTATTAATTGTAGTCAATGTACACGCACTAATCCTTGTTCAGTGTGTATCAATTGGGATGACAAACGTTGGACATGGTATGTTGTTAGCGGGGAGAGGACCATGCCGGTCCTCTCGCCGCAGGGTCACTCAAGTTTTTCACTCTCTTTTTCAGAGGAACAAGAATTGGGTGATGTTTCCGTGATGTCATCTACAAGTGTGCGTCCGTCGTCACAATCTAGAGAAGAGCTAGCGGCAAAAGTGCTCATGGATATATGGCAATTGCCTAAGAGGCCCAAAGTAGGGTCGACGGCATTGGCGTCTATGTCCGCTAGCACGCCCGGTGTCACGTCCATTCACCGAATGGGTCAGCACCCGGGTTCGTCCGTTGCGGTCCAGGAAGGAAATACAGGTGTTGCAAGCACTATAAACTTACCACAGGCACACCCAGTGACGACGGAACTTAGATTAGGACAGAAGAAGCCTTTGGGTTCGGTTCCTAGCTCGTCCAGCTCCGCATAGGCTGCAAGAGAGAGAGGTCCCTCTCTCGTACAACAACATCTTGGTCCGGTTGTTGTTGTACATAACGTTCTTCAGTCGGAGCTTACGTCCACCCCTCGGGATGCTCCGGTGTATAGACAGTCCGGCGAGACTGTATCAGTGGCTTCTTCGTCCTCACAACAGTGCTCTCGACTGCACCTTGGCTACGTGACCGCCTATATCCAGCCAGCATCGCCATCCAGAGATTCCTCGACAGCCAGGTCATGCCATCCGGTAGCCAAGGATTCGAGGCCTTCTTCTTCCGGACTTTTGCATAAAAGAAGTATGCAGGAGACAACGTCCACGGAGCTTCCTGTGGCAAAATCCCGTAAGACCGCAGCTCCACAGACCTTGTTAACGGACGTGCTATCACAGATAGCACAGATCATAGCAGCATCCCAGCAGCCGGCAGAAGTTCTGTCGGAGCAAGAGTTATCTGATGATGCTGGGTTGGTACGTTCCGCAGCTGGATCTGGAGCGGGCGACCGAGATATTCATGAGGTCCATCAGGATGGAGAAAGGGATGTTGATGAGTTGGAATTCTCCCTTTCGGAACAACATAAAATCACTGTCGAGTTAATCCGGCATTTCCTTCCTGAAGTTGTTCCAGCGGACCAGGATGCTGTTCAGCCGGATAGGAGGCTTATAGCACCACTGGACACTGATTTTTTCAATCAGTTTAGGCCAAAAAAAAAAAGATAGTTGGTTCTCAGGCAATTTTTTTTCAAAATCAGTGAGGGAGGCAGGGTTTTATTTTTATTTTTTATTTTTTTGGGTGCGATATATAGACACGAAAGAAGCATATAATATACCCTTATTATAGCTCAAACCTGTTAAAACAACATTTTGTGGTTTAAATACATTGACGACTGTATTCACTTGATGAATTGATACACTGTTTATGCCGTAATTAATAAAAGATATATGTCTACTGTGTTTGTTCATATTCTCACCAGGGAAAGAAGGCAGAATCCAACGCATGTGTTCAAGGTAAGATCAAGGCAATTTGACTTAAAATGGTATATATTAAATCCTGGTAAATCCAGATGTAACACCACATGAGTCTGAAACCAACCCACAGTCTATATTAGACTCAATAGGCTCTATATCACCCCTCTATCTTGCCTTTCTCGATAGAGGGGTGGTATACATGCTAGAGGGTCTAGTATGGTCTGTAGGATATTAAAGTCCCAGACTCATGTGGTGTTACATCTGGATTTACCAGAATTTTTGCTAGTCAGATGGTCGACACTTTTGATGTACCATATTTATTAAAAGATATAAGTTTTGTATTGTGTTTGTTATTAATACTTTCACCAGAGAAAGAAGGAAGGATCCCAAGCACGTATTCAAGTTAAAGATAGAGGCAATTTGAATTCCAGTGGTATAACATCCTGGTAAATCCAGATGTGAAACCACAAGAGTCTGGAACTTATCGTACATGTACAGTCCATGTTGGACTCCCTATGCCCTATATCAACCCTCTATCTCGCTTTGGTAGATACAGGGGTGGTATATGACCTAGAGAGTCCAGAAAGGCCCGTAGGACAAGTTCCAGACTTCTGTGGGGTTACATCTGGAATATACCCAGATTTTCACAAGATACTAAGAGTGTTGGAATAGGGTCTAGGGGGTCTAATATGGACTGTATGACACGTTCCTGACTCTGCACAATATTTTAGGAAACTCTACAAAAAGGTGCTCTTCACCTTTTTGTATTCAGTTTCCAAGTATATTGTAAGCAGAAATGTTTTGCTTCAAAATGGCTAATCCAATAATCACTTGGCTCAAGTGGAGTCATTGACTGGTAATTAAATTTGGTTTTGATATCAAACTTTAATAACAAAGAAAGAAACTATTTGACACCCAGTCAAATAATATCAACTTGGAAATTTCTCTGTCTATATTGTTCACACAACTGACTAGAAAGGCACTGACTAGCGACTACATCTCAAAAAAGTTTCATTCATTTCTGTGACTGTTTAGCCCGCTTCACATTGAGTTTCATTTGCTTTTCTGCCTGCACATTACGCTTGCGAGACAAGACAGACTCAAATTTTACCAGACACTCTTGGCATTGTGGATGACAGCCATCAGATATTCTGAGATTGTCACATGTACCACATTTGATGCACACATTTGGAAATGACTTGCAACTGAAGTATGGTATTTCTATCTGATCAGAACATCTCAAGTTTTGTCTTACAAAGACATGCTCTAAAACTTTATTTACAGTAGGAGCTTTGGGGTGTTTCAGATCTTGCAATACAGAACCACAAGAATACTGGTACAACTGAAGTATGCGGTCTAAAACTGAAGCATCATTGGGGTTCAGTTTGCGCTCTGAGTACATGACCCTCGGTTTGTCACATTCAGTACAAATCACTACCTTTTTAACAGAGTTGGCTCATTGGGCTGATGGGCTGAAGGGAATACCATGGCCTGATTTTACTTTTGAAATCATCGAAGGCCTGTGACACTCCGTAGTTTCAGTTCCATACAAAACATCAAATGATTTGTAATGTTCACCATCACTTTCTGGTTGTGGGTCAGGAAGTTTATGTAAATTGGAAAACAGCTCTGTTGACAAACAGGGCCTTTTGCAAATTTTGCATTGTACATCTCCACATTTTTTTATTGTGAATGAATAGTGGCGAACAGTACAACAGTGTTCAATAAATTTCACCAAATCCTCTTTGGATTTCAACTGACCACTAGTTATTTCATCCCCCACAAAGCTCTTGTCAATTTCCTTCAGCTCTGACCATAACTTCTGCATGTCGTCAGCTGATGCAGACTCAAAAGTTTGAAAGGGACAATCTTTGAGTGATGACTGATGAAATAGCATACACAAAAGTTTCTTCACGGGGGAAACACTTTTTAAGAATGCATCCTTCAACCCTGGGCATTTAAGTGATTTTTCACGAATTTCACTCATACTACTGCAGGACTTAATCGCAGTCTCAAATTGTTCATCCATTGTGTCCCGCATAAGGCCTACCGTGTTTAAAGCTAGGTTTAGTATAGACATAATGCGCTCTGGTGGGTTTCGCCATGACGCATTCGGTGCAGTTCTTGCGGCTACCTACATGTCGAGATCAAGCAAACGAAACAATGCAATGAGGGATGTCTGGACGCTCAGATATGTGAGTCTATGGTCAGGTCCCCCATCACTTTATAATAACAGAACAGGTTTAACTTCGTCTTGATTACTTTGTATGATTTGGGCAAGTTCGGTCATGTGACGCATGGGAGAGGAAGGTTCGAAAACATGGTCCTTAACGCCAACATACACATCCCCTCTGTAAAATGAACCCTCTATTTCATTTGGTACAGACACAACTAACGCAACACTAGGAATGACAGTAGTCTTTGTGAAATCATGGTCAGCAACAGAAAATTTCTTATCTGTTGAAACAATTACTTGCCGTCCCCTATCAACGGCTGCCACAGGCACCCCAGGCTCCCCGACTTTGCAGCAATGCTTGTCATCCACGCACACAAAATTTGTTATATCCTTGTGTTTAACAGCCATTTGTCGAAGATATCTAAAAAGAGCAGCACAATAATGGTCATCCTCATGTTGTTTCCGAAATAACCGAGATTGTACCATAAATTTAACGTTAAGTTTTCCCGTAAACTGAAGAGATGCTTCGGTATGCGGATTTTTGGGAGCGAATTGTAATCGGAGCCACTGTGTACTTGGAATAGGTGTGTCCTCTGGACACATTTTTTTAACTTCTTGTAGTAGACATGGGTCCGAAATTGCCGATGCCAAGTAAGTCATTTGATCGCCATGTCGTCGCTCATGGCATGCCTCCTCTACAACAGTTTCAAGATAGGTTTTGCATTTGGTGAAAAACAGGTCGTATTTTGGTGGCCGACCAAGGCTGTGGTATCGCAAGTCTGTTACTATATTTGGGTCCTCCATGCTGAAAGCCATTGCTACACGTTCATCTGTTGCCTCCATAGCACTTGTTTCAGCAGCAGATGCGTCACCAGTGAGGTCTCTGTAAATGAATCTCAAAGATTTTACACTTGTACCACACATTTTCCCACACCTCGAAATAAATTTCCTCCGCATGGCACGAGTATGGAATTAAGGCATATCACCTCTTACAGTGTGACATACTTTGTTGTTTTCATTAGATGTTTCCATTTCTGAGCAGAGTGGTGAAACTTTCCAAATGAAATGATATGTCCCGATATTATTGCCAAACGAATAGCTAAACATATAACACTGGAAAGGCATTGCTTCATGTATACTGTCCATGTAGTATCGCCTTTGCCTGCTCTCATCTGGAGTGAAATCTTCCTATGGAATAGGCTGGAATGCTGCTGCAGCAACAAGTGTGTCGACAAGAGGTTTGTATCTTGCTGCAAAGGTAGGTTTAATTGGGTTTTTCTTGTTGCATAGAGTTAAAAGTTCGCTGGTGTTATCAACACGAATTTGATGTTCCATAGAATGATTGTGTGATGTGGCCTCTCGTTTGCTTTCCATATATGCAAGGTACTTATGCAAACAGTCAGAAAGATCCTGTATGGCAGTTCTCACAACTACCCACATTTCTGCACGAATCCATGGTTCATCTGCCACAGGGTCAAGGGTTGTGGCATGAGTCAGCAGATCCTCAGCTTTGATATTTGGTATTTTATGTTTATGAGCCTGTGGATCATTGTACCCAAAGAATCGATCAAATATTTTTGGCATAAAAAAATGTCGCTCCTCAAATCCTCTCTTGAAGGGGTCAACGTACCAAATAGCAGCAGTCACTGACTTGCAGAAGAACTTTCCTGTTTCAATGTGACTGGGCATAAAGCCAAGTTTTTGTTCATGAAGCCATTCAACAAAATTGTTGAACATGAGATGATTTTTCTTTATGTTCGCTTCTGGGAATTTTTCGGGCCAGGTTATTTTTTTCGAGTGTTCCATCAAAATATTGAAAGCATTTAACTGACCAGCAGATGTCTTGGGTGCATTCTCCAATGCAGGCCTACCCATATCTCCACTTTCAATGTCAACTCTGAAGTATCTACCAAACGTCTCCACAGCTTCGGAGACACTGGCATCAAGACTGATCCGCTGAAAATCCCCATTTTTGTTAGAACAAACAAATACACGAATATTGATGACAACTCCAGATTTCTCTGGGTTCAGTTCGTCAGGTATGGGACTTTCTTCGTGTTGATCTTTGTCTATTTTTCCGTTAATCAAGTCTTGTGTCACTTGTCTTAATTTGGAATTCTCATCAATCGAAACAATAGACCATTGCCTCAAGTGCGTTTTGCCACGAACAACCTCAATTGATATCAACATGACTGTTTATAAATATTTCCGACATTCGAACAGCAGACGAAATGCATGTACTTGCAAGTTTCCGGTTGTATTAAATTCACGGAATAGGTTTTTTACACTTCGAAACGGGCGTATTAAAATTTCAGTCACATTCTCATGGTGCAAACGCAACCTATTTCTTCTCCAATTACAAATTTAAATAAGTAAATGCGTGGCGACATAATATGAATGAACCCCTGCGTGGACAAGCTGAACACAGTTGACAGAAAGCTCTCGTGGGTACCAGTCCTTTCAGCCCATTGTACACTCGGCCCAAAACCCACTCGTCCCAATTTCCCAAACTGAAGCAGACTCGTCCCAAACCGAGTCCACTCGCGCCAAAACTGAAGTCCACTCGTCCCATATAGAAGTAGGCACGGCTAAAATATCAGTCAATATGTCCTAGTCCTAAGTCAGCTCATCCCAGCTAGGCGCCCCAAACAGACTGATCACTGGTAATTTTGTTTGGGAAGAGGCAAACAACATGGCTTCAGAAGGAGGTATTCATGTGAATCCTAACTGATAATTACCATTGACAGGTTCACCCAGTCACTTGCAGGTAGAAAATAGCTGATAACGTCCTGCTGAATATTTCCAAGGCATTTGACAAAGTACCCTGGTGCTGGCCCCACGGTTCTACTGATGGGTCCTGGACACACTGGGTGCATTGCTGTTCATAATCTTCACCAATATTAAAACCTACTGGACCATGCCTTGTCGAATAGGGCACAACATCGTCAACCCTAGCTGATCATCTGTGGAGTAGAAAGAGTACCTCAGGGCACGGCCTTGGGTCCAGTGCTGTTCATAATCTTCAACAATGACTTACCGGAAGATGCCACGTGACGAAGAGGACACGCCCTGTCAACCTGGATGGCACATTCTCGGCCCCCGCTGATCGTCTCCGGGATAATAGGAGTACTCCAGGGTACGACCCTGGGTCCACTGTTGTTCATAATCTTCACCAATGACTTACTGGAAGATGCCTCTTGACGAAGAGAACACACCCTGTCAGCCTGGATGGCACATTCTCGGCCCCAGCTGATCATCTCCGGGATTATCGAGCTACTCCAGGGCACGACCCTGGGTCCACTGTTGTTCATAATCTTCACCAATGACTCACTGGAAGACGCCACTTGACGAAGAGGACACACCTGTCAGCCTGGATGGCACATTCTTGGCCCTAGCTGATCATCTCCGGGATAATAGGGCTACTCCAGGGCACGACCCTGGGTCCACTGTTGTTCATAATCTTCACCAGTGACTTACTGGAAGATGCCACTTGACGAAGAGGACACAGCCTGGATGGAACATTCTTGGCCCTAGCTGATCATCTCCGGGATAATAGGGCTACTCCAGGGCACGACCCTGGGTCCACTGTTGTTCATAATCTTCACCAATGACTTACTGGAAGATGCCACTTGACGAAGAGGACACAGCCTGGATGGCACATTCTTGGCCCTAGCTGATCATCTCCGGGATAATAGGGCTACTCCAGGGCACGATCCTGGGTCCACTGCTGTTCATAATCTTCACTAATGACTTACTGGAAGACGCCGCCACCTGTCGAAGAGGATAGCTGATGTCATCTCAGGATTGGTAGGTATAGGGTACCCCTGGCCTTTGGCACCGTTATGTGTCCACTGTTCAAATCCTTCATCAGCAACTTGCTGGAAAATACCACTTCACACATTCGACTTTCTGCAGATGATAGCCTACTCTTCATGAACATTGCCAACTCAGTCTGATGCAGCAACTCTTCAGGAAGACTTATCAGCTCTCCAGCAATGGCAACAACAGTGGCATGGAATTTCACCCACAAAAGTGCACTGTAAATGCATGTGACCAACACCCTCACCACACAATTAGGCTTTCTGTCGACAATCACCAGTCTTTTCGGCCCAATGCACCCTTTGCTGAAACGGAAGTTGACTTGTCCCAAGAAAACTGAAGTCCACATATATCCCAAAATGCAGCAAAGAAGTCAACTCGGCCCAAATTGAAGTCAGCTCTTCCCAGACCGAAGTCAACACATTCCAGCCAGAAGTCCCAAACTGACTCTCAGTTTTATTTGGAAGAGGTGAACTACGTATTCTTACGTAGCAGTAACAAGCCTCAATGGGTTACTGCTACGTAAGAATACAGATACAGATACAGAAGTAATCACTGTTGTCTCGTTCAGTAGGTGGGCCGAAAACACCAAGCACCATTTCCATTGCGTAGTGTTCCGGTTCTCGTTCCTCATTTTCGTAAACATCTGTTTTATTTAATTCCTGGAAAATCCGTTTCTTGTTTGTCAAATTGTCAACAACAACACGTCAAATGATCGATTTCGACTAGTTTCACAATATATCTGCCTCAGTTGCGTGATTAGATGCTACCAGTTCACAAATAAACCACCATAAAAAGCGTTTCCAGTGAGTTGTATGACGAAAATTCCACGCTGTCATGCCGGCACATCACATCTCCTATTTTCGTTGGGGTAAGTGAGTAAATTTTGATTTCGTTGTTGTGGAAAAACGGTCAATGCGGGAGGTTTTTGTTCAATGCGGCGGGGCCTGAGAACCAATTCTCTTTTTTTTTTCACCTTAGGGACTCCGTCCCTGAATTTCCGTCTCAGTCCAGGAATGTCTCACGGACATTCGAGCTTTTGAACAACACTATCAGTAAGCTTGCCTCTAAAACGGGCAAGTCAGCCTTCCTTTCGGCTAATGCTCTTAATCTGCCTTTCATTAATTCAAGAAATAGGTTTGAAACGGCAGGACAGGGCGTTCAGAGAGTTCCTCTGCATCTAGACGACCAGGCCGAAGACCTTGAATTATCCATGCCATCGTGTATGTCTATTCAAAGCTCTATGTTGGAAATGACAATTACTTCTAATAGAGCAAATTTAGATGCACTCTCGTACGCAGATCAACTTACCAGAGCATTGTCATTACACCTTGAAGGACAAGAATTTCAGGACGTACAAACTTCCTTGAGAGTTCTGTCAAGGGCTATTGCCTTTTCCATGTATAACACTGCCCTTTCAGTGGCTAATCTGGAGTTGGTTAGACGTGATGGAGCCCTAGCTATGTCCACGAGAGTGGATAGTAAGGTGAAAAACTCTCTTAGAGTCGCTCCGGTCTCCAGAGAACTTCTCTTTGACGGCAAGCTTTCTGCTATTTATGATCAGTTAACTAAGAAAGCTTCAGACTCTCTGCTATTTAAGTCCGCTTCTAAAAAGTCGGAACCAGCGGAGAAAAGTAGGCCAGGATCTTCTGGGGCGGGTACGTCCAGGGGAAGTTCCTATAGATGTGCGTACGTGTCCTCTAGGCCTTATTCTAGAGACTGTCAAGGCAGCGACTCTAGTAGGGGCCGTAATAACAGGTCAGATGCCCCTAGGTCGACGACGCAAGGTGCGGGCCGTGGAGGACGTGGTTTCACCTTCCGCAAGCCTCGCAGGTCCAGGAGGTGATGGTGTGAACCTCTGTCGCATTCCAGTGGGCGGAAGGTTGTCGAGTTTCTTAGAAAATTAGGAATTAATTACGGAGGACCCTTGGGTTCGAAGGGTAATAGCGGAAGGACTGAAACTGTCCTTCAAAGGAAAACCTCCATTAACTCAAAGTCCAATATGGACTCAACTTCTGTCAAATACACAAAAAAGAGACACGCTTCTTTCAGAAGTCCAGTCTCTCTTACTGAAGAACGCGATAGAGGTCGTAGAAAACCAGGAATCTCCAGGTTTCTACAGCCATCTTTTTCTGGTTTCGAAACCAGACGGCTCGTTCCATTCAGTAATAGACTTAAACTGGATAAACAAGCTGATTGTGGCTCCAAAATTTTATATGGAGACCATTCGATCGGTCAGAGCGAACATTCGAGTGAACGACTATGCTGCGAGCATAGATCTCAAGGATGCATACTTTCACGTCATGGTACATCCGGCATTCAGAAAGTATCTTCGTTTTGCTGTCCTAGGTGTCGTATATCAGTTCCGTGCGATGCGCTTCGGTCTGAATCTAGCGCCCTGGGCTTTCACTCGGATAATGAAGTCGGTCATGACTTACTTCCAAGCTCATTCGTCTGCTGTAACGTCGGCCTACCTGGACGATATTCTTCAAAGGTACGGCAGCGAGTTAACGCTTCAAAATGATGTGCAGAATCTGCTTCTATTGCTCCGACGTCTCGGTTTCATAATAAACGAGCAGAAGTTGGATCTGGTGCCGTCCAAGTCATTCACCCACCTGGGGATGAGCTTCGAGACGCACAACAATCTCGATCATCTGCCATTAACCAGAGCGAAGTTAGTCAGTTGTTACGCTCGCTATTGTCTAAACTCTTAGAAGGTTACAGCGAGAGAATTTATGAGACTGATAGGTCTGTGCAGAGCGGCTGCGGATCTCATTCCAATTGGGCGGCTACGCACTCGTCCTCTCCAAATCTTTCTGACTCAGAATTGGAAGGCGAAGACTCATTCGCTCGATATGGACATCCTCTTGTCAAGACAAGTGAAACAAGAGATTCAGACTTGGACAGACATTCAGTGGTTAACTCAGGGAGTTCCACTGCAATTGCCGGATCCGAGTTTTACTATTATGATGGATACCAGTCAAACAGGTTGGGGCGCGACACTATGCCTGTCGGATTCGAGGTGCCAGGGTCTTTGGGATCCGCAGTTTTTAAGCAAGCACATAAATATGAAAGAAATGATGTCCATTTGGCTTTCGTTGCGTCATTGGATGGACGTTATTCAGAATGCACATGTCCAAATTCTATCCGACAATATGACGGTGGGAGCGTATATTCGGAATCAGGGAGGCACTCATTCCATTCCGTTGTTCAAGCAAACGGAAAGAATCCTTCTGTTTGTATTGGAACATCAGGTTCCACTATCGGTCCGTCATATTCCGGGTCGTCTGAATGTGTTAGCAGACTCCCTTTCACGGAGGGGTCACCTGTTGCCGTCGGAGTGGACTCTCAACAAACAGGTTTTCAATCAGATTTGCTACCAATGGGAGCAGCCAATGATAGATTTTTTGCGACGCATCTCAACAATCAGTTGTGGATATATGTGTCCCCCTGTCCAGATCCTCGAGCGTTTGCAGTAGATGCTCTTTCGTTCTCGTGGGATGAGATAATAGGATATACGTATCCTCCAGCACTGTTGATTCAGCAGATATTGCTCAAGATAAAGCAATCCCAGTGCAAGATTCTGTTGGTAGCAACTCTGTCACCACAGAGACCGTGGATAAATCTACTTAGGTGTCTGTTGTGGGACATGCTGCGGAAGCTTCCTCCACGGGAGGATCTTCTGTCGCAGGGGAAATCGCGCACTCTTCACCTCAATCCGCAAGGTCTCAACCTTCACGTATTTCCATTGTGTGGTCCTTCTTGCACAGTAAACGTTTTGCAGGACGAGCAGTGGACGCGATTTCTAACTGCAGGAGGACCTCCTCTTCGCTAAATTATGCTGCAAAATGGAAGGTCTTTTGTCAGTGGTGTAGGATCACTCTGTAGATATTTATGATCCCTCCATTCCTGACATTGCTAATTTTCTGTTCTTTTTGATTGATGACTTCCAACTGCAGCCTGTTACTATCAAGGGTTATAGGTCTCTGTTATCTGATACCTATGCACACCATGATACATTAATGATTGGATCTGATGTCTCTTTATCTAAATTAGTAAGAAATTTTTCGATAAATAGACCTAGAACCCTTAGATTAATTCTGAAGTGGAATTTAGCATGGGTTCTTCTTAAGCTAAAAGATGCACCTTTTGAGCCTCTTGACACAGTGGACTTCAAATTCTTAACATATAAGACAGCTTTTCTCTCAGCCTTCTCTTCTGCTAGAAGAGTTAGTGAGCTTCATGCTTTATCTGTAGATGTTTCTCACTATCGTAGTGTCGGTAATACTATTACCTTTACTACTAATGTTGGATTTTTGGCTAAGAATCAGGCTCCTAATAAGTATCTTGAATCTGTTGTTGTTAAGGCCCTTCCATCTTCTGACGGGCATAGGCCTTTACTCTGTCCTGTTAGAGCAATACGTTTTTATAAACGTAGGTCTGAGTTTATTAGAAAGGGATGTAAGCGTTTCTTTTTGTCTTTGATGCCTAATAGAAAGGACATTATGGTTCATTCTATTGCTAGATGGATTCAATTAACTATACATACTGCTTATGTAAAGTTATCTTCATCTCAGCAGTCTGCTCTTAAGATTTTGGCTCATGAAGTAAGATCTCTATCAACATCTTGGGCTTATGCTAATAGTGTTGCTATTACAGATTTAATGAAGGCTGCATATTGGTCTCAGCCTTCCACTTTCACGAATTTTTATCTTAGAAATATTGAGCCCATTTCTGGAGATCTGCATTGTTTAGGTCCGTTATCAGTTGCTCAGGATATCATCCACTAAACAGTTGCAACTATAGTTATGTAGGCTTTCTGTTCCAGCAGTGACTCTGTCCGGCTGCCCTCTTCCCTCTGTGGTATTTGACCCAGGGCAAGGGGAAGCAGGGGTGGGGGGGGGGGGGCGGGTGTTCCCTTAGGTCACCTGCTTTATAGTGAAAAGCAAGGGAATACCTCCCCCAGAGTCAGTAATTCCGAGTCGGTACCGGGATGGTTTTAAAGTGTAAAGCTAATGTTTACTCATGTCATGTAATATTTTTAAAGTGTAGCTCGGTGTGAAGCATTTGTATATGTCACATGTCAAACGAGCGTTAATATACAATCCTCAGACACTTTTAATGAGTATAAAGAGTCTCATTTCTCTGGACTGCCTTTATTTATTGGCTTACCTTTAAAAATAATTAGTATAAAGGGTTATACTGGATATTAATAGAGATCATTGATGTTTTTGTGCTCAATTACGGAATGGTATTGTGTCTTTCTTCTTTGATAAGAATAAGAAAGATACATGTAAATCCTATCTCTCCTTTTCTCCTTGAGGGTATAATTCTGTCATATGTAATTGAGCCTATTGGATTTTCCTTTATGTCCTGGGCCCTCCAAGTCTGGGTCATTGGTACAGTATAAATATGTTAAAAAATTTATAGTAACTTATATATTTTTTATACTTACCAATGACCCAGACGGGGATGGCCCTCCCAGGAGTTGGGAACTCTTGCCTCCCCGCTGCGTACATAACACTTACCAGGCACTGGTTGTAAGAATGACATTTTGGTGCCAATTTCGAGACCGATTGCACAGTGGAGTAAAAGTATGGAGAACCTACCAGGACATCTAATTTTTGGTTTTTGAAGCAAATTTTGGGGATTGTGGGGGCAAAATTTGTGTTTGGCCCTGAATTTAATGGAGTTTGCACCAGCTAAATCTGGGTCATTGGTAAGTATAAAAAATATATAAATTACTATAAATTTTTTAACTTTTAGGTCATTGTGCCAAAGTTCACGGTCACAGTGACATTGAACTTAAAATTTTAATGGTCCTGAGCAAAATCATATTTGACCTGTCATCAAATACAGGTAATCTTATCTGTATTATTGTCCTTTATTGATATAGAGAATTTCCCGTGAGTGTTTTTTAATTGAAAATGCCTTCATGGTGTGAACAATTCCTTCCACAGTTTGTAATGACGAGATGTTAAACTTTAGAATATGGTTACACACACAATAAAGATGTGCAACATCATATAGTTTGCAGGAAAAATATTTTTCACAAAATTATTGCCCTTTATTGACTAAAAAAATTACTGTTTTTTAATTGAGGGTACCCTCCTGGTGTAATTAACTCCTTTCTCAGTTTCTAATGTTGAGAGTTGAAACTTTAGGATATGGTTTCACATGCCTTGAAGATGTGCAATATACATAAAGTTTGCTGAAAAATAGTTTTTTCACAAAATTATCGGATCAAATCAAATCAAGTCACTCTTATGGGGATACCTTTTTGTATCAACCTGTGGTGACACGCAATAGTTTTCATGATAATGCCCCAATGTCTGTAATCTGTCAAAGTTCTGTCATCTGTCATACTTCATTCGTCGCCCAGTAGTAAAATTTTCATTTCTGCAATGCTTTCCATGGTATTGCATGCGTGGTATTGCTGGCGGGGTCATATGCCACCCTCGGTGTTGCTCTAGTTAGTTTTGTTTGACAAAATCTTGAGATTTTAAAAAATCAGTCTTATAAATTTACATCTTCAATTTTCCCAAAAGTCATCACTCTTTGTTTTTTTAAAGGACGATTGCACCGCAGGCGCACAAGTTCATACACCGGAGGCGTCTGAACTTGAGAGTCCTTTCTATTAAAAACAGTTTTTTTTATTCACCTGAAGGAACGCCCAAGAAGAGACTTTACGAGAAAGGCTCTTATTCGAAGAATCTTCCCAAGAACAAAAAGGGACAATATAATTGTTTTCAAAGGAACAATCGGATACCAGTTGGGTAAAGTGAGTGAACCATCAGTTGAGGGAAGTAACAGGGGAGGGGTGTGGCAGGGGGAGGGGGTGGAGGGGGGCATGCTATTGAGATATTCTCCCATATTACACTGGGAGTCAGACCAATTTACAGTTTACTATATTATGTGATGTTCCTAGCAACACGCAACACCCATAGCAACAGGCGATCTATTGGACTGATTTTGACCAAAAATGATATATGGACCCATAATGCAATAGGGGTCCAAACCAAGAAGTCGGTAATGATGTCTCAGTTTGTTTCCCTAGCAACAAACATGCCTCCCTAGCAACGGGCGGCCTCTTGGGCCGATTTCGACCAAATTTGACATATGGATCCACAATGTACACTGGATGCAAACCAAAGAATCGAAAATGGTGTCAGTTGGTTTCCCTAACAACCAACGTGCCACCCTAGAAACGGGCGACCTACTAGGACAGTTTTGACTAAATTTCAATTGTGGACCCACAATGCATCAGAGATTCAATCCAAGGAGTCGATAATGATGTCAGTTTGTTTCCCTAGCAACCAACATGCCTCCCTAGCAACGGACAACCTATTAGGCCATTTGGACCAAATTTGATATATGAATCCATAATGCACTAGGAATCCAAACCAAGGAGTCAAAAATTATGTCAGTTGGTTTCCCTAGCAACCAACATGCCTCCCTAGCAACAGGCGGCCTCTTGGGTCAATTTCGACCAAATTTGATATATGGATCCACAATGCACTAGGGATCCAAACAAAAGAATCGAAAATGGTGACAGTCGGTTTCCCTAACAACCAACATGCCTCCCTAGCAACGGGCGACCTGCTGGGCCAATTTTGACTAAATTTGATACGTGGACTCTTAATGCACCAGGGATTCAAACCAAGGAATCGGTAATGATGTCAGTTTGTTTCCCTAGCAACCAGCGTGCCTCCCTAGCAACGGGCGACCTTTTGGGCAAGTTTTGACCAAATTTGATATATGAACCCATAATGCACTAGGAATCCAAACCAAGGAGTCGAAAATTATGCAAGTTTGTTTCCCTAGCAACCAACATGCCTCCCTAGCAATGAACGGCCTCTTGGGCCAATTTCGACCAAATTTGATATATGGATCCACAATGCACTGGGGATCCAAACCAAAGAATCGATAATGGTGTCAGTTGGTTTCCCTAACAACCATCGTGCCTCCCTAGCAGCGGTCGACCTATTGGGTCAATTTTGACCAAATTCAATCTATGGACCCACCATGCTCTAGGGATCTAAACCATGGAGTCGAAAATGGGGTGATTTAGGACCAAATTTTAAATATTAATATATGAACCCATAATGCACTAGACATCCAAAGCAATGAGTTGACAATGACGTCCGTTGGTTTCCTTGGCAAACAACATGCCTTCCTAGCAACGGATGGTCTATTGGGCCAATTCTGGCCAAGTCTGATATATGGGCCCATTATACATTTAGGACCTAAAAGGAGTCTGTAGTGATATCAGTTGGTGTCCATAGCAACCAACGTGCCTCCCTAGTGATGGGCTATCTATTTAGAAAATTTTGACTAAATTCAATATATGTACCTATAATACACCGGGGATCTAAACCAAAGAGTCGGCAATGATGTTAGTTGGTTACCTTAGCAACCAACGTGCCTCCGTAGTAACGAGCGATATATTGTGCCAAACTAATTTATGTGGCGGCATGTTAGTGACTGTTTTGAGACATGGTTTTTGACAATCATCTGACATCGTCATATTTTGGAAGACGATTGTCAGATCGTGTTCGATCATCAGTAATGATTACCAAATACTGCTTTCAATCGCAACGTTTTCACATTTTCAATACCACAATGGTTGTCCCGTTCACTGGTTTTATGGATGGGATTTCCGTGGCTACATTACTCAATCGGTATGGTCTCACTCTCATCTATAAAGATAAATTTTACAGCAGGAATTCTGAGAAATACAGTTTTAACAGTGTATAGTGGCACCCTGAACCTTGAACTGGCACTCTGTAAACATGACTTGGAAGATTATCTTTTCCATTTGAGATTAAAATTTTAAAATATAAAATATATCATCAGGCAGTTACTCGCAGCTCTGGATTTTTTTCATCGTCCTTTTTTGCATAGCTTTGCTATAATTTCTTGTTTTTTCTCAAATTCCCTAAAGTCTTGTAGACTACTTCTCAGATTAACCCTTTCACCCAACATAACTGCCAAAACCGGCCAGCGATATTCACAAATATTGCTAATTAATTTTCATTATTTTTTTCATTTTTTGTCTCAAAAACATAGGTTATGACCCCTCTTTGGAACGAGCTCATTGAGCTCGTTCCAATGAGGGGTCATAACCTATGTTTTTGAGACAAAAAATTAGTTATTCAAGAATTTTGTTTGCAAGTGTCGTCTGCTTTTCATGTTAGGTAAAGGGTAAAAAAAACACAATTTTGATCGTGCTCCATATATTTTTTCAGGCTTTATACGAACCTGACACATTTGATAGTGACAGCGTCATATCTGAAGACGAGGCAAGAATCGACATGGCCTGGAAGGATGTATTCCATAGATTTTGGGTTGTCTTTCTTGGAAGGTCTCCAGTTGTATCTAGAAAAATTAGTGCTATGCATATACTTGGCTCTCTCACAGTAAGTATGAATTAAACAAAATATTACGATGCAAGTGTTGTTAAAACATGTGCATATGCTTATGCCTCCTTATATCCTATAATGACCACAGCATATTTATAAAATATTGAGTCTGACACGATATGACCCTGGATATTGAATGTGTCATTAAACCTCAATAAATAAACAATAAAATACAGACATGTTTCATAAAATACAGCTGTGTTCATGCCCCATTTTATCTAAGGCTGATCACAGCATATTTCTCGTTTCTTGGTGCATCCTTTTTTATGCTCCCTGAGAATATTTTGGTAAATCCTTCTGTCCATCCATCCATCTGCCCATCCATATGTCTATCCGCCCATCTGTCTGCAGCGATATGGATGGATTTCAATGAAATTTGGTATGTGATAAGCCAAGCCGCTCCTGTACATGTTATAAAAACATTGCCCGCATATTTTTCACGAGAGTTTCAAAGACATGTGCCAAATTATTTCCCATAGTGGGGATCACAATTTTATGAATCAGCTTGTTAACTAGGTCGACTGTCTGGGAACATCCATCAGTTCTACTGATTTTTTTGTCTTAACTGGTAAGTGGTAAATTGCTTATTGAAGGCATGATTTGTTAATATGTTTTTCTTTTGTTTGTTTGCCTGTTGGGCACTCTCCAATAAATTGTAGCAAGATAAATTCTTATATTCAAAGTATTCTTGCTTCAAATATAATACATATGTGTATCAAGCCTAGATTGAGGTACCCTCTCTTTTCTCTCAATGGAGACAAGATATTGGGTTTCTACAGTTAAAACTAGAAGTCCTGACATAAACTGTGCACTTATCTAGGCTTAATTGCGCGCAATTTCCATATAGAATGGCATCCAAAGCCCGACAGGTTCTCCCCGTTATTCATTGCAAACACGGGCATGTTTCTGCCAATGGACCTCCGGGTTACCCGGAGGTCCATTGGCTGAAACATTGCTTGTGCACAGGCCATATGTACAGAATTTAATAGCCTTACTATGGTCATAATCGACATGCTATTTGTGCTCATTTCATGACAAGACTTCTGGTTTTAACTGTAGCACTCAGCCAGATTACCTTCTGTAGTTGCCAGAATGCCACTTGAACCAACTGTAAGGGAAACATCTAATATATTAGAATTGAGCCATCATATTCAGCTGGTAGAGTGTCAAAATAATTTTAGTAATCAGGGAATGTGGTGGCTCAGTGGTCAGGACATTGAATTTCAAACCGAGAAGTCCACAGTTCAGTCCCTGCTAGTGGTAACTGCGTTGTGTCATTGGGCAAGGAACTAAATCCTGATTGGCCATGTGGGGTGAATGGTGGGGCTGTGCACTAAGATGTAATGCACATCGGAGGTGCACCTGTCTTCAACTAATGCTAACCCTGCATGTGCGGAGGTAGTACTTTGGAGAGTCTGACAGTTACTCACTGTTGCTCTGTGGTTCTCTCCAGGTACTCTGGCTTCCTCCGCCCGTAAAACTGTCCAGCATGAGGTGACAGAGTGTCTGACAGTTACTCACTGTTGCTCTGTGGTTCTCTCCACGTACTCTAGCTTCCTCTGCCATAAAACTGTCTGGCATGAGGTGACGCTGGCTGTTGAAAGTGCCGTTAAATTCCAATAAATTTTTAGTAATCTGAATTGTCCTTGAGATTTATTTATTGGATAATGCATTTAGACACTGTCCAATAAATCTGCTCCACCAGAACAGAATAATTTTGCTTCCAGGAGAAGATGAAGCACATCTGTGGAATAAAAAGTCTGCGGGTAAGCTTACATTCCAGCAGTTCTCAACGTAGCCTAAATTTGGGCTTCTAGGAGTGAATTAGTTAACTGTGTGTGTTGATTTTATGATGTAACTCCTTGTTTCCTGTCTGCCTGGCTGTGTTACCAAGGTTACAGTCCCAGTTTTGGAACCAAACAAGGGTCCAGCGAACGTTAAGATTCGTTTCGATTTCAAATCTTGTAACTGATTCAATTTTATTTCGAAACCATCTCGAATGTTCGTAAAAATCAAATCTTGGAGAGATTTGGATTTCAAACAATTCTTTATTGTCTACTTTCTGAAAATAACAACTCGCCCTGTGGTTGAACTTATCCAGGTTAAATGGATAGCACAAATTCAATCGGAAAATTCATACAAATGACATTTGAAGCGATAGTAGAGATTTCATATTAGGCCTAAAAAAATCTGTTTCTCAGGCCCTCCCGCATGGTCCTTTTGGCTGCCACATGCTCTCTTTTTATAACCAATTTAAACTTTTAAAAAATAAAAATTAAATGGTTTATGTCTGATATTTTACCCAAGTTAAAAAAATTGATGAATTTGTCCCTTGAGTGCAAGAAGGCTTTGCAATGCTTTTGCATTGCAAAGCCTTCTTGCACTCAAGGGATGAAATACACCACCACCCATGCTATTTTGTAGATTATGAGGCCTAAAACTTGAACCAAGAACATGAACTTTTGATGGCAAAGAAGAAATTACTGAAATAAAAAATAAAATAAAAAACCGCTTGCCCGCATGCAATTTCACAAATAATGGCCTGAGAAACAGAAGATCTACCTCGTGTGGCCTTATGGCTTGTTTGTACAATATATCATCCATTAAGTGCACAAAGGCACCCTCTGCAATGCTTTGATCACAATAGTGGACAAGAGAATTTCAGCCGGATCCCGACTAGGTCGCAATTCAGTTGAGATTGTCCTTCTACTTCTCTCCCTACAACTCTGTCAATAAATGTGAGAACATTCAATCCAAGGTACTATTTTTGTTGTATTTTCTTGATCTGGCCTTGATTTTGCAGTGCGGTAGAGTCCTGTTAATTGAATAGCCACTTTGTCAGTGAGAATTATTCAGTTAACAGTAGTATTCATTTAATAGGGATTTGATCTCTTCCCTGTATTCCAGACATAAAGAGACCATTTATTCTATTATATATTGTTTGACAGAGCTCAAGGAGCTCTGTCAAACAAGATATAATAGTTTAAATGCCTGCATTGGATAGAATGAGTCCAAATTTTGCAATATACAAGGATAATTCAATGATTATCAGGGTAACTTTTCAACATTGCAAGATTTTTTATTCAATTAACAGTCGTTTACTCTATAACCCACATGTAATTAACATGGCAAATTTGTACTGTAGGTATGGTAAATGTTTTTGTGTTTGGAAATTATATTCAGTTAACAGGGATATGCAATTAAAAGATATCCAGTTAAGTGGGCTCCACTGTACTGTGATCACAAAAGTGGACATAGAATTTCAGCCAGATCGTGACTAGGTCGCAATTCAGTTGAGATTATCTTTCAACTTCTCTCCACACAACTCTGTAGAATATCCCTTGTCAGAAAATAAATGTGAGAACATCGATTCCGAGGTACTATTTTTGTTTGATTTTCTTGATTCGGTCTTGATTTCGCAATATCTCATGAAATCTTGACTCATTGTGTGTCAGTGTGTCGTGATCCAAATGTGATCTGATCGAGAAAAAATATAGTTTGGTGATCACAGTACTGTAAAATGAAAAAAAATAGATTTGTATATTTCCCTGGGGGAACCCCTGGAAATGAAGCAGTGCTTGTTTATTGGTATAGTACATATTAATAAAATAAATTACATCACAACTACTATATGTACATTTTAATCCACAGCTACCTAATATTTCTTTTGTTCTCTGTCATGAAAACAAGCCCTATAAAATCACACCAAGTACGGTTTTGATGAGAACAGCTCAGTAAAACAGTACCAATATCTGGATATTGGGACGGTTTTGAAACAGTCCCAATAACTAGATATTTGTACGATTGTCATGGTACTCCAATCATAACCATTCAAAAGTAAAGATGCTGTAAAGGAGGTGTGAAAAACTTTCTAACACATGAATTATCGACAAGCTTTTCTCGATAGAGCTACTGAATTGAGTGTGCATCAAATCCAAATTATAATGTACTTTTTAATTTTTTGTTGCTTTTAATAACCAACAGCCCTGGTAACCTAAAAAGGACTCCTGTGGAAGCCTCGGAAGTGAAGCAGTGCTTGTTTGCTGTGGTAAACAAGTTCAGTTTTACTGGTAAAATAGGACCTGGTCACCAGTGCCCGGGGTAGAAGTCCCCTAAAATGGGCAGCATGGGTGTAAACGATTGGCTAAACTTGACTTTACACCTTTTTTTGCGTTCACAATTAGCCATAGCTGCAGAAAAGTGACCTTAAACGCCAGTAAATAAATAACCTTAAAAAAGCCCTTTTTCAAATATTAAGACGGCAATCAGGCACCACCACCCGCCACCCCTGAGGGAAAGCGAACCTCTTCTTCAGATAAAAAAATGAATTATTCTTCCAAATGCTTTAAAAATGAATGATTATTAAATTTATCTGCCGCACTTTCGATGAGGGATTGAATAAGTGTTCCACCCTTGAGCTGAGGCATTATATTAGCGGGAGAACAAATTACGTCATGATGTGAATTCACTTTGAAGCCACAGATCTGTTCATAATATCTGAACTCCTGATGCGTGTCATCACTTCAATAGACTTTTTAGCAAGCAAACAATGGGTTATGCACATTTTGTTTTTCGGGGGTAGAGCAAGCAAAAAGTGTTTTAAAATGTGGTTTTACTCATGTCAAACTTTCTAAAATATTATATTTTTATACTGTACCAATGACCCAGACTTAGCTGGTGCTAACTCCAACAAAACCAGGGCCAAACACAAATTTTGCCCCCCAATCCCCAAAATTTGCATCCAAAACAAAAAGAAATCATGTCCTAAAGGACCTCCATAGTACGCCTCTACTGCGCATGCGCAGTGACGTAGTCGTCCCGAAATTGGCGCCAATTATCATTCTCTGTTTGGCCCTTCATCAGTCAACATCTCACTGATCTTTGTGCTTGTAAATCTCAGTTTAAAGGATGCCAGACACGTAATTTTTGGAGAAAATGTGATTCTAAGGAGGATAGAAGGAGGAGAGGAAAAAGAAGTGGCAAAAAATAATCAGGGCTGTACTTAAAATTTTTTGATGAAATTATGTTAAGTTGCCTATTTTCGAGGCATGGGCCTCTTGTTGTCATTCTTGCTAATTGTTGCACTGCTTATTCAGTGTTTCCTCTCTCCTAGCCTTCTAAAGTCCCCCCTGGCAATTCTCCCATGCTTTTGGCATATTTTTGAGAAGTTTCATTTCTAAAATTTCCTGGGAGAGTTGCTTGGTTACAGAATGTTTTCTGTTATTTTCCCCATAGTTACGTTTTCACCCATGGGTGTATAACGTTTGTGTTCTGCATCTTCCATCTGATGTTCTACAGATTCTCCCCTGGGAGTCTCTGTTTTGCATCAGATAGAGTGTAATTGAGGACTGATTCCGGGCCAGTTTTTTCAGTGCCTGGAGTCATGTTTTCTAGTGTGTTTACACTATTTGTTTTCATTGGCAACAGCCTTTTTTGAGGGGGGCTGTTCGCCTTTGTGGTAGTTTATCTCATTATAAGATACATTTATATTATCCGAAAGTGTCTCATTAATTATTTTATATAAATTTAAAATTTTTGACCACACTTTGCCATCGGATCCATCGGGGCTCAACGTTACTTTTCAGCAACTTGGGCTTCTCTGAAAAAATATTTTTTCAAAATTATTTTGTTTTGCAATTGTTTTTTCATTTATTAATGGATCATGTTATTATGTATCTTTGTGTCAGGGGTTTTTGCGAGTAACTAGGACTTATTGTTGTTCTTTCACAATGAAGGGACATTGTTCAAATTGTAATAGGAAGAAATCTTCCTCTGACTTTCATGATCATTGTATTAATTGTAGTCAGTGTTCTCGCATTAATCCCTGTCCTATATGTGAACATAGAAACATTGGAAACGTGTGTCACGATATGTTGTTTCTGGAGAAAGAGCGATTCCGGCTCTTTCTCCACAAGGTCACTCTACTCTCTCAGTTTCTATTTCAGAGGAACCAGAACAGGGTGATGTTTCCATGTTATCTTCTTCAAGTGTGCGTCCGTCGTCACAAATGAATTCAGAGCTAGCGGCAAAAGGTTTTGGAGATTAGACAAATGTCGTCCGCTAGCTCGCCCGATGTAGCGTCCATTCACCGAATGGTTCGGCAGCCGGGTTCGTCCGATGCGGTCCAAGAGGAAATTTTGGGTGATGCGAGCACTATAAACATAATAGATGCACACCCAGTGACGGCGGATAGTAAACGAGAACGGAGGAAGCCTTTTAGTCCGGTTCCTAGCTCGTCCAGGTCCAGCCGGGCCGCGAGCGAGAGAGGTCCCTCTCTCGTACAACAACATCTGGGACCAGATGTTGTGGTACAAAATGTGTCTTTAGCGGAGCATACGTCCGTCGCTCGGGACGCTCCGTTGTATAAGCAGTCCGTAGAGACTGTTAAGGCTTCCTCTTCTCGTCAGCGCACACGACCGCACCTTGGCTGCGTGACCTCCGATATTTTGCCAGCTTCGCCGATGAAGGATTCTTCGGCGACCAGGTCACACCATCCGGCAGCCAGGGATTCGAGACCGATGGACTCCGGACGTTCGCATAGGAAAAGTATGCGGGAGCAATCTGATGCGGAGCTGCCCTCGGCGAAGCAGCGAAAGACTACGCCTCCGCAGGTCTCGACGTCGGACATTCTTGTGCAGATAGCACAGCTTATCGCAGCATCCCAGCAGCCGACAGAAACGGTGTCGGATCGAGAATTATCCGACGGCGCTGGGTCGGTACGCTCCGCCGAAGCATCGGGGGCGGACGACCGGGAACATCGGGAGGTCCGACCGGATGGTGAAAGGGATACGGATGAATTGGAACTATCCCTTTCGGAACAACATAAAGCTGCCGTGGACTTCATCCGGCACTTTCTCCCTCAAGTTGTTCCGTCGGGCCAGACTGCTGCGCTTCCGGACAAGAGAATTATAGCGTCATTGGACTCTGAATTTTTTGAGCGGTTCAGGGACATCGCTCCCGAGTTTCCGTCGCAGTCCAATAATGTTGCTAGAACATTTGAATTATTGAACGACGCTATATTTAAACTTGCTTCCAGGACGGGGAAAGCTGGTTTCTTGTCCGCTAATACTCTTAACCTGCCTTTCATTAATGCAAGGAATAAATTCGACACGGCAGGACAGGGTATACCGAGAGTTCCTCTGCGTATGGACGACGAGGCGGAAGACTTAGAGCTATCATTACCGTCGTCAGCTTCTATTCCAACCGCGGTGTTGGAAACAGCTATTGCGTCTAACAGAGCCAATTTAGATGCCTTATCTTACGCAGATCACCTTACTAAGGCGTTATCACTGCGCCTTCAAGGGGAAGAGTTTCAGGATATACAATCCTCTTTAAGACTTCTTTCAAGGGCAGTAGCTTATTCCACGTGTAACTCCGCCCTTTCAGTGGCAAATCTGGAGTTGGTTAGACGTGACGCAGCCCTAGCTACATCCACACTAGTGGATTCTAAGGTGAAGAACTCTCTTAGAGTCGCTTCGGTCTCAGGAGAACTTCTCTTTGACGGCAAGCTTTCCGCTATTTATGATAATATTAAAAAGAAAGCTAATGATTCTCTGTTGTTCAGATCCGCTCCTAAAAGGTCGGATACAGCAGACACGAATAAGACAGGCACTTCTGGGTCTAATGCGCCCAAGAGAGGTTCCTATAGAGGTTCCGGTGCGTCCTCTTGGTCTTATTCGAGAGAACGTCAGGATAGCGACTCTCGTTCGGGACGTCCTTCAGGCCGGGACAATCGGTCGGACGCCCCGAGGTCGACGAGGCGAGGTGCGGGTCGTGGAAGACGTGGTTTCTCCTACCGCAGGCCTCGCAGGTCCAGGAGGTGATGGCTTAAACCTCTATCGCGTTCCGGTTGGCGGAAGGTTGTCGAGTTTTTCACAAGAGTGGGCGTCGATTACGGACGACCCGTGGGTGAGAGGAGTGACTTCGGAAGGTCTAAAGATATTCTTCAAACGAAAGCCTCCATTAACTCGAAGTCCAAAGTGGACTCATCTTCCGTCAAATCCACAGAAAAGAGACGCTCTGTTATCAGAGGTGCAGTCTCTTTTAATGAAGAACGCGGTAGAGGTCGTAGAAAACCAGGAATCTCTGGGATTCTACAGCCATCTGTTTCTGGTTCCGAAACCAGACGGCTCGTTCCGTCCAGTCATAGATTTGAGCTGGATAAACAAGCTGATCGTCGCTCCGAAGTTTTATATGGAGACGATTCGATCGGTCAGAGCGAGTATTCGGGTGAACGATTATGCAACGAGCATAGATCTCAAAGATGCGTACTTTCACGTCATGGTACATCCGACATTCCGAAAGTATCTACGCTTCGCAGTCCTAGGAGTGGTGTATCAGTTCCGGGCCATGTGCTTCGGATTGAATCTAGCACCCTGGGCTTTCACTCGGGTAATGAACTCGGTAATGATCTACTTCCGAGCTCATTCGTCTGCGGTAACGTCGGCCTACCTGGACGACATTCTTCAGAGGTACGGCAACGAGTTAACGCTTCAGAACGATGTTCAGAATCTTCTTCTATTGCTCCGACGTCTCGGTTTCATAGTAAACGAGGAGAAGTCGGATCTGGTGCCGTCCAAGTCATTCACTCATCTGGGAATGAGCTTCGAGACGCACAACAATCTCGTTCGTCTGCCGTTAACCAGAGCGAAATTAGTCAGTTGTTACGCTCGCTATTGTCTGCACGCAGACAAAGTCACGGCGAGAGAATTTATGAGACTGATAGGTCTGTGCGGAGCCGCCGCGGATCTCATTCCGATGGGGCGGCTACGCACACGTCCTCTTCAAATTTTCCTGACTCAGAATTGGAGTGTGAAAATTCATTCGCTCGATGTAGACGTTCTCTTGTCAGATCAAGTGAAACAAGAGATTCAGACTTGGGCAGACATTCAGTGGTTAACTCAAGGAGTTCCGCTGCAGTTGCCGGATCCGAGTTTTACCATTATGACGGATGCCAGTCAAACAGGTTGGGGTGCATCATTAATCCCAACGGATTCGAGATGCCAGGGTCTTTGGGATCCGCAATTCCTGTGCAAGCACATAAACATCAAGGAAATGATGTCAATTTGGCTTGCGATACGTCACTGGATGGACATTATTCACGATGCTCATGTCCAAATTCTATCCGACAATACGACAGTAGTGGCGTATATACGGAATCAGGGAGGCACTCATTCAGTTCCGTTGTTCAATCTAACGGAAAGAATCCTTCTGCTTGCGTTAGAACATCACGTTCTTCTTTCGGTCCGTCACATACCGGGTCGTCTGAATGTGCTAGCAGACTCCCTTTCACGAAAGGGTCGCTTGTTGCCGTCGGAGTGGACTCTCAACAAACAAGTATTCAATCAGATTTGCTACCAATGGGAACGGCCAATGATAGACTTATTTGTGACACATCTCAACAATCAGTTGCAGACGTATGTGTCCCCGTGTCCGGATCCAAGAGCATTTGCAGTAGACGCTCTGTCGATCCCTTGGGACGGAATGATAGGATATGCGTATCCTCCAGCGCCGTTAATTCAACAAGTATTGCTAAAGATAAAACAATCTCAATGCAAGATTCTGTTGGTAGCATCTCTGTCGCCACAGAGACCGTGGATAAATCTACTCAGGTGTCTGTTGTGGGACCTACCGCGGAAGCTTCCTCCACGAGAGGATCTTCTTTCGCAGGGGAAATCGCGCCAACTCCATCACAACCCGCAAGGTCTCAACCTTCACGTTTTTCCGTTGTGCGGTCCTTCTTGCATGGCAAGCACTTTACAGGACGAGCAGTGGACGCGATTTCTAACTGTAGGAGGACCTCCTCTTCGCTAAACTATGCGGCTAAGTGGAAGGTTTTTCGTCGTTGGTGTAGGGATCATTCTGTAGATATATTTGATCCCTCTATTCCAGACATTGCAAACTTTCTAGTATACTTGTTTGACGAAATCAAACTGCAGCCTGTTACTATAAAGGGTTATAGATCTATGTTATCTGATACCTATGCACATCATGATAGTTTACAAATTGGATCTAATGTCTCTTTATCGAAATTGGTTAGAAACTTTTCGATAAATAGACCCAGAACTCTTAGATTAATTCCTAAGTGGAATTTAGCTTGGGTTCTCCTTAAATTGAAGGAAAAGCCATTTGAACCTCTTGGGACAGTAGATTTCAAATTCTTATCTTATAAGACAGCTTTTCTCTTAGCTTTCTCTTCTGCCAGAAGAGTCAGTGAGCTTCATGCACTATCGGTGGATGATTCTCATTATCGTAGTGTTGGGAACACTATCACCTTCACTACTAATGTGGGTTTTTTAGCTAAGAATCAGGCTCCTAATAAATATCCGGAACCTATTGTTATTAAGGCTCTTCCGTCTTCAGACGGGCGTAGGCCTTTACTCTGTCCTGTTAGAGCACTACGTATCTATAAACAGAGATCTCAGTTCATCAGAAAGGGACGGAAACGTTTCTGTCTTTGATGCCTAATAGAAAGGACATTTCAGTCCATTCTATTGCTAGATGGATTCAGTTAACTATCCGTACTGCTTATGAAGATTTATCTGCTTCTCAGCAGTCTGTGCTTAAGATTTCTGCTCATGAAGTAAGAGCTCTTTCTACTTCCTGGGCTTATGCTAATAGTGTTGCTATTTCAGATTTAATGAAGGCTGCTTATTGGTCTCAGCCATCCACATTTACGAATTTTTATCTCAGAAATATTGAGTCCATTTCTGGAGACCTGCATTGTTTAGGTCCGTTATCTGTTGCTCAGAATGTTGTCCACTAAACAGTTGCAACTATAGTTATGCAAGCTTTCTGTTCCGGCAGTGACTCCGTCCGGCTGCCCTCTTCGCTCTGGGCTATTTGACCCAGGGCAAGGGGAAGGGGGGGGGGGGGGGGGGCGGGTGTTCCCTTAGGTCACCTGCTTTATAGTGAAAAGCAAGGGAATGCCTCCTCCAAGTCAGTATTTCTGAGTCGCTTCCGGGATGGTTTTAAAGTGTAATATTAATGTTTAATTTCATTCATGTCTTATTTTTAGAGTGTATCTCGGTGTGAAGCATTTGTATATGTCAAGTGTCAAACGGGCTTTAATATACAATACTCGGACACTTTTAAATGATTATAAAGAGTCTCAATTCTCTGGACTACTTTATTTATTGGCTTGTTTTAAAAATAATTAGTATAAGGGTTATACTGGATGTTAATAGAGAACATGAATGTTATTGTGCTCAATTATTAAGGGTAGTGCATCTTTCTAATTTAATATTAAATAAGAAAGATACATGTAAAGCCTAATACTCCTTTTCTCCTTAAGGGGTTACCTCTTTACTATATAGTTGAGCTTATTGGATTTTCCTCTATGTCCTAGGCCCTCCAGCCTGTTTACTATTCAGCTAAGTCTGTAAGTCTGGGTCATTGGTACAGTATAAAAATGTTAAAAAATTTATAGTAATTTATATATTTTTTATACTTACCGATGACCCAGACGGGGATGGCCCTCCCTGGAGTTGGGAACTCTTGCCTCCCCGCTGAGTACATAGCGCTGACCAGGCACTGCCAGTAAGAATGATAATTGGCGCCAATTTCGGGACGACTACGTCACTGCGCATGCGCAGTAGAGGCGTACTATGGAGGTCCTTTAGGACATGATTTCTTTTTGTTTTGGATGCAAATTTTGGGGATTGGGGGGCAAAATTTGTGTTTGGCCCTGGTTTTGTTGGAGTTAGCACCAGCTAAGTCTGGGTCATTGGTAAGTATAAAAAATATATAAATTACTATAAATTTTTTAACTTTTTTTACTTTTGTTAACATTGAGGGGGTGTGGATTAAATCACATGTATCACTATTTTGTGTACTATATGGGTAAATAATTGTACAGTTGTGCAGGTGTCCTCCAATATTCGGACTTGGCTTCGCCTCATCCAAAATATCTCCGGACACCTGCACAACTGTACAATTATTTACCCATATAGTACACAAAATAGTGATATATCTATTACTTATTTTCACTAATAAATTTTCAAGAAGTTTTGAGGTATTTTTTTTATTATATGACAATGTAATTTAACCGCTAAATATCACTACTGTTTGACAATCTTTTCCTGGTCCTCGGAAAATCCACAGTGTAGAATTCGATTCCATATCACTATAGCATGACAGACTATTTAAGGGTGTGTTTGAATTTTCATAATTAGCTGTTCTGGTCGCAGAGAGTACTTTACTCTGAGCTGTAATGTGTGTGCTCGAACAGCGGTCCAGGTTTTTTATTGTATTCATATTTTTTATCGTGCGCATGTGCATGAAGGGGATTCCCCAGTCTGTGCACCTATTACAAAAATAAGTGTAAACAAAAATTTGTTACTTCAGTCCAATTTACCAAAAAGGTTAGAGGAATTGTTAATGCTAGCATTGGCATACGATGTTGAACTATTCTTCTATACTATATTTTCGAATGTCTATGTATGTCTGTCTGTCTGTCTGTTCGCTGTAGAAATGAATATGGGGCCACCCCGAGGGTCCAAAATGGGTCTACAAGGAGTACTTTTTTATGGCGGAGGTCATCGTCAGGTTTAAAAAAGTGTGTGGGGTGGGGGTGTAGGGGGGGCACCAAAAGTTATGACCAAAATTTTTTTTACCGATATATGACTTCAAAGAGGTCTATTAGGGGTACGTTTTTATGGCGGAGGTCATCATCAGGTTTAAAAAAGTGTGTGGGGTGGGTGTGTAGAGGGACACCAAAAGTTATGATCAAATTTTTTTTTTACCGATATATGTCTTCAAAGGGTTCTACTAGGGGTACGTTTTTATCAGGAATCTAATGGTGATGTTTAAAAAAGTGCTGGGGTGGGGTGGGATTGGGGGTGTAGAGGGGCACCAACAGTTATAATACTCTCCTCAGCCCGAGCAATGCTGGGTAACCCTGCCAGTAAGACATATAACCAAACTTTTATCGCTACAGTGAGTGATCTCGGTCGTCGCATCTCGTTGAGGAGGTCAGATCACTGCATCAAACTGCATCAGCTTGTTTGATCCAGCGATCTGAACTCAACTCAATGTGATACAACAACCCTGATCACTTCACTGTAGCGATTATTATATGTATTTATTATCCCAATTGACTAAGGCATACTTTGATGGTGTGATTGGAAAATTAGTTGAGACAAATCAGCTTTACACACTCCCACCACCCCAATAGGGTGCCAGTAGGCTCATAAAATGAATTGGAACTCAGGGGACGAAATAGTAACATAGGTTCGCCTCGCAAATTTGGTGATAAAATGTGTTCTTTTTGTTGATAGTTGGCAAATGAATTGTTGAGTCTCCTTCTAATAATTGTTTTTTTTATAGATGTGAAGGCATGTAATAAACACAATGACACATGTGTGAATGAATAATCGATATGGCATTTGTGCCATCGTGGAAGGATGAAGGATAAAACTTGAGGCTTGCAGCCTCTCGTTCTATCCTTCCGCATTTGCACTCGTGCCATTCTATTAACCCATTCACACGGTTATGTCATTCTTTGTATTTATTTTACTGGAAATCTCCATATAATACGGGGTACATTGTCATCCGATTCCTCTCAGATTCTTGTTGCAAGACCTTGGGTGAGTGAAAGGAGCATTATACCCAGTTGTTCATCAGCAAAACCTACCTCATTTTGGAAACCCCAGGAAGTGAAGCAGTGCTTGTGGTAAACAAGCTCTGTTTTACTGGTAAGATTACAAATTTCATGTTGTATTATTTTAGCCCTGAATTGAAGTTTGTTCGTGTCTTTTACAATTGAGGTACCCCCACTTAACCTAAATGATTGTTGACGTGTTATTTCCAGGCCAGGGGTTGTAAAGACAGTGGAACCCTGTTAATTGAATAGCCACATATTCAATTAACAGGAGTATAAAATTAACAGGAATTGGGTCATTTCTCTAACTTTTAATTATAAACTGAGCATTTATTCTATTTTATTATGCCAGTAATTGTTATTGACCAGTCAGCTTCAGTATCTAGTGACCGTATATGAGACAGTGTATCATCGAGCTGACCGTATATAGAGCTTATATACGGTCAGTTCCGACGTTTTGTTTTTGACATCCAACACTCGCTTTGATGTTTTTCCTAATTTTGCTTGTTCAATGAACAACAAATAATTTTGCGTGTGTGTCTGTTGAGCAACGTACAACTATAATACGTTTCTTCCAGTCTTTGAGAAATTTTAATAAACAAATGTAAATAAATACAATAAATAAACCACTAAAACGACATATACAGAAACATTAATATCAATTAACAACAAATAATGAATCAAACCGTTCCCACTTATCTTCTTGAAAGAATTGTTAATCCAGGGCTTATATTTCGTCTAAATTTGTGAGGATCCATTTGGATTCTCGTGAAAATGGTTGTGAGAATCCATACCAACTATGAGTGTCCCAGGATCCCATGACGCCACCAAAGTTCAACCACTGTTGTATACTGATAACACATGTTAAGCTTTTACCCAACTCACTTTTTTAATTTTTAAAACTAAGTTTGATAATTTTTAAACAATAAATAATAAATAAATGATAAAATAATTAAATGAACAATATTTACCAAATAACATCTTACAAATATGGCTGTCGTTGGAACCGGCTCAATGAGCCGGTTCCAATGACAGCCATATTTGTAAGGTTTTATTGACAAAGTGTCAGGATATTTCAGGTCATATTACCCTTCTATTGGTTAATTTGTTGCCACTGTGTTAGTTAAGGGGTTAAAATGACTAAATTTTTTTCATGCGAATCCTAGCAGGTGCAGCGAGAATCTACATGGTTTCTCGCCGGTTTTATTGTGTGAATCGATTCTCAGATTCTCGTCGAAATATAAGCCCTGTAAACCATTTGCTCCAGTTGTTTTATTTTTCGAGTACTTAACACTGAATTAAAGTTGTGAATTGTTAATATAAATTCCTGTTTATTGAGAAGAAAACTCCGTTGTTTCAGCGCCTGCTACTAGCGTGACCTTCACATGACGTAAAACCGGGAAATTTCCTGATAGTGATAACAGAACATTTGTGGTAGGAATCTGGGTACACTTATGGTTGTGTCTCAAAGGACTGGCATAATAAATACGTTATGGGGCTTTCAGTGGGCGGATATGGTGTGATATAAGGCTCAGCAAGATCTCACTTCGCCTTATATCACACCATTTCTCCCACCACTGCATGTATAACATACATCTGTCCAGGGTGAGATAGCAGGGAGAGACAGATGTATCTCACTCCACCCAAGTGACTTTATGCATTTATAACGTTATTATGATGTTATGCTACCAACTAATTCATATTAACGTCATCAGAATGCCGTGTGATTTAAGTTTGATGCTCTAAAACTCTTTAAACCTCATGATGCCACCGTTCCTAATCGATTTCGTTGTATATACCTTTCGTATTTACATAACTTCTGCATGCTCTTTCCGATGGTGTCATTAGTTTTTCAAAACAACAAATACCAAATGAGTTGATTATAACAGCACATGACCGCCGATTACCTCTGGCTAACGTAACCACTGTATGGTGGGGGGGGGGGGGGAGAAAAATAATCTCTGATGGGTATGGGTGTGGGATGGGAAAATCTCACCCTCGGGACAAGATATTTGGTCCAGACACACGGCAAGCCTCGTGTCTGGCCCAAATATCTTGCCCTTGGGTGAGATTTTCCCATCGCACATCAATACCCATCAGGTATTATAATAATCTGCCCACTGAAAGCCCCATAAGTTATAATATCTTATCAGAGATCATTGAGATGAGATATAATAGATTAAATGTCTATATTGGATGTATTGAGGCCAAAAATGTATATAAATGTTGGAGTCCCTGTGGGAACCCCAGGAAGTGATGCAGTGCTTGTTTACTGTGGTAAACAAGCTCTGTTTTACTGGTAAAATAGGAGCTGGTAACCAGTGCCTGGGCTGGAAGTCCTCAAAATTGGGCCACATGGGTATAAACTATTGGTTGGACTTGACTTTATATCCATGTTGTGGTCACGATTAGCCAGGGTGCACAAATATGTGACATTAAACACCAATAAATAAATACATGTTTGAAATTCAGAGGATTTTGGGGTAATTTAATTACAAGATTTTTTATTCAGTTAACAGGCTGTTACCCTATATCCTATATGCAAATAACAGGTTAAATTTGTACTGATGGTGTGGTGAAAGGTTTAGTTTTTGTAAGTTATGTACATTTAACAGGGTTATTAAATTAGTATAAGAGATATTCAATTAAGTGGGTTCCTCTGTATTCTGCTTACTCCCATGGCCCCTCCCCTGCAATAACATGAAGAAAACTTCACAGTGACTGAGTTTAGTACCATCTTATGAGCATCACCAGGCGTTTAATCCAGTAAATATGTATGTTTTACTTTCAGTCATTTTGTTGTATTGATAAGAAAGGTATTTTATCATGGCCAAACCCTTCGGCTGAGAAAGTACTGTTGTTTACAAAAAAGAAAAGACCTGCCACACCGTCACCAGAGAGCCGATGTGAGTCAGACTCATCAAATGAGAATACTGACTCAGACCATAAAAGGAAGAAGAAACATGAAAATGTAGATACTACAGATGTTGATAGATGTGAGTTTCTCAAATGGCTTAAAACCTTTTACTTAACACACACACACGCTATCGAAAGTTATTATTTGAATTTTTTACTAAAAATTTTCACAAAATTTCAACAAAACCATATCAAGTGACTCATCATTGGAACGAGCTCATTCCATTGAGAGGTCACATAATATGGTTTTATGGAAATGTTTTTGAAAATATTTTTTCTTTTACAATTGCTCGTTTTGTAAATTATGCAGTGGGTGCAGCCAATTCATAAGGTGAGGGGTTAACCCTTTACCCAACGAATCGCCCGCATCCGCCCACGTCGTATGCAAATTCAGCAGTCAAAAAAATATTATATATTTTTATACTGTACCAATGACCCAGACATAGCTGGTGCTAACTCTTAAAATATAGGGCCAAACACAAATTTTGCCCCCCAATCCCCAAAATTTGCATCTAAAACTAAAGAAAACATGTCCTGAAAGGCCCTCCACACTTCGCCCCTACTGCGCATGCGCAGTGTCAAGGACGTTCCGAAATTGGCGCCATTTATCATTCTAAGTTTGGCCCTTCATCAGTTAACATCTGACTGATCTTTGTGCTTTTAAATCTCAGTTTAAATGATGCCAGACACATAAATATTAGTGAAATGGTGATTCTAAGGAGGATAGAAAAGGAGGAGAGGAAAAGAATGTGTGACAGAATATTATCAGGGCTGTAACTTAAAATTTTTTAATGAAATTATGTTAAGTTACCTATTTTCAAGGCAGCAGCCATTTTGTTGTCATTCTGATTATTTAGTTACACTGTTTTTTCAAGTGTTTTTCCTTTCTCCCTGTCCTTTAAGTTCCCCCTTGCTATTCTCCCATGCTTTTGGCATAGTTTCTGTAATTATTATTACTAAAATTTCTTGGGAGTTTTAGCTGTATAACAGAATGAATTCTGTTCTTTCCCCACTTACGTCTTCACCTACGGGTGGTTAGGCGTTGTGTTCTGCATCTACCATCTGATGTTCTGCAGTTTCTTCCCTGGAAGTCTCTGTTTTGCATCAGATGGTGTATTTTTGGTAACTGATTTCGGGCCTGGGTGCCTGGAGTCTTATTTTAGTGTTTTTACACTCATTGTTTACATTTTCAACAGCCCTCTGTGTGAGGGGGGGATTTCTAAATAATAATATCTTTATGTTATTTTAATCATAACTAGATACATTATTATTGTTCGTAAGTGTTGAATAAATTGTTTAAAATATTTTTAAAATTTTTGTCCACACTTAGGCTTGGGATCCATTGGGGCTCAACGTTACTTTTCAGAAACTTGGGCTGTTCTGAAAAAATATTTTTTCAAAATATTTTGATTTCAATTATTTTTTCTATATTAATGGATCATATTATTATTATGTATTTTGATTGCCAGGGGTTAGTGCGAGTACCAGGACTTGTTTTCTTTTCACATTGAAAGGATATTGATCAATTGCTTTAAGAGGAAGTCTTCCTCTGACCTTATTATCATTCTATATGTGGTCAGTGTACTCGCATTAACTCCTGTTCTGTATCGTATGATTTCGATGACAATATGGGAAGCGTATGTCACGGTATGTTGTTGGGGATTTGGACACTCCGGTCCTTTCCTCGCAGGGTCACTCTACTTTATCAATTTCTATTTCAGACGATCAAGATTAGGGTGATGTATCTGTGATGTCTTCCAACAGTGTGCCTCCGTCGTCACAATTAATGAAGGGCTAGCGGAAAAGTGCTCATGTAATACGCCAATTGCCTAAGAGGACCCTAGTAGGTTCGACGGCCTTTGACGTCCGCTAGCTCGCCCGGTGTAGCGTCCATTCACCGAATGGTTCGGCAGCCGGGTTCGTCCGTTGCGGTCTAGAAGGAATTTTGGGGTGATGCGAGCACTATAAAATTAACTTAATGCACACCCAGTGACGGCGGATCGGAGGGAGAACGGAGGAAGCCTTTTAGTCCGGTTCATAGCTCGTTCCGGTCCATCCGGACGGCAAGCGAGAGAGGCCCCTCTCTCGTTCAACAACATCTGGCCCCAGATGTTGTGGTACTAATGTGTAGTTAGCGGAGCATACGTCCGTCGCTCGGGACGCTCCGTTGTATAGGCAGTCCGCTGAGACTGCTAAGGCTTCCTCTTCTCGTCAGCGCACACGACCGCACCTTGGCTGCGTGACCGCCGATATATTACCAGCTTCGCCGATCAAGGATTCTTCGGCGACCAGGTCACACCATCCGGCAGCCAGGGATTCGAGACCGATGGACTCCGGACGTTCGCATAGGAAAAGTATGCGGGAGCCATCTGATGCGGAGCTGCCCTCGGCGAAGCAGCGATAGACTGCGCCTCCGCAGGTCTCGACGCCGGACATTCTTGTGCACATAGCACAGCTTATCGCAGCATCCCAGCAGCCGACAGAAACGGTGTCAGATCGAGAATTATCCGACAGCGCTGGGTCGGTAGCCGGGGACTCGAGGCCTGCAGACTCCGGACGTTCGCATAGGAAGTGTGCGGGAGTCAACGTACACGGAGTTTCCAGCGGCAATGCATCGTAAGTCCGCTACTGCACAGGCCTCGGGAACGGACGTGCTTTCCTTAATAGCACAGTTTATCGCAGCATCCCAGCATCAACTGAATCTGTCGCATATATTTTATCCGACGATGCTGGGTCGGGACGCTCCGCGGAAGCGGGTACGGACGTCCGAAAGTTTCATCCGGTCCGATGGGATACCGAAAGGGATTCGGTGGATTTCAAGCTTTCCCTTTCGGAACAACATATGCTGCGATGCCGGATAAGAAACTGATAGCGTCGGTGGACTTAGAAATTTTTGGTTCGGTTCAGGGACATCGTCCCTCAGTTCCGACATAGTCCAATAATGTCACACAAACTTTCGAATTATTGAACGACGCTATATATATTATTATTTTATGCTTGCTATCCAAGCATTTCTGGTTTCTTGTTCGAAGAGTTATGGAGATGTCTTTCAAAAGTGTGCCTCTGTCGTCATAGTTAATGAAGAGTTAGCGGCAATAAGTGCTCATGGAATATGTCTATCGCTTACGGAGTGACATTCGCTAGCTCACCCGGTGTAGCGTACATTCATCGAATGGTTCGGCTGCCGGGTTCGTCCGTTGCGGTCTAGGAAGGAGATTTGGGTGATGCGAGCACTTTAATTACTTTAGTACTCACCCAGTGACGGCAGATTGAGGACAGATCGGAGGAAGCCAACAACATAGGGGACCGCATGTTGTGGTTCAGATATTTTACATTCGGAGCATATGTCCGTTGCTCGGGACGCTCCGTTATATTGACAGTCCGAGAGACTGTCTTTAATGCTTCCTCATCCTCACAGCAGGGCACACGACCGCACATTGGCTACGTGACCTCGAGTATCCGATCAGTTTCGGCATTCAGTGATTCCACAGCGAATAGGTCGCGCCATCCGGTAGCCAAGGGACACGAGGCCTATACACTCCGTTCGCTCGCATATTGGAAGTATGCACGGGGTAACGATCTCGGAGCTTCCTGCGGCAATGCATCGTAAGACCGCTGCTCCTCAGGCCTCAGTGACGGACGTGCTATCCGAGTTAGCACAGTTGTTTCGCAGCATCCCAGCAATTGACGGTTTCTCGGTCGAATCAGGAATTATCCGACGGCGCTGGGTCGGTGCGGTCCGCGGTTGCATCAAGCTACGGACGACCGAACGCTTTATAGGGTCCGACAGGATGGCGAAAGGGATTCGAAAGATTTCGAGTTTTCCCTTTAGTAGTATCGGAAGATGCCTTTCATATCTTCTGGCATTTCTTCCAGTGATTATTTTTCGGACTTCATTGCTGCGATCTTGGATAAGAGACTTATAGCGTCATTGGACTCGGATTTTTTGATCGGTACAGGGACTTTGTCCCTGACTTACCGACGCAGTCCAATTTTGTCATTACAACATGTGTTTTATTTTTCGACGCTATATATTTATATATATATACAAGCCTGCTACTAAGCATGATAGTTTAGTTTCTTGTCCGCGTGGCTCATTTCTGCCATTTTATCTTTTTTACATATAGTTTATTTTGGCAGAGCAGGGCATACCGAGAGTTCATATGCGTCTAGACGGTGTGATTAAAGACTGCATATATTCTTTTCGCCGTTTATGTCTTTTCCAATTTCAATGTTGGGAACGACATTATGTATAGTAGACTTAACTTAGACCCTTTATTATACGTAATCCGCCTTACTGAGGCGTTATCATTACGTCTTCAAGAAAAGATTTACGGGATATTATTCTCAATGTAATTTCTTTTGAGGGCAGTAGTTTGTTCACGTATAACTCCGCCCTTCAGTGGCTGATTGGAGTTGGTTAGACGTGATGCAGCCCTAGCTACATCCACGCGTGGATAGTAGGTTAAGAACTCTCTCAGAGTCGCTTCGTTCTTGGAGGAGCTTCTCTTCGACGGCAACTTTCCGGCAATCCATGAATTGCTTGATTTATACATTCTCTTGTCTATCTAGTGTTACAAGAGATTCAGACTGGGGCAAACATTCGGTGGTTGACTCAGAGAGTGCCGCCGCAGTTGCCGGACCCGAGTGTGGCTGTTATGACGGTTGCCAGTCAAACAGATTGGGATATATACTGATCCCTACGGATTCGAAGTGCCAGGGTCTTTGGGTTCCGCAGTCTTTTAACTATCAGTTTAACTTCCGCGGAATAATGTTTTTTAGGCTTGCTTTATGTCATTGCATGAACATTATTCAGAAACGCATGCCCAAATTCCTGTCCTTTAATTCGATAGTAGTGGCGTATCTCCGGAACCAGGGAGGCACTCTTTCGTTTCCGTTATTCAATTTAATGGAAAGAATCCGTCTGTTGGTTATACTACACCAAGTTCAGTTTTGGTCCGTCATATTCTGGGTCGTCTGATTGTTTTATCGCACTCCCGTTCTCTTACGGGTCGCTTGTTGCTGTCAGAATGGACTCTCAACAAACAAGTATTTAATCAGATTTGCTATCTACGGGAGCGCCCAATGATGTTTTATTTATGACACAGCTTGCTAATCAATTGCAGACGTATGTGTTGGCTTGTCCAGATCTCTGAGCTAATACTGTTAACGCTCTATTGATCTATAGGACGGAATGATAGGATACGCGTATCCTCCGGCGCTGTTGTTTTAGCAGGTATTGCTAAGATAAACAACCACAATACATTTCTGTTGATAGCATCTCTATCTTCACAGAGATCATGAGTAATTTACTCTCTTGTCTACTGTGGATCTTAACGTGAAATCTTCCTCTATGTGAGGATCTTTTTTCACTGGGTAAATCGTGTCATTTTTATCACAACCAGCAAGGTCGCAACCTTCATGTATTCCGTTGTGTGGTCCGTATTGCATTGTAAGCACTGTACTGGACGAGCTTTGGACGCGATTTCTTACTATAGGAGATCCTCTTCTTCGCTATTCTATGCGACTAAAGTGGAGGCTCTTCCGTCGTGGTGTAGGGATCATTATGTTCATATGGTTGATCCCTCCATACTACTCATTGCTATTTTTTAGTATACTTGTTTCACAAGATCTACTGCAGCCTGTTGTTATTTAGGTTATAGGTTTATGTTACCTCATACCTATGCACTCTACGATAGTTTACATTTGAGTCTTTTGTCTCTTTATCTAAGTCAGTTAGTAACTTTTTGATAAATAGACTTAGAATCTTTAGATTAAATTCCTATACGGATTTTAACTTCGGTTCTTATTTAGCTAAGTAATCATTTGAGCCTCTGGAAACAGTAGTTTTCAAATTCTGACCTTTTAGACAGTAATTCTGTTGGTTTCTCTTTTACTGTAGAGTCAGTGAGTTTCATGCACTATCGATGGATGATTTTCACTTTCATAGTTTCGGAATCAATACTTCCGTTACTATTTAGGTTGGATTGTTGCATAAGAGTTAGGCTCCTATTATCCGGAACCTATTATTTTAAGGTCCTTCCGTCTTCGTATGGGCATAGGCCTTTACTCTTTCCGGGTACAGTTTATGTATTTATAAACAGATATCTGTTTATTACAAGGGCGTAAGCTTCTTCTGTCTTTGATGTCTAGTAGAAGGACGTTACGCTCCATTTTATTGTTAATGGATTCTATTAACTAGCGTACTGCTTATGGTATATCATTGGCTTAGCAGTTGTGCTTAAGATTTCGGCTCATGAAGTAAGAGTTCTTCTACTTCTTGGGCTTACATTAATAGTGTTGCTATTATAGATTTTTGAAGGCTTGCTATTCTCCCATGCTTTTGGCATATTTTCTGTAATTTTATTACTAAAATTTCTTGGGAGTTTTAGCTGAATAACAGAATGAATTCTGTTCTTTTCCCCATGTTTACGTCTTCACCTATGGGTGCTTAGGCGTAGTGTTCTGCATCTACCATCTGATGTTCTGCAGTTTCTTCCCTGGAAGTCTCTGTTTTGCATCAGATAGTGTATTATTGGTAACTGATTCCGGGCCTGGGTGCCTGGAGTCTTTTCTAGTGTTTTTACACTTATTGTTTACATTTACAACAGCCCTCTGTGTGAGGGGGGATTTCTTGAAAATAATATCTTGATGTTAATTTAATCATAACTAGATACATTATTATTGTTCGTAAGTGTTGCATAAATTGTTTAAAATATTTTTAAAATTTTTGTCCACACTTAGGCTTGGGATCCATTGGGGCTCAACGTTAAAATTTTTTTTGATTTCAATTATTTTTTCTATGTTAATGGATCATATTATTATGTATTTTGATTGTCAGGTGTTGGTGCGAGTACTAGGACTTTGTTTTCTTTTCACATTGAAAGGATTTTGGTCAATTGTAATAAGAGGAAATCTTCCTCTGACTTTCATAATCATTGTATATGTAGTCAGTGTACTCGCACTAGCTCCTGTTCTGTATGTGATAATTTCGATGACAACATGGGAAGCGTGTGTCACGGTATGTTAGTGGGGAATTGGACATTCCGGTCCTTTCCCCGCAGGGTCACTCTACTTTATCAATTTCTATTTCAGACGATCAAGAACAGGGTGATGTATCCGTGATGTCTTCCAAAAGTGTGCCTCCGTCGTCACAATTAATGAAGAGCTAGCGGAAAAGTGCTCATGAAATACGTCAATTGCCTAAGAGGACCCTAGTAGGTTCGACGGCCTTTGACGTCCGCTAGCTCGCCTGGTGTAGCGTCCATTCATCGAATGGTTCGGCAGCCGGGTTCGTCCGTTGCGGTCTAGAAGGAGTTTTGGGGTGATGCGAGCACTATAAATCAACCTAATGCACACCCAGTGATGGCGGATTAGAGGGAGAACGGAGGAAGCCTTTTAGTCCGGTTCCTAGCTCGTCCAGGTCCATCCGGACGGCGAGCGAGAGAGGCCCCTCTCTCGTACAACAACATCTGGCCCCAGATGTTGTGGTACAAAATGTTTCGCATTCGGAGCATACGTCCGCCGCTTGGGGCGCTCCGATATATAGTCAGTCCGGAGAGACTGTCAATAAGGCTTCCTCATTCTCATGGTAGCGCACACGACCGCTCTTGGCTACGTGACCTCGGATATCCAGTCAGCTTCGCCAATCAGAGAATCATCGGCGACCAGGTCACACCATCCGGTAGCCAGGGACACGAGGCCTGCAGACTCCAGACGTTCGCATAAGAAAGTGTGCGGGAGTCAACGTACACGGAGCTTCCGGCGGCAATGCATCGTAAGACCGCTACTGCACAGGCCTCGGTGATGGATGTGCTATCCCAAATAGCACAGCTTATCGCAGCATCCTAGCAATGACTGAATCTGTCGCATCATGTATTATCCGACGATGCTGGGTTGGGACGCTCCGCGGAAGCAGGTACGGACGTCCGAAAATTTCATCCGGTCCGACGGGATGCCGAAAGGGATTCGGAGGATTTCGAGCTTTCCCTTTCGGAACAACATATGCTGTTGTGTATGTCATCTGACTTTATCTTCTTTTGGTTCTTTCGTCGGACCAGAATGCTGCGATGCCGGATAAGAAACTGATAGCGTCGGTGGACTTAGAAATTTCTTATCAACCTACTCACAATTGTTTACTACAGGCTTGCACTACAGTGGAAGTCCCTAACTCGGATAAAATACTCTCTATTTTTGTCTTTCCCAAGCAAGTTGGGAAAGAAAAGTGGTGCAAAAGGACCAATAAAAATAAGCCAAAACTGGGTCGAGTGCAACCGGCGCAGACCCAGTACGGGACGCTCTCTCCCAAGTACAACTCCACGACTTCCATTGCCAGTGCGCATATACCGTCTCTAAAGACTCATTCTTTTTAAAATCCGCTTCGTGTCGAGATGTTTTTGCACGCTTATCAGTGTTCCACCAGCTCGATGTTTGATGATTCCTGATTCATTATACCACAGTGTATCCTTTGTATTCTCAGGAACAGTGTTTTATATTCTCTTTTTTCTATTATATGTCCATAATGTATATTTATTTGCTCTCTCTCAGGTCGCGCGCGATTTTCGCGGGCCACGCGGTTTGGACTTAGATTTTCACAATTATTGTTCATGCTTTTTTTGCAAATTTTTCTAATTGTGTTAGAGTTAGGTGTCAGCGGGGTACCACTCCTACAGTGTTTCTTCTTTCTGTTGAGAGTAGTCTTCCTGTTGGGTGGTTCCCGGTCGACCGTCTGGGGTCTTTGTTTCTGTCACCTTTCTCTCTTTGGGGGTGTTCTGTTTTCTGATCTCACCTTCTCTGCTCCTCTCACCTCTTTCATGCCTAGGACAATTCCTTGTGGGCAGTGTCTGCTGCCTAAGCATGTGGACGATGTACATTCGTCGTGTTCCTCCTGTAATGGGTGTTCGGCCGAGTGGCCGTGTGGTGTCTGTGGAACATGGTCTTCCACCTTTTGGGCGTCCGTAAATCGTGTCGTTCGTTCTCGTGGCCGTGCCTCCCGCTCCCGCGGGAAAGGAGAACGTGGTCGTTCGGGGCCTCCCGAGCCGACTTTGTCTGGTGAGAGTTATTCCTCCTCCGTGGGGGATGTGCAGTCTTTTCCTGTGGTGGATACTGCGGGAGCCGTTGAGTGTTCTGGTGTAGAGATGCCTGGTTCCGGGACTACGGTCCCCCTCCAGTCGACATCTGAGGCTGTCACTAGGGTTGTGACTCCTCCTCAGGAGCTGAGCCGGTGTGCTCTCTCCAGTTTTTCACCAGCCTCAATGACTCTCGACGTATCTACTACTGCTGCTGGTCCGTCTGCTTCGTTGTCTGTTTCAGCCGGCCTCGGCTTTTCGCTGCAGGGGACTGCAGAACTGTCCGATACTGTAGACGTGGGATATCGGCCCCAGCCTTCCCTGACTTCAACTCGGCGAAGTCGGAAGGGGCTGCCGGCCGAGCCCATCGCTGTGGTCTCATCGCCGTCGAGTACCACAGTTGTGTCTTTGGATTCGGATGTTCGTAGTGGAAACACTATGAACTCCGTGGCGTTTCCGTCCACTCACTCTGGTCACACGACCAGTTTTGGGGGGACCAACGCCTTTTGTGCAGCCTGGACCTTCTGCCCCGCAGAGGTCTGCGGTGACTCTCATGAGTTCTCGCAATATTGATCCTCGGGGTGCATCGTACCTCTATACACGTCTGCCTTCAGATGTTTCGGCTGCCGCCCGTCGTCCCGCGTCGGGTGTTTTGGAGGATCGTGACCCTTCGCTGGTTAAGAGGGTCAGAGGTGAAGCCACTTTGCCGGTTCGCTCCCCTGTTGAACCGGTCGGTTCAGGCAGTGAGCTTAGGGAGGCCCTCTCCTTACTCACTCAGGTTCTCTCAAAGAGCCTTCCTGTTGCTTCCAGCGAGGCTATGGGTGGTTTCCAGGCGCCTCCTATGGCGCCGCCTCCCGGGATTGGAAACAGGCCGGTTTCCGATTCCTCTGGTGTCCCGACACCATAGGAGGCGTCGGCTGGTTTGCCCACGATGGGCTATGTGTCTTCCGACTCTGGGGAGGAGTCCGACATGCTTGAGGTCGAGGGCCAGCAGTCTTCGGACTTGGGGGCGGCTCTTGACTTTGTGTTTGGGTTTCTGCCTGAGCTCAAACCTGCTAACCAGCCGACAGTGTCAGCCTGGCCGCGATCATCGGTCGCGCGCCAACAGCCTATGGAGCAACCTGCTTCTGGGCGCCTTCGACCATGCCAGTCGGTACAGGTGGTTGAGGCTTTTTCAGCATTGGATGCCAAGCTGAATTCCAAGGCTTTGAAGACTTCGTTCTTCACCAGGGTTGACACCTTTTTGCCTCCTGTGCATTATCGTTCCTACGATTCCGCCAATCCGTCAGTCTGCCAGACTTTGACGGTTCTGGATCAGGACTCCACTTCCCTCGGGCTTTCCAAGCCCAAGTCTGCCGTCATTCCAATGACGACTCTGGAGTCCACGTTGGGCTTATCTAGAGAGATGCTTGGCATGCTTTCTCTCTCAGATCACGTCGTCTCAGCTTTGGCTGCTTATCTGCCTCCAGATAAGTTTGACGAGGTACAGGCTCCTTTGCGTGTGCTGTCCAAGGCGCTTATGCACCTTACTCACACGCATGCCTGTAACACGGCCAATTTGGAATTAGTTCGAAGGGACGCTGTGCTGGACACAGGACGATCCCTTCCCGAGGAGCAGCGTGCTACTCTTCGATCTGCTTCTTTGGCAGGTCCGCAACTTTTCCATGGTTCTGTGTCGACGGTCCGGGATGACGTCCTATGTCATTCCAAAGATCAGCTGCTGTTTCGTCAGCTTGATCAGCCTTCTCGGGGAGGCAAGGGCCGTTCCAAGCCTAACAAGTACCCTTCTGCTTCCTCTGTGAAGCAAAAGGCTGGTCCTTCTGCTGCTGCCTCTACTTCTTACTCACGGGGTAAAGGTAGGGGTCGGCAGAATCGAGGGAAGTCTCAGGATTCTTCATTTAGCAGAGGAGGTGGTTTCTCCTCTCGCGGGCCTCGTCGGGGCTCGAAATGAAGGTCCTCACCTCGACTCGTCCCAGGTTGGAGGAAGGATAGCAGAGTTCGCAGACCATTGGACCACCATCACATCCGATCCATGGGTGTTAGATGTTGTTCGGTCCGGGCTGCGCATATCCTTCCGACGGCACCCCACTCTGTCAAGGGTGCCTCTTCCAACCACAGTTCCTTCAGACGTTTTACGTCGGGAACTTTTGTCCACGGAGATTGCCAATCTCCTGGCAAAGGGGGCGATCGAGGTCGTCAAGAACGTTCAGTCAGTGGGTTTCTATTCCCGCCTGTTCTTGGTGCCGAAGAAGGACGGCCGACTCCGACCGGTTATCGATCTGAGCATCCTGAACCAGTCTATCATTGCTCCCAAGTTCAGCATGGAGACTTTCAGGTCGGTCCGCCAATCAATTCACCAGGGAGATTTCGCAGCCAGCATCGACCTGCGAGACGCTTACTTCCACGTTCCGATGCATCGGGCGTCACGGAAGTATCACAGGTTCGCTTTTCTGGGGCGAGTTTACCAGTTCAAGGCCATGCCTTTCGGCCTCAACCTGGCTCCTTGGGCGTTCACCAGACTGATGTCGCATGTGATAGCGTTCCATCGCACACAGTCCAGGGTGACTACTTCGGCATATCTGGACGATATCCTCCAGAGGCATTCCAATGCTGCCTTACTGGAATCGGATGTCGCCACTCTGTTGAGCTTGCTCACGTCGCTAGGATTCAGAGTCAACGAGGAGAAGTCGGACCTGGTCCCTTCTCAGTCGTTTTGTCATCTGGGGATGTCTTTCCAAACCAAATTCAATTTGGTGGCTGTTCCCCAGGCCAAGGCTGTGATTCTCTCAGCTTTTGCTCTGACTCTGTCCCAGTCCAGGTCCGCGACCGCTCGGAGTTTTCTCCGGCTGATCGGTCTCTGCGGTTCGGTGACGGATCTCATTCCTCTAGGTCGGCTGCGTGTCAGACCTCTCCAACACTTTCTGCTCAGTCGTTGGAGACCGAATGTAGATTCTCTGGATCAGGTGCTTCCATTTCCGGACTCTCTGTATCCTCACCTTCTTCCCTGGACAGATGTTCAGTGGATTACGCAGGGTGTTCCGCTGGACTTACCCACGTCCGATCGCGTTCTGACGGCAGATGCCAGCGATCTCGGATGGGGTGCGACGTTGGATCCTCTCGGTCTTTCCCTACACGGGATGTGGGACCAGGATCAAGCAGCTCTACACATCAACCAGAAGGAGCTTCTTGCTCTTCTTCTGAGTTTCAGGCAGTGGATCCCTCACCTGTCGAATCGCCAGGTCCTTCTACTATCCGACAATTCGACAGTGGTTGCTTACATTCGGAACCAGGGCGGCACGCACTCGCTTCCGATGTACGAGTTAGCTCGGGATCTTTTACTGCTCGCTCAGGAGGTTCACGCCGGAGTGGTTGTTCGTCACATTCCCGGTCGTCTGAACGTCCTAGCCGACTCCCTGTCCCGACAGGGCAGGGTTATTTCCACCGAGTGGATGCTTCACAGGGCAGTGTTCCAGTCGCTTTGCGATCTCTGGGGATGTCCCCACATCGATCTCTTTGCGACTCGTTGGAACCATCAGGTGGACACTTTCGTGTCCCCGTGTCCAGATCCTCTGGCTTTTGCCGTGGACGCTCTGTCACTCGATTGGAACGGTCTAGTCGGCTACGCCTTCCCGCCGGTTCCGATTCTTCCTCAGGTTCTTGCCAAAATTCGAACCTGCAGTTGTCGAATCATTCTGATCGCTCCCCTGTCGCCTCAGCGGGTGTGGATCAATCAGCTCCGCTCGCTGATGGCGGCGGTTCCGGCACGTCTCCCGCTACGTCGCGACCTTCTTTGTCAAGGTCGCCCGAGGAGGTTTCACGTAGACCCGACTTCATTGTGCCTTCACGCATATCTTTTGTCAGGTCCTGTCTCCTCCGTAGAGGTTTTTCGAGACGAGCAGTGGAGTGCATTTCTTCTTCAAGGAGGCACTCCACTGGTTTAGCTTATGCAGCTAAATGGAAGGTCTTCTGTCGATGGTGTGCTGATCACTCTGTTGATTATGCCAATCCTTCGATTTCACAGATTGCGGAGTTTCTGGTATATCTGTTTGATCCTCGGGGTCTCCAGCCTGTTACCATCAAGGGTTACAGGTCTATGCTTTCAGAGACTTTTTCTTATGTGGGGAAGCGTCGTATCGGCACTAATCCTTACCTCTCCAAGCTTGTTCGGCACTTTTCTTTGAAAAGGCCTCGGACTTTGTAGCTTACTCCACGATGGAATCTTTCGTGGGTGCTGTTTTGCTTGGGGGGGGGGGGGGGGGGGGGGGGGGGCGCCGTTCGAACCTTTATCCCAGGTGGATATGCAATTTCTCACATACAAGACGGCTTTTCTGATGGCATTTGCTTCGGCCAGACGGGTTAGTGAGCTTCACGCCCTCTCGGTTGACCCGGCCTTTTTTAGGAGTTCTCCCAACAGTGTTACTTTTACCACTGATTGCTCCTTTTTGGCTAAGAATCAGTTACCAGATACTACTCCTCCTCCTATCTGTATCAGGGCTCTTCCCTCTGTTGAGGGTACTCGCCCTTTGCTCTGTCCGGTCCGTGCTATTCGCATTTATCTTGATCGGACATGCTTCATACGGAAGGGCAGAAAACGTTTTTTTCTGTCTCTCATTCCGGGTCGACAGAAGATCTCTCCTCAATCCATTTCTCGATGGATTTGTCTTGCTATTCGTACGGCTTATAGCCGTTTAGCAGCTGGCGATTGTATTACCAATCGTATTTCTGCCCACGAGGTGCGGGCACTGTCTACCTCTTGGGCTTATTCTAACTCCGTCAAGTTGTCGGATGTTATGCAGGCAGCCTACTGGAGAAATGCTTCTACTTTCTCCACCTTTTATTTACGCCAGTTGCAGGAGCAGTCGGAGGACCTTTTTGCCTTGGGTCCTCTTTCTTCTGCTCAGGCTGTTGTCTGCCATAGCCATTAGGCTTCTTGAAGGTCAGTTTCAGCCTTGTGCTGTTCCTGCCCTTTTTCTGTCTGTGTATCACACAGGCTCATATGTCTCTTTTCATTGTCCTTTACCAATGATTGCGGCATTATGGTTGATAAGCCTCGGGACCTCTTCCTTCTGCTTCACGGTTCCAGTGCACTAGGGTTATGTGGGGGTTGGTTATGCGATTCCCTCCAGCCTTTTGTCTATTCAGCCTGTAGTAAACAATTGTGAGTAGGTTAATAAGAAATCTAAATTTTATAGTAAATTTCCTTTCTTATTATACCTACCACAATTGTTTACATGGAGGCCCTCCCGTCTTCTTTACGGGTAAAGAATCTTTCCTCCCCGCTGATCACATAACTCTAATGTTTACGGATTCAAAAAGAATGAGTCTTTAGAGACGGTATATGCGCACTGGCAACGGAAGTCGTGGAGTTGTACTTGGGAGAGAGCGTCCCGTACTGGGTCTGCGCCGGTTGCACTCGTCCCAGTTTTGGCTTATTTTTATTGGTGCTTTTGCACCACTTTTCGGAAAGACAAAAATAGAGAGTATTTTATCCGAGTTAGGGACTTCCACTGTAGTGCAAGCCTGTAGTAAACAATTGTGGTAGGTATAATAAGAAAGGAAATTTACTATAAAATTTAGATTTTTGGTTCAGTTCAGGAACATCGTCCCTCAGTTCCGACATAGTCCAATAATGTCACACAAACTTTCGAATTATTGAACAACGCTATATATATTATTATATGCTTGATATTACCAAGCATTTCTGGTTTCTTGTTCGCAAAGTTACGGAGATGTCTTTCAAAGTGTGCCTCTGTCGTCATAGTTAATGAAGAGCTGGCGGCAATAAGTGCTCATGGAATATGTCTATCGCCTAAGAGGTCCCTAGTAGGATCTACGGAGTGACATTCGCTAGCTCACTCGGTGTAGCGTCCATTCATCGAATGGTTCGGCAGCCGGGTTCATCCGTTGCGGTCTAGGAAGGAGATTTGGGTGATGCGAGCACTATAATAACTTCAGTACTCACCCAGTGACGACGGATTGAGGACAGATCGGAGGAAGCCTGTTAGTCCGGATCCTGGCTTGTCCAGGTCCGTCCGGGCTGTGAGCGAGAGAGGTCCCTCTCTCATACAACAACATAGGGGACCGCATGTTGTGGTTCAGATATTTCGCATTCGGAGCATATGTCCGCTGCTCGGGACGCTCCGTTATATTGACAGTCCGAGAGACTGTCGATAATGCTTCCTCATCCTCACAGCAGCGCACACGACCGCACATTGGCTACGTGACTTCGAGTGTCCGACCAGTTTCGTCATTCAGTGATTCCACGGCGAACAGGTCACGCCATCCGGTAGCCAAGGGACACGAGGCCTATACACTCCGTTCGCTCGCATAATAGAAGTATGCACGGGGGTAACGATCACGGAGCTTCCAGCGGCAATGCATCGTAAGACCGCTTCTCCACAGGCCTCAGTGACGGACGTGCTATCCAAGTTAGCACAGTTTATCGCAGCATCCCAGCAATCGACAGATTCTCGGTCGGATCAGGAATTATCCGACGGCGCTGGGTCGGTGCGCTCCGCTGTTGCATCAGGTTCGGACGACCGAACGCTTTATAGGGTCCGACAGGATGGCGAAAGAGATTCGGACAATTTCGAGCTTTCCCTTTCGGAACAACGGAAGCTGCCATACATTTCTTCCGGCATTATCTTCCAGAGGTTGTTCCTTTGGACTACATTGCTGCGATGTTGGATAAGAGACTTATAGCGTCATTGGACACGGAATTTTGGATCGATTCAGGGACATTGTCCCTGACTTACCAACACAGTCCAATAATGTCATTAGAACATCTGTATTATTTATCGACGCTATATATATATAAGCCTGCTACCAAGCATGATAGTTTAGTTTCTTGTCTGCAATGCTCTATTCTGCCTTTTATCATTTCTAGGAATAATTTATTTTGGCAGAACAGGGCATACCGAGAGTTCATATGCGCCTGGACGGCGGGGTTAAAGACTGGAAATTATCTTTTTCGCCGTCTATGTCTTTTCCAACCACAATGTTGGAAACGACAATGATGTCTAATAGACTTAACTTAGACACTTTATCATACGTAGTCCACCTTACTGAGGCGTTATCATTACGTCTTCAAGAGAAAGAATTCCGGGATATGATCCTCAATGTGATTTCTTTCAAGGGCAGTAGTTTTTCCATGTATAACTCCGCCCTTCAGTGGCAACCTGGAGTTGGTTAGACGTGACGCAGCCCTAGCTACATCCACGCGCGTGGATAGTAAGGTGAAGAACTCTCTCAGAGTCCCTTCGGTCTCGGAGAAGCTTCTCTTTGACGGCAACTTTTCAGCAATCCATGAATTGCTCGATATACACGTTCTCTTGTCTATCAAGTGTAGCAAGAGATTCAGACTGGGGCAAACATTCGGTGGTTGACTCAGGGAGTGCCACTGCAGTTGCCGGATCCGAGTTTTATAATTATGACAGTTGCCAGTCAAACGGGTTGGGGTACAATATTCATCCCAACGGATTCGAAGTGCCAGGGTCTTTGGGTTCCGCAGTCTCTAGGCAAGCACTTATCTTCCACGGAATAATGTTATTTAGGCTTTCTTTATGTCATTGGATGAACGTTATTCAGAAACGCATGTCCAAATCCTGTCCAATAATACGACACTAGTTGCGTATCTCAGGAACCAGGGAGGCACTCATTCGATTCTGTTATTCAATTTAACGGAAAGAATCCTTCTGTTTGTTATAGTACACCAAGTTCTGCTTCGGTCCGTCATATTCCGGGTCGTCTGATTGTATTAGCAGACTCCCTTTCACGTATGGGTCGCTTGTTGCCGTCAGAATGGACTCTCAACAAACAAGTATTCAATCAGATTTGCTATCAATGGGAGTGCCCAATGATAATTTATTTACGACACAACTTGCTAATCAATTGCAGACGTATGTGTTTGCATGTCCGGATCTCTGAGCTTATGTTGTTAACGCTCTATTGATCTAATAGGACGGAATGATAGGATATGCGTATCCTCCTGCGCTGTTGTTTCAGCAAGTATTGCTAAGATAAACATCCACAATACAATTCTGTTGATAGCATCTCTGTCTTCACAGAGACCTTGGGTAAATTTACTCAGATGTCTACTGTGGGACTTAACACGAAAACCTCCTCCTTGAGAGGATCTTCTTTCGCTGGGGAAAATCGTGTCATCTTCATCACAACCTGCAAGGTCTCAACCTTCACGTATTCCGTTGTGTGGTCCTTATTGCATTGTAAGCATTGTACTGGACGAGCTTTGGACGCGATTTCTTACTGTAGGAGAACCTCTTCTTCGCTATACTATGCGGCTAAAGTGGAGGCTCTTCCGTCGTTGGTGTAGGGATCACTATGTTGATATTGTTGATCCCTCCATACTAGTCATTGCAACTTTCTAGTATACTTGTTTGACAAGATCTACTGCAGCCTGTTACTATTAAGGTTATAGGTCTATGTTATCTCATACCTATGCACTCTATGATAGTTTACAATTGAGTCTTATGTCTCTTTATCTAAGTCAGTTAGTAACTTTTCGATAAATAGACTTAGAATCATTAGATTAAATTTCTATATGGAATTTAACTTCGGTTCTTATTTAGCTAAGTAATCATTTGAGCCTCTGGAAACAGTAGTTTTCAAATTCTGACCTTTTAGACAGTAATTCTGTTGGCTTCTCTTTTACTGAAGAGTCAGTGAGCTTCATGCACTATCGGTGGATGATTCTCACTTTCGTAGTTTCGGAATCACTACTTCCTTTACTATTTAGGTTGGATTTTTGGTTAAGAGTCAGGCTCCTAATAAATATCCGGAACCTATTGTTATTAAGGTCCTTCCGTCTTCGTACGGGCATAGGCCTTTACTCTGTCCGGTTAGAGTTTACGTATTTATAAACAGATATCTGTTTATTACTACGGACGTAAGCTTCTTCTGTCTTTGATGCCTAATAGAAGGACGTTACGCTCCATTCTATTGCTAATGGATTCATTTAACTATCGGTACTGCTTATGGTATATCATTGACTCAGCAGTTGTGCTTGAGATTTCGGCTCATGAAGTAAGAGTTTTTTCTACATCATGGGCTTACATTAATAGTGTCGCTATTATAGATTTTTGAAGGCGGTTCATTGCGCTCAGCCATCCACATTCATGAATTTTTATCTCAGAAATTTCGAGTCCATTTCTGGAGGCCTCTATTGTTAGGTCTTTTATCTACTGCTCAGAATGTCATTCACTTAACAGTTGCTACTACAGCTAGGTAGGCTTTATGTTCTGGCAGTGACTTCTGCTGCCCTCTTCGCTCTGGGCTATTTGACCCAGGGCAAGAAAAAGGGGGGGGGGGGTGTTCCCTTGGGTCACCTGTTTTACTATGAAAACAAGGGGATACCTCCTCCGGAGTTAGTAATTCTGAGCTGTTACTGGGATGGCTTTTTTGTGAGAAGTTTATGTTTTAAAAATTCATTCAGGTCTTACTTTTTAAAGTATAGCTTTTGAATATATCACGTGTCAAACGGACGTTATTATACAATCCTCAGACACTTTTAAGGAGTATAAAGAGTCTCTATTCTCTAGACTTACTTTATTTATTGGCTTACTTTAAAAATTATTAGTATAAGGATTATACTAGATATTAATAGAGTACATGGATGTATGATGCTCAATTTTGGAAGGTGTTGTATCTTTCTAATTTATCATAAATAAGAAAGATACATGTAAGGCCTAATACTTCTTTTTCTCTAGAGGGGATGACTCTATTTTATATAATTGAGCGTATTCCAACTTGCTCTATGTCCTAGGCCCTCCAGCCTTTTTACTATTCAGCTATGTCTGGGTCATTGGTACAGTATAAAAATGTTAAAAAATTTATAGTAATTTATATATTTTTTATACTTACCAATGACCCAGACGGGGATGGCCCTCCCAGGAGTTGGGAACTCTTACCTCCCCGCTGAGTACATAGCGCTTACCAGGCACTGGTTATAAGAATGATTAATGGCGCCAATTTCGGAACGTCCTTGACACTGCGCATGTGCAGTAGAGGTGAAGTGTGGAGGGCCATTCAGGACATGTTTTCTTTGGTTTTAGATGCAAATTTTGGGGATTGGGGGGCAAAATTTGTGTTTGGCCCTATATTTTAAGAGTTAGCACCAGCTATGTCTGGGTCATTGGTAAGTATAAAAAATATATAAATTACTATAAATTTTTTAACTTTTCAAAAAATTTCAACAAAACCATATCATGTGACCCCCTCGTTGGAACGAGCTCATCGAGCTCGTTCAACGAGGGTTCACATGATATGGTTTTGTTGAAATTTTTTTTAAAATTTGTAAAAATTATATTTAAAATAATAAATTTTGATATCGTCTGCCATGGGTAAAGGGTTAAACTTATTTTTATGAACAAAGCTAGTGCGAATGCAATTTTTTCATTTGCATATAAATATAAATTACAAGTATTTTTTCTTAATGAAACAAAGCCAAGTGCTTCTTGCAACAAATAATATAATGAAACACACTTAACCCTTTAATTGACAAATCCACTGCATCTAACACTTAATTTACAAATTGAGCCGCTGAAAAAAAAGAAAGGTAAAAAAGTAAAACAAAACCATATTCTATGACTTCGCAATGGAACAAGAGTGTGAAGTTCATTCCAGTTGGGGGGGAGGGGGGAGGGGGGGGGGATGATGCAGTTTTGTTGAATTTTTTGAAAAAGTGAGAAAAAAAAACAAAAATAACAAATTTTGATATTGTGTGCATTGGGTTAAGGGTTAATTAAATATCTCTTAGGCCTAAAAAAGATAAAAATCTGTTTCTCAGGTCCTCCCATGTGTTCCTTTTGGCTGCCGCATGCTACCTTTTTATAACCAAAGCCAACCTAAAAAATGAAAATTAAAGGATTTGTGTCTGACATTTTACCCATGTTAATAAAATTGATAAATATGGTCCTTGAGTGAATCAAAGCTCTGCAGTGCTAAAACATTGCAAAGCCTTCTTGCACTCAGGGGACGAAATACACCACCACCCATTCTATTATGTAGATAATGAGGCATAAAACAAACCAAGAACATGACAAATAAAATATAAAAAAAAATATTTTTCAAAAATGACTTGAGAAACAGAAGATCTACTTTATGGGACCTTAACCCTTTGAACTCCAGCATCCTCTTTTCCGGTCAGGAACATGATACGTCATAACATCATTATATAGGATGGCTGTTCAGTAAATATTGTGGAGTACAGTAAAACCTGTCTTGAGAGACCACTGTCTTGAGAGACCACCTGTCTTGAGAGACTACATCTACCAGGCACCGATTGGTTTTACTCTATAATGGACCTGCTATGGGAGACCACCTGTCTTGAGAGACCACTGTGACCTGGTACCAACTTGTATTTTTATGCCATAACAAACCTGTCTTGAGAGACCGCCCCTTTGAAGACTGAAACCATGACAAAAACTTTCTACCTGTTCTAGAATTGGAAAATCCATTGTGGTTATACTAACATAATTAAAAGTAATTCAATGAAGATTTTCAACACTAATTTATTTTTATAATTTTTATAACAGTCCATTTCAATTTGTTACAAAAACCTCATAAAAAAGAACAACTACGAAGTAATTACAAAAATCCATTCTTCTCCATTTCTGAATTTTGTGGTTGGTTATTCACTGACTTGAGAAAACCTGAAACCTGTTATGAGAGACCACCTATCTTGAGAGACCACTTTTGTGTGGCCCAAAGGGCGGTCTCTCAAGACAGGTTCTACTGTAGACCAATCAGTATTTTCAATGTGCAGCCCGAGGCTGGACGTTGAAAATACTGATTGGTCTACCCCAAATAATGAATATGGACTCTTCTAATTGCTGCCATTTAACTGGCATGGAAGATACCACTAGAGTTCAAAGGGTTAAGTGAATAACCTTTTTAATCTCAAAGGGTGTAATTCTGACTGTGATCGCTTTTTAATGCAATCAAATGGATGCCCGAAAATGATGTTTTTTTGTAAATTTACAAGATGCATTTCAAGCAGGGACCGACCTGGGCATGCGCCAGTGCGTATTTGGTTCTGAAACATCGGGACCTGGCTCTTAAATCTCAGAAATAGGCTTCTCAGTTGGCGCGTAACTTCTCAGATCATATTTTGATATTCTTTCGATGGATAATCAAGAGAGACACTCTTACATGTATTATATATATGATTATCATTTATCATTGTTGTAGAGTGCTTAAGTTAATACTTCAAGTCTTATTTACCAAGCATTAATCTTCACTGTGGTTTCTGATCAAGTCTTGGCTGCCTAAATAGGCAGCCAAGACTTGATCAGAAACCACAGTGAAGATTAATGTTTGCTATAGTGTACTAATTGAAAATGATGAGAGCTATTACATACTTGCAGTGTGTGTTACAAACAGCAGTGTGACTCCGTAAATTGAAATGTGGCTCATGAATTAAAAAAATAGGCTCCGAGGCTAGAGCGTATTTTAAATAGTCCTGATCGGTCCCTGTTCAGGTATGTTGGAAGTTGTTTCTAGGCAAGTCATGGCAAGTCTAAAACAACTGCAAAGATACAGGATGGAGACTGTCAAAGTTTAGCAAAAAGTTATAGAAATCCTTGAGGATTTAAGAGTTAATTGCTTAGAAGAGCATACTTCTATTAATTGAATAAAAAAAACAATCTGTCACGAAATTACCCAGACAGTCACTGAATTTCCCATTTTTATAGATACAGTGAAGCCCACTTATTTGGATATCTCATAATTGTATATCCCTGTTAATTGAATATAATTTTCAAACACAAAACCATTTACCATACCTTCAGTACAAATTTGATCTGTTAATTGCATGTGAGTTGTAGAGGAAACTCCTGTTAATTGTATATAATTTTTTGTAATATGTCAAAAAAATTGCTGTGACACGCACTAAATTCCCCTTATTTTTCAACCTTTTTGGCCTGAAATATCCAATACAGACATTTTTATACTGTACCAATGACCCAGACATAGCTGGTGCTAACTCTTAAAATATAGGGCCAAACACAAATTTTGCCCCCCAATCCCCAAAATTTGCATCTAAAACTAAAGAAAACATGTCCAGAAAGGCCCTCCACACCTCGCCCCCACTGCGCATGCGCAGTGTCAAGGACGTTCCGAAATTGGCGCCATTTATCATTCTAAGTTTGGCCCTTCATCAGTTAACATCTGACTGATCTTTGTGCTTTTAAATCTCAGTTTAAATGATGCCAGACACATAAATATTAGTGAAATGGTGATTCTAAGGAGGATAGAAAAGGAGGAGAGGAAAAGAATGTGTGACAGAATATTATCAGGGCTGTAACTTAAAATTTTTTAATGAAATTATGTTAAGTTACCTATTTTCAAGGCAGCAGCCATTTTGTTGTCATTCTGATTATTTAGTTACACTGTTTTTTCAAGTGTTTTTCCTCTCTCCCTGTCCTTTAAGTTCCCCCTTGCTATTCTCCCATGCTTTTGGCATAGTTTCTGTAATTATTATTACTAAAATTTCTTGGGAGTTTTAGCTTAATAACAGAATGAATTCTGTTCTTTCCCCATGTTTACGTCTTCACCTACGGGTGGTTAGGCGTTGTGTTCTGCATCTACCATCTGATGTTCTGCAGTTTCTTCCCTGGAAGTCTCTGTTTTGCATCAGATGGTGTATTTTTGGTAACTGATTTCGGGCCTGGGTGCCTGGAGTCTTATTTTAGTGTTTTTACACTCATTGTTTACATTTACAACAGCCCTCTGTGTGAGGGGGGGATTTCTAAATAATAATATCTTTATGTTATTTTAATCATAACTAGATACATTATTATTGTTCGTAAGTGTTGAATAAATTGTTTAAAATATTTTTAAAATTTTTGTCCACACTTAGGCTTGGGATCCATTGGGGCTCAACGTTACTTTTCAGAAACTTGGGCTGTTCTGAAAAAATATTTTTTCAAAATATTTTGATTTCAATTATTTTTTCTATATTAATGGATCATATTATTATTATGTATTTGATTGCCAGGGGTTAGTGCGAGTACCAGGACTTGTTTTCTTTTCTCATTGAAAGGATATTGATCAATTGTTTTAGGAGGAAGTCTTCCTCTGACCTTATTATCATTCTATATGTGGTCAGTGTACTCGCATTAACTCCTGTTCTGTATCGTATGATTTCGATGACAATATGGGAAGCGTATGTCACGGTATGTTGTTGGGGATTTGGACACTCCGGTCCTTTCCCCGCAGGGTCACTCTACTTTATCAATTTCTATTTCAGACGATCAAGATTAGGGTGATGTATCTGTGATGTCTTCCAACAGTGTGCCTCCGTCGTCACAATTAATGAAGGGCTAGCGGAAAAGTGCTCATGTAATACGCCAATTGCCTAAGAGGACCCTAGTAGGTTCGACGGCCTTTGACGTCCGCTAGCTCGCCCGGTGTAGCGTCCATTCACCGAATGGTTCGGCAGCCGGGTTCGTCCGTTGCGGTCTAGAAGGAATTTTGGGGTGATGCGAGCACTATAAAATTAACTTAATGCACACCCAGTGACGGCGGATCGGAGGGAGAACGGAGGAAGCCTTTTAGTCCGGTTCATAGCTCGTTCCGGTCCATCCGGACGGCAAGCGAGAGAGGCCCCTCTCTCGTTCAACAACATCTGGCCCCAGATGTTGTGGTACAAATGTGTCGTTAGCGGAGCATACGTCCGTCGCTCGGGACGCTCCGTTGTATAGGCAGTCCGCTGAGACTGCTAAGGCTTCCTCTTCTCATCAGCGCACACGACCGCACCTTGGCTGCGTGACCGCCGATATATTACCAGCTTCGCCGATCAAGGATTCTTCGGCGACCAGGTCACACCATCCGGCAGCCAGGGATTCGAGACCGATGGACTCCGGACGTTCGCATAGGAAGTATGCGGGAGCCATCTGATGCGGAGCTGCCCTCGGCGAAGCACCGATAGACTGCGCCTCCGCAGGTCTCGACGCCGGACGTTCTTGTGCACATAGCACAGCTTATCGCAGCATCCCAGCAGCCGACAGAAACGGTGTCGGATCGAGAATTATCCGACAGCGCTGGGTCGGTAGCCGGGGACTCGAGGCCTGCAGACTCCGGTCGTTCGCATAGGAAGTGTGCGGGAGTCAACGTACACGGAGCTTCCAGCGGCAATGCATCGTAAGTCCGCTACTGCACAGGCCTCGGGAACGGACGTGCTTTCCTTAATAGCACAGTTTATCGCAGCATCCCAGCATCAACTGAATCTGTCGCATATATTTTATCCGACGATGCTGGGTCGGGACGCTCCGCGGAAGCGGGTACGGACGTCCGAAAAATTTCATCCGGTCCGACGGGATACCGAAAGGGATTCGGTGGATTTCAAGCTTTCCCTTTCGGAACAACATATGCTGCGATGCCGGATAAGAAACTGATAGCGTCGGTGGACTTAGAAATTTTTGGTTCGGTTCAGGGACATCGTCCCTCAGTTCCGACATAGTCCAATAATGTCACACAAACTTTCGAATTATTGAACGACGCTATATATATTATTATTTTATGCTTGCTATCCAAGCATTTCTGGTTTCTTGTTCGAAGAGTTATGGAGATGTCTTTCTAAAGTGTGCCTCTGTCGTCATAGTTAATGAAGAGTTAGCGGCAATAAGTGCTCATGGAATATGTCTATCGCTTACGGAATGACATTCGCTAGCTCACCCGGTGTAGCATACATTCATCGATTGGTTCGGCTGCCGGGTTCGTCCGTTGCGGTCTAGGAAGGAGATTTGGGTGATGCGAGCACTTTAATTACTTTAGTACTCACCCAGTGACGGCAGATTGAGGACAGATCGGAGGAAGCCAACAACATAGGGGACCGCATGTTGTGGTTCAGATATTTTACATTCGGAGCATATGTCCGTTGCTCGGGACGCTCCGTTATATTGACAGTCCGAGAGACTGTCTTTAATGCTTCCTCATCCTCACAGCAGGGCACACGACCGCACATTGGCTACGTGACCTCGAGTATCCGATCAGTTTCGGCATTCAGTGATTCCACAGCGAATAGGTCGCGCCATCCGGTAGCCAAGGGACACGAGGCCTATACACTCCGTTCGCTCGCATATTGGAAGTATGCACGGGGTAACGATCTCGGAGCTTCCTGCGGCAATGCATCGTAAGACCGCTGCTCCTCAGGCCTCGGTGACGGACGTGCTATCCGAGTTAGCACAGTTGTTTCGCAGCATCCCAGCAATTGACGGTTTCTCGGTCGAATCAGGAATTATCCGACGGCGCTGGGTCGGTGCGGTCCGCGGTTGCATCAAGCTACGGACGACCGAACGCTTTATAGGGTCCGACAGGATGGCGAAAGGGATTCGATAGATTTCGAGTTTTCCCTTTAGTAGTATCGGAAGATGCCTTTCATATCTTCTGGCATTTCTTCCAGTGATTATTTTTCGGACTTCATTGCTGCGATCTTGGATAAGAGACTTATAGCGTCATTGGACTCGGATTTTTCGATCGGTACAGGGACTTTGTCCCTGACTTACCGACGCAGTCCAATATTGTCATTACAACATGTGTTTTATTTTTCGACGCTATATATATATATATATATATACAAGCCTGCTACTAAGCATGATAGTTTAGTTTCTTGTCCGCGTGGCTCATTTCTGCCATTTTATCTTTTTTACATATAGTTTATTTTGGCAGAGCAGGGCATACCGAGAGTTCATATGCGTCTAGACGGTGTGATTAAAGACTGCATATATTCTTTTTCGCCGTTTATGTCTTTTCCAATTTCAATATTGGGAACGACATTATGTATAGTAGACTTAACTTAGACGCTTTATTATACGTAATCCGCCTTACTGAGGCGTTATCATTACGTCTTCAAGAAAAGATTTACGGGATATTATTCTCAATGTAATTTCTTTTGAGGGCAGTATTTTGTTCAGTATAACTCCGCCCTTCAGTGGCTGATTGGAGTTGGTTAGACGTGATGCAGCCCTAGCTACATCCACGCGTGGATAGTAGGTTAAGAACTCTCTCAGAGTCGCTTCGTTCTCGGAGGAGCTTCTCTTCGACGGCAACTTTCCGGCAATCCATGAATTGCTTAGTTTATTCATTCTCTTGTCTATCTAGTGTTACAAGAGATTCAGACTGGGGCAAACATTCGGTGGTTGACTCAGAGAGTGCCGCCGCAGTTGCCGGACCCTAGTGTGGCTGTTATGACGGTTGCCAGTCAAACAGATTGGGATATATACTGATCCCTACGGATTCGAAGTGCCAGGGTCTTTGGGTTCCGCAGTCTTTTAGCTATCAGTTTAACTTCCGCGGAATAATGTTTTTTAGGCTTGCTTTATGTCATTGCATGAACATTATTCAGAAATGCATGCCCAAATTCCTGTCCTTTAATTCGACAGTAGTGGCGTATCTCCGGAACCAGGGAGGCACTCTTTCGTTTCCGTTATTCAATTTAATGGAAAGAATCCGTCTGTTGGTTATTGTACACCAAGTTCAGTTTTGGTCCGTCATATTCGGGGTCGTCTGATTGTTTTATCGCACTCCCGTTCTCTTACGGGTCGCTTGTTGCTGTCAGAATGGACTCTCAACAAACAAGTATTTAATCAGATTTGCTATCTAAGGGAGCGCCCAATGATGTTTTATTATGACACAGCTTGCTAATCAATTGCAGACGTATGTGTTGGCTTGTCCAGATCTCTGAGCTAATACTGTTAACGCTCTATTGATCTATAGGACGCAATGATAGGATACGCGTATCCTCCGGCGCTGTTGTTTTAGCAGGTATTGCTAGGATAAACAACCACAATACATTTCTGTTGATAGCATCTCTATCTTCACAGAGATCATGAGTAATTTACTCTCTTGTCTACTGTGGATCTTAACGTGAAATCTTCCTCTATGTGAGGATCTTTTTTCACTGGGTAAATCGTGTCATCTTTATCACAACCAGCAAGGTCGCAACCTTCATGTATTCCGTTGTGTGGTCCGTATTGCATTGTTAGCACTGTACTGGACGAGCTTTGGACGCGATTTCTTACTATAGGAGATCCTCTTCTTCGCTATTATATGCGACTAAAGTGGAGGCTCTTCCGTCGTGGTGTAGGGATCATTATGTTCATATGGTTGATCCCTCCATACTACGCATTGCTAGTTTTTAGTATACTTGTTTCACAAGATCTACTGCAGCCTGTTGTTATTTAGGTTATAGGTTTATGTTACCTCATACCTATGCACTCTACGATAGTTTACAATTGAGTCTTTTGTCTCTTTATCTAAGTCAGTTAGTAACTTTTTGATAAATAGACTTAGAATCTTTAGATTAAATTCCTATACGGATTTTAACTTCGGTTCTTATTTAGCTAAGTAATCATTTGAGCCTCTGGAAACAGTAGTTTTCAAATTCTGACCTTTTAGACAGTAATTCTGTTGGTTTCTCTTTTACTGTAGAGTCAGTGAGTTTCATGCACTATCGATGGATGATTTTCACTTTCATAGTTTCGGAATCAATACTTCCGTTACTATTTAGGTTGGATTGTTGCATAAGAGTTAGGCTCCTTTTATCCGGAACCTATTATTTTAAGGTCCTTCCGTCTTCGTATGGGCATAGGCCTTTACTCTTTCCGGATACAGTTTATGTATTTATAAACAGATATCTGTTTATTACAAGGGCGTAAGCTTCTTCTGTCTTTGATGTCTAGAAGGACGTTACGCTCCATTTTATTGTTAATCGATTCTATTAACTAGCGTACTGCTTATGGTATATCATTGGCTTAGCAGTTGTGCTTAAGATTTCGGCTCTTGAAGTAAGAGTTCTTCTACTTCTTGGGCTTACATTATTAGTGTTGCTATTATAGATTTTTGAAGGCTGCTCATTGCGCTCAGCCATCCATTCATGAATTTTATCTCAGAAATATCGAGTCCATTTCTGGGGGCCTCTATTGTTAGGTCTATTATCTACTGCTCAGAATGTCATTCACTTAACAGTTGCTACTATAGCTAGGTAGGCTGTCTGTTTCGGCAGTGTCTCCGTTCGGCTGCCCTCTTCGCTCTGGGCTATTTGACCCAGGGCAAGAAAAAGGGGGGGGGGGAGGGTGTTCCCTTGGGTCACCTGTTTTTACTATGAAAACAAGGGGATACCTCCTCCGGAGTTAGTAATTCTGAGCTGTTATTGGGATGGTTGTTTAGTGAGAAGTTTAAGTTTATAAAATTCATTCAAGTCTTAGTTTTTAAAGTATAGCTTTTGAATATTGCATATGTCAACGGACATGATTATGCAATTCTCACACACTTTTAGGAGTATAAGAGTCTCTATTCTCTAGACTTACTTTATTATTGGCTTACTTTAAAAATTATTAGTATAAGGATTATTGGATATTAATAGAGTACATGGATGTATGAAGCTCAATTTTTGGAAGGTGTTGTATCTTTCTAATTTATCATAAATAAGAAAGATACATGTAAGGCCTATTACTTCTTTTCCCTACAGGGGATGACTCTATTTTATTTTATTGAGCGTATTCCATTTTGCTCTATGTCCTTGGCCCTCCAGCCTTTTTACTATTCAGCTATGTCTGGGTCATTGGTACAGTATAAAAATGTTAAAAAATTTATAGTAATTTATATATTTTTTATACTTACCAATGACCCAGACGGGGATGGCCCTCCCAGGAGTTGGGAACTCTTGCCTCCCCGCTGAGTACATAGCGCTTACCAGGCACTGGTTATTAGAATGATAAATGGCGCCAATTTCGGAACGTCCTTGACACTGCGCATGCGCAGTGGGGGCGAGGTGTGGAGGGCCTTTCTGGACATGTTTTCTTTAGTTTTAGATGCAAATTTTGGGGATTGGGGGGCAAAATTTGTGTTTGGCCCTATATTTTAAGAGTTAGCACCAGCTATGTCTGGGTCATTGGTAAGTATAAAAAATATATAAATTACTATAAATTTTTTAACATTTATTCTATTATATTTTGTTTGACAGACCTCTATGAGCTCTGTCAAACAAGATATAATAGAATAAATGCTCATTTTACCTCCAGAACATAAGAAACTGACCAAATCCCTGTTAATTGTATACTCCTGTTCATTGAATAATTTTCACTGGCAAAATGGATATTCAATTAAGAGGATTCTACTGTATATATGACATCATTACAACCAGAATGAGCATTTTAAGGTAGAGTGCTGGAAGCCTCTATCATCGCTGTATTGAAAAATGCTGAAAGCCACTTTAGTAGCTTTGCATTATATGCATTAGCTTCAAGCCAGAAAATAAGCAGACGGTCATCTGCAAAATGAAGTCCACAGAGGGTGAATTTAGTGATGCTACCCTGCACAGCAGGGTAGCATCACTAAATTCACCCTTTGTGAACCTCAATCTGAATAAGGGTCTTAAAACTAAACAGAAAGAAGGACCCAGAGGATAAACTGGCCCACTATGAGATAGCATCATCAAATTCACCCTCTGGGGACCTCATTCTGCAAATGTCAGACTGCTTATTTTCAGGCCTGATTAGCTTATTGTTTGCAAGGCACTATCAAGAAAAATGGTTCTCAGTTACAAAGGGGCACTCTCCAATAAATTGTTACAATTATTTATGAATAAAATCTTGCTAAACTAAAGCTCCACTTGCTGGTATCATGGTATCTTTGAAAAGAAAATCGCCTTTCAAAAATAATTGAGCACTCGACCAGTTTTCCTAGTATTTCTCCCCCCACTGCATGTGTAACATACGTGTGTCTCGGGTGAGATAGCAGGGAGAGACAGATGTATCCCACGTGAGGTTATACATTTATAACATTATTATGACGTTATGCATATTGTATCAGTTTCTTGCTGCCAATTAATTCATATTGACGTCATCGGAATGCAGTGTGATCAAAGTTTGATGCTCTAAAACTCTTCAACCCTCAAGCTGCCACCTTTCCTAATCGATTTCGTGGTATATTCCTTTGGTATATACATAACTTGTGCATGCTCTTTCTATTGGTGTCATCAGTTTCTCAAAACAACGAATATAAAATGAGTTGATTGAATGAGCATGTGACTCCTGATTACCTCTGGCTAACGTAATCGCTGCATGGTGGGGGCGGGGGAGAAAACTCATCCTCGATGAGTCTGAAGGTGAGAATGGGAAAATCTCACCTTCGGAACCAGACCCGAGGCTTGCTGAGGGTCTGGTTCAAATATCTTGCCCCTCGGGTGAGATTTCCCCATTCCACCTCCAGACTCATCGGGGATCATAATAATCCTCTGTTACAAACCTCCTGGAGATTGGACCTAAAAAAATTTGTTTCTCAGGCCCTACCACATGGTGCTTTTGGCTGCCGCATACTCTCTTTTTATAACCGATGTAAAAAATAAAATTAAGTGGTTTGGGCCTAAAAAAAATTAAAAATCTGTTTCTCATGCCCTCCCTCATGGTCATTTTGGCTGCCGCATGCTCTCTTTTTATAACCAATGTAAACTTAAAAAAAATAAAAATTAAATGGTTTATGTCTGATATTTTACCCAAGTTAAAAAAATTGATAAATTTGTCCCTTGAGTGCAAAACCATTGCAAAGCTCTTCTTGCTCTCAAGGGACGAAATACATCACCACCCATGCTATTCTGTAGATTATGAGGCCTAAAGCATAAACCAAGAACATGAACTTTTGATGGCAAAGAAATAATTACAGAAATAAAAAATAAAATAAAAAACCGCTCGCCCACATGCAGTTTTACAAATAATAGCCTGAGATACAGAAGATCTACTTTGTGTGGCCTTAAATACCAATATTGGATGTATTCAGTTAGAAAATGCCTTATAAATGTGGGAAATTCAATGGTTGTCCAAGTAATTCTTCATCAGATTGCAATATTTTTCAGCTGCAACAAGCAGCTCTATTTGTGGCGCTTTCAGTTAGTTGGTCGGTTTGTGGCCAACAAGGCTTTAAACTCAATAACTTTTAAAATGCTTGGTGAAATGAAATCATATTTTTTATGCAAGTGTATCTTATTGTGGCCCAGCTGTCTACAGTGGGTGCCCTTTAGTGATCAGCCTGTCCATCCATTTGTCTGTCTGTCCATCTATCTGTGCATCCATCCCATGTTTTCCACACTTTTTCTAGCTATCGATAGAAATATTGAAATGATTTTTTTTTTGTGGCTTCCTGATGGGTACTTACAGATCAAATTTAAATTCCATCCTGCTTAGTTGGTTTATTGCAAAGTTATTGCCCTTGAACTCAGGAATTTGACAGCTAAAACATGTATTTTTATACTAAAACCCAATGGCCCAGACTTAGCTGGTGCAACCTCAATATTATTAAGGGCCAAACACAAATTTTGAACCCTCCCAATCCCTAAAACTTGCATACAATACCGAAAATTAAAAGTCTTATCTGGTCCTCCATACTTTTAGTACTTGCGCATGCGCAGTACCCAGGAAGAGGCCAGAATTGGCGCAAACATCATTCTTCTGTTTAGCCCAAAGTCAGTAACAACTGAACTGACATCTGTGCTTTAAATTCTCATTTTTGAAGATGCCTGACACAAATCAATGATGGTTTTCATGGAATCAACAGTGTAACAGGATGCTGGAAGTGAATAATGGTGGTTTTAGATGTTCAGGGCTATAATTTTATAATTTTTATGTAAAATTATGCATGTTCCCCAATTTCGTGGTATGTTTCTGAATGTCATCATTATAATATGACTCCACTGTTGTTTTTATTAGTATTACTTCCCTTCCCTCTCCTGAACCCTCCTATTATACTCCCAAGCTCTTTAGGCTTTTTTATTGAAGAATTTTTTATTAAATTCTTGGGAGTTTAACTTGTAAAACAGAATAGGTATTCTGTTTATCCCCTATGTTTACGTCCTGTCCATTACTTTTCAGGACGTTCTGTATTCTTGCATTTTCTACCAGATGCATTGTTTTTATGCCCCCCCCCCCCCATCCCCCCACTTAAGTTGGGTGGCATATAGTGATTGAAGTGTCCGTGTGTGTGTCCGTGTGTCCATCCATGTGTGTGTGTGTGTGTGTGTGTATGTGTGTGTGTGTGTGTGTGTGTGTATGTCCGAGCCAATAACTCAAAAAATGGTAGGGCCACAGTCATCACACTTCACACAATTATAAAGGACCATGGGAGGATGAGTCACACACCATAGCCGGGTTCGTACCTTCAGGTTCAAGGTCACATTTCAAGGTTACACAAAAAATCTGCCAATATTCGTGTCACAGCCGTAACTCAGAAATGAATCATAGTACAATTGTTAAACGTTTTACAAATGTTAAGGACAGTCAGAAGGTGTGTCATGTACAGTACAGTCGCCGTGGACGGGCAACATTCCACCGACAAACGTGACCGTGGAACAGCGCGGATTTTTTATCTGATATTTATCACGGGAAAAACGATTGTGTGGCTAAACTGACTTTGCGTGTTTGAAAACCAAGCCGTATTTGTTCACTAATCGCTTTCACGGTGAAACACTGGAATTCACGGTAATCTTTTCATGTCGACAATGCCGGTGGCCCAAACTTGTAACATTAATCCGTTCCTCGAAAATTGCGGGTTTTCGCGTGGTACGGATTAAACAATGGGCTGTGGTATTAAGAATGCATGCGATATCTGAATATAAAATTTTTTATGAGGTGTTTTATGTTTTTTTTCTCATTTATTCATTTCAGATGAATTAAAATTCCGAAAACGTCTTTGTATTGTCATTACGGAATCACATCTCTGTGTTTTATATTTAGAAACGAATGGGAAATTCCCAAATTGACCCAATCCCATTTCATAAAGAATAATTTCAGGCTGTATTATTGCCCCATAAAAATGTGTTGGTTGACTACATGTAAAACCTGTATATACGAAGTGAAACAAGAATGAGCACCTTTGATATTTTTATACTGTACCAATGACCCAGACTTAGCTGGTGCTAACTCCACAAAAAACCAGGGCCAAACACAAATTTTGCCCCCCAATCCCCAAAATTTGCATCCAAAACAAAAAGAAATCATGTCCTAAAGGACCTCCATAGTACGACTCTACTGCGCATGCGCAGTGACGCAGTCGTCCCGAAATTGGCGCCAAATATCATTCTCTGTTTGGCCCTTCATCAGTCAACATCTCACTGATCTTTGTGCTTGTAAATCTCAGTTTAAAGGATGCCAGACACGTAATTCTTGGAGAAAATGTGATTCTAAGGAGGATAGAAGGAGGAGAGGAAAAAAGAAGTGGCAAAAAATAATCAGGGCTGTACTTAAAATTTTTTGTTAAAATTATGTTAAGTTGCCTATTTTCGAGGCAAACGCCTCTTGTTGTCATTCTTGCTAATTGTTGCACTGCTTATTCAGTGTTTCCTCTCCCCTAACCTTCTAAAGTCCCCCCTTGCAATTCTCCCATGCTTTTGGCATATTTTTGAGAAGTTTCATTTCTAAAATTTCCCTGGGAGAGTTGCTTGGTTACAGAATGTTTTCTGTTATTTTCCCCATAGTTACGTTTTCACCCATGGGTGTATAACGTTTGTGTTCTGCATCTTCCATCTGATGTTCTGCAGATTCTCCCCTGGGAGTCTCTGTTTTGCATCAGATAGAGTGTAATTGAGGACTGATTCCGGGCCAGTTTTTTCAGTGCCTGGAGTCATGTTTTCTTCTGTGTTTACACTGTTTGTTTTCATTGGCAACAGCCTTTTTTGAGGGGGGCTGTTTGCCTTTGAGGTAGTTTATCTCATTATAAGATACATTTATATTATCCGAAAGTGTCTCATTAATTATTTTATATAATTTTAAAATTTTTGACCACACTTTGCCATCGGATCCATCGGGGCTCAACGTTACTTTTCAGCAACTTGGGCTTCTCTGAAAAAATATTTTTTCAAAATTATTTTGTTTTGCAATTGTTTTTTCATTTATTAATGGATCATGTTATTATGTATCTTTGTGTCAGGGGTTTTTGCGAGTAACTAGGACTTATTGTTGTTCCTTCACAATGAAAGGAACTTGTTCAAATTGTAATAGGAAGAAATCTTCCTCTGACTTTCATGATTATTGCATAAATTGTAGTCAGTGTTCTCGCATTAATCCCTGTCCTGTATGTGAACATTGGGATGAGAAACATTGGAAACGTGTGTCACGATATGTTGTTTCTGGAGAAAGAGCGATGCCGGCTCTTTCTCCACAAGGTCACTCTACTCTCTCAGTTTCTATTTCAGAGGAACCAGAACAGGGTGATGTTTCCATGTTATCTTCTTCAAGTGTGCGTCCGTCGTCACAATTAAATACAGAGCTAGCGGCAAAAGTGCTCATGGAGATTAGACAAATGTCGTCCGCTAGCTCGCCCGGTGTAGCGTCCATTCACCGAATGGTTCGGCAGCCGGGTTCGTCCGATGCGGTCCAAGAGGAAATTTTGGGTGATGCGAGCACTATAAAAATAATAGATGCACACCCAGTGACGGCGGATAGTGAACGAGAACGGAGGAAGCCTTTTAGTCCGGTTCCTAGCTCGTCCAGGTCCAGCCGGGCCGCGAGCGAGAGAGGCCCCTCTCTCGTACAACAACATCTGGGACCAGATGTTGTGGTACAAAATGTGTCTTTAGCGGAGCATACGTCCGTCGCTCGGGACGCTCCGTTGTATAAGCAGTCCGCAGAGACTGTTAAGGCTTCCTCTTCTCGCCGGCGCACACGACCGCACCTTGGCTGCGTGACCTCCGATATCTTGCCAGCTTCGCCGAGGAAGGATTATTCGGCGACCAGGTCACACCATCCGGCAGCCAGGGACTCGAGACCGATGGACTCCGGACGTTCGCATAGGAAAAGTATGCGGGAGCCATCCGATGCGGAGCTGCCCTCGGCAAAGCAGCGAAAGACCGCTCCTCCGCAGGTCTCGACGTCGGACATTCTAGTGCAGATAGCACAGCTTATCGCAGCATCCCAGCAGCCGACAGAGACGGTGTCGGATCGAGAATTATCCGACGGCGCTGGGTCGGTACGCTCCGCCGAAGCATCGGGGGCGGACGACCGGGAACATCGGGAGGTCCGACCGGATGGTGAAAGGGATACGGATGAATTGGAGCTATCCCTTTCGGAACAACACAAAGCTGCCGTAGACTTCATCCGGCACTTTCTTCCTCAAGTTGTTCCGTCGGGCCAGACTGCTGCGCTTCCGGACAGGAGAATTATAGCGTCATTGGACTCTGATTTTTTCGAGCGGTTCAGGGACATCGCTCCCGAGTTTCCGTCGCAGTCCAATAATGTTGCAAGAACATTTGAATTATTGAACGACGCTATTTTTAAACTTGCTTCCAGGACAGGGAAAGCAGGCTTCTTGTCCGCAAATACTCTCAACCTGCCTTTCATTAATGCAAGGAATAAATTCGACACGGCAGGTCAGGGTATACCGAGAGTTCCTCTGCGTATGGACGACGAGGCGGAAGACTTAGAGCTATCATTACCGTCGTCAGCTTCTATTCCAACCGCAGTGTTGGAAACAGCTATTGCGTCTAACAGAGCCAATTTAGATGCCTTATCTTACGCAGATCACCTTACGAAGGCGTTATCACTGCGTCTTCAAGGGGAAGAGTTTCAGGATATACAATCCTCCTTAAGACTTCTTTCAAGGGCAGTAGCTTATTCCACGTGTAACTCCGCCCTTTCAGTGGCTAATCTGGAGTTGGTTAGACGTGACGCAGCCCTGTCTACATCCACACTAGTGGATTCTAAGGTGAAGAACTCTCTTAGAGTCGCTTCGGTCTCAGGAGATCTTCTCTTTGACGGCAAGCTTTCCGCTATTTATGATAATATTAAAAAGAAAGCTAGTGATTCTCTGTTGTTTAGATCCGCTCCTAAAAGGTCGGATTCAGCAGACACGAATAAGGCAGGCACTTCTGGGTCTTATCCGCCCAAGAGAGGTTCCTATAGAGGTTCCGGTGCGTCCTCTAGCTCTTATTCGAGAGACCGTCAGGATAGCGACTCTCGTTTGGGACGTCCTTCAGGCCGGGACAATCGGTCGGACGCCCCGAGGTCGACGAGGCGAGGTGCGGGTCGTGGAAGACGTGGTTTCTCCTACCGCAGGCCTCGCAGATCCAGGAGGTGATGGCTCAAACCTCTATCGCGTTCCGGTTGGCGGAAGGTTGTCGAGTTTTTCTCAAGAGTGGGCGTCGATTACGGACGACCCTTGGGTGAGAGGAGTGACTTCGGAAGGTCTAAAGATATCCTTCAAACGAAAGCCTCCATTAACTCGAAGTCCAAAGTGGACTCATCTTCCGTCAAACCCTCAGAAAAGAGACGCTCTGCTATCAGAGGTGCAGTCTCTTTTAATGAAGAACGCGGTAGAGGTCGTAGAAAACCAGGAATCGCTGGGATTCTACAGCCATCTGTTTCTGGTTCCGAAACCAGACGGCTCGTTCCGTCCAGTCATAGATTTGAGCTGGATAAACAAGCTGATCATCGCTCCGAAGTTTTATATGGAGACGATTCGATCGGTCAGAGCGAGTATTCGGGTGAACGATTATGCAACGAGCATAGATCTCAAAGATGCGTACTTTCACGTCATGGTACATCCGACATTCCGAAAGTATCTACGCTTCGCAGTCCTAGGAGTGGTGTATCAGTTCCGGGCCATGTGCTTCGGATTGAATCTAGCACCCTGGGCTTTCACTCGAGTAATGAACTCGGTAATGATTTACTTCCGAGCTCATTCGTCTGCGGTAACGTCGGCCTACCTGGACGACATTCTTCAGAGGTACGGCAACGAGTTAACGCTTCAGAACGATGTTCAGAATCTTCTTCTATTGCTCCGACGTCTCGGTTTCATAGTAAACGAGGAGAAGTCGGATCTGGTGCCGTCCAAGTCATTCACTCATCTGGGAATGAGCTTCGAGACGCACAACAATCTCGTTCGTCTGCCGTTAACCAGAGCGAAATTAGTCAGTTGTTACGCTCGCTATTGTCTAAATACAGACAAAGTCACAGCGAGAGAATTTATGAGACTGATAGGTCTGTGCGGAGCCGCTGCGGATCTCATTCCGATGGGACGGCTACGCACACGGCCTCTTCAAATTTTCTTGACTCAGAATTGGAGTGTGAAAATTCATTCGCTCGATGTAGACGTTCTCTTGTCAGATCAAGTGAAACAAGAGATTCAGACTTGGGCAAACATTCAGTGGTTAACTCAAGGAGTTCCGCTGCAGTTGCCGGATCCGAGTTTTACCATTATGACGGATGCCAGTCAAACAGGTTGGGGTGCATCATTAATCCCAACGGATTCGAGATGCCAGGGTCTTTGGGATCCGCAATTCCTGTGCAAGCACATAAACATCAAGGAAATGATGTCAATTTGGCTTGCGTTACGTCACTGGATGGACATTATTCACGATGCTCATGTCCAAATCCTATCCGACAATACGACAGTAGTGGCGTATATACGGAATCAGGGAGGCACTCATTCAGTTCCGTTGTTCAATCTAACGGAAAGAATCCTTCTGTTTGCGTTGGAACATCACGTTCTTCTTTCGGTCCGTCACATACCGGGTCGTCTGAATGTGCTAGCAGACTCCCTTTCTCGAAAGGGTCGCTTGTTGCCGTCGGAGTGGACTCTCAACAAACAAGTATTCAATCAGATTTGCTACCAATGGGAACGGCCAATGATAGACTTATTTGCGACACATCTCAACAATCAGTTGCAGACGTATGTGTCCCCGTGTCCGGATCCAAGAGCATTTGCTGTAGACGCTCTATCGATCCCTTGGGACGGAATGATAGGATATGCGTATCCTCCAGCGCCGTTAATTCAACAAGTATTGCTAAAGATAAAACAATCTCAATGCAAGATTCTGTTGGTAGCATCTCTGTCGCCACAGAGACCGTGGATAAATCTACTCAGGTGTCTGTTGTGGGACCTACCGCGGAAGCTCCCTCCACGAGAGGATCTTCTTTGGCAGGGGAAATCGCGCCATCTGCATCACAACCCGCAAGGTCTCAACCTTCACGTTTTTCCGTTGTGCGGTCCTTCTTGCATGGCAAGCACTTTACAGGACGAGCAGTGGACGCGATTTCTAACTGTAGGAGGACCTCCTCTTCGCTAAACTATGCGGCTAAGTGGAAGGTTTTCCGTCGTTGGTGTAGGGATCATTCTGTTGATATATTTGATCCCTCTATACCAGACATTGCTAACTTTCTAGTATACTTGTTTGACGAAATCAAACTGCAACCGGTTACTATAAAGGGTTATAGATCTATGTTATCTGATACCTATGCACATCATGATAGTTTACAAATTGGATCTAATGTCTCTTTATCGAAATTGGTTAGAAACTTTTCGATAAATAGACCAAGAACTCTTAGATTAATTCCTAAGTGGAATTTAGCTTGGGTTCTCCTTAAATTGAAGGAAAAGCCATTTGAACCTCTTGGGACAGTAGATTTCAAATTCTTATCTTATAAGACAGCTTTTCTCTTAGCTTTCTCTTCTGCCAGAAGAGTCAGTGAGCTTCATGCACTATCGGTGGATGATTCTCATTATCGTAGTGTTGGGAACACTATCACCTTCACTACTAACGTCGGTTTTTTAGCTAAGAATCAGGCTCCTAATAAATATCCGGAACCTATTGTTATTAAGGCTCTTCCGTCTTCAGACGGGCGTAGGCCTTTACTCTGTCCTGTTAGAGCACTACGTATCTATAAACAGAGATCTCAGTTCATCAGAAAGGGACGGAAACGTTTCTTTCTGTCTTTGATGCCTAATAGAAAGGACATTTCAGTCCATTCTATTGCTAGATGGATTCAGTTAACTATCCGTACTGCGTATGAAGATTTATCTTCTTCTCAGCAGTCTGTGCTTAAGATTTCTGCTCATGAAGTAAGAGCTCTTTCTACTTCCTGGGCTTATGCTAATAGTGTTGCTATTACAGATTTAATGAAGGCTGCTTATTGGTCTCAGCCATCCACATTTACTAATTTTTATCTCAGAAATATTGAGTCCATTTCTGGAGACCTGCATTGTTTAGGTCCGTTATCTGTTGCTCAGAATGTCGTCCACTAAACAGTTGCAACTATAGTTATGCAGGCTTTCTGTTCCGGCAGTGACTCCGTCCGGCTGCCCTCTTCGCTCTGGGCTATTTGACCCAGGGCAAGGGGAAGGGGGGGGGCGGGTGTTCCCTTAGGTCACCTGCTTTATAGTGAAAAGCAAGGGAATGCCTCCTCCAAGACAGTATTTCTGAGTCGCTTCCGGGATGGTTTTAAAGTGTAATATTAATGTTTAATTTCATTCATGTCTTATTTTTAAAGTGTAGCTCGGTGTGAAGCATTTGTATATGTCAAGTGTCAAACGGGCTTTAATATACAATACTCGGACACTTTTAAATGATTATAAAGAGTCTCAATTCTCTGGACTACTTTATTTATTGGCTTGTTTTAATAATAATTAGTATAAAGGTTATACTGGATATTAATAGAGAACATGAATGTTATTGTGCTCAGTTATTAAGGGTAGTGTATCTTTCTAATTTAAATATTAAATAAGAAAGATACATGTAAAGCCTAATACTCCTTTTCTCCTTAAGGGGTTATCTCTTTATTTTATAATTGAGCTTATTGGATTTTCCTCTATGTCCTAGGCCCTCCAGCCTGTTTACTATTCAGCTAAGTCTGGGTCATTGGTACAGTATAAAAATGTTAAAAAATTTATAGTAATTTATATATTTTTTATACTTACCAATGACCCAGACGGGGATGGCCCTCCCTGAGTTGGGAACTCTTGCCTCCCCGCTGAGTACATAGCGCTGACCAGGTACTGCCAGTAAGAATGATATTTGGCACCAATTTCGGGACGACTGCGTCACTGCGCATGCGCAGTAGAGTCGTACTATGGAGGTCCTTTAGGACATGATTTCTTTTTGTTTTGGATGCAAATTTTGGGGATTGGGGGGCAAAATTTGTGTTTGGCCCTGGTTTTTTGTGGAGTTAGCACCAGCTAAGTCTGGGTCATTGGTAAGTATAAAAAATATATAAATTACTATAAATTTTTTAACTTTCAGTTAATATCCACATTGTCGAATGTGACATGAATTGATGAAAAGTGCGAAGCCCATTATGATGAACTTCGAACTTAATGAATATTGACAAGCTGTCCATTGCGAGGCAATTGAGATGTGGGTCACATATCCCATTCAATTTTGGTACCATATAAAACACAGACTTGTGATCTCCCAAAAATTGACTAACATTGATAATCTGGGCTTACTGACGGGTCTGTACGAGTTCAGTAACACGTGGTGTCATTTGACTTTATGCGTCAATATTAAAATTCCTCAAACACAATAAACCCCAAAACACATTTACTAGGGTGAGGGTATAACATTTCATACCTATTGGCACATAGGACCATAGTAAATGTGTTTTGAGGTTTATTGTGTTTGAGGAATTTAAATATTGACGCCTAAAGCCACTTGCACGAAGTGAACAAAAATGTCAGTGGAAGAAGGCATCAACTGCAGTGGTTTTGAACTGCAGTTGGCACTCTTTTCCTGTAAAGTGACGATTCAAACGTCAATGCGCTGAAAATTTTAATTGCGCAGTCAAAATGAAGAGTTTGACCCACTGCATCACGAAGCGATTTCTCATATCGTTTATGGATTGCAAATTGATTCTTGTGGCCCATCAGGCGTCCTACAATACAGTGTGTGGAGAGTGGGTCACTACTGAATCGCTGTGGATAGATCTCCATTCCCCCCCCCCACCCCCGCCAAACGATTATTATCAGCCTCTGGGAACAAAACACAAGTGGGCCTAGCTCATAATTTGCTTGTTCAACTCCATTTAGTAGCAAGTCACCCTGAATATGGTGGGGGGGGGGGGGGGGGGTAGGGGAGAGTAGGGGTATATTCTTCCTATTTTTTCATGTTCTGTCGGGTGACCTGACATTTTGTTGGTCATTATCCAGCGCGACATTGCTGCAGCGGCGACAAAACTGCAGTGCCGAACAGTATTGTGTCCGGACATCAACAATACCAACAACCCATTTCAACCTAAGCTTATAGTTTATTGTGTATTTCGAATGAAAAATAAAAGTAACAATATCAAACGAAGTATAGTTATAACATACAAAACGATCTCCACTAAAATAGCACATGATATATTTTAATATTAACCCCCCCCCCCCCTCTCCCCCACTTTCGGCACACGCCGAATCAGGGATGGTGCAGCCGGGGCCACAGGGAGCATGTGCCCCCCCCCCCCCCCACACACTTTTTCCACCAAGTATGGGTACCCTAACAGGACGTATTTTGACATACAATGTAACGTACACAACTCCTATGACCACATTGGCTGTGGGAGATAGTAATAGTGGGGGCGCGGTGGCTCAGTTGGTAGAGGTGCAGGCTGCAAGCCGAGAGGTCCTCGGTTCGAATCCCACCTGCGGCAACCGCGTTGTGTCCTTGGGCAAGACACTTCACCCCGATTGCCTACATGGGGGCACGATGATGCTGTGTACTGAGGCGTACTGCACGTCGATGATGCGCATGTCTTCAACCAATCTAACCCTGCCTGTGCTGCGGTGCAGAGTTCAGAGTTACGATGTTGGAGAGCTGACAGCTGCTCGTCGTTGCTCGGTGGTTCTCTCCGGGTACTCCGGCTTCCTCCACCCGTAAAACTGTCACGGTCACGATTAGCCATTGTGCATAAATATGTGACCTTAAACATCAATAAATAAATAAATAAATAAATAAATAGATAGTAATAGTTCTAACAAAATTAGCAACACAATAGTGATGACGTCTCGGTTCATTTATATATTGAGACATTACACATCGCAAGTTCACAACTTGTCATAACAGACTATAGTAATAGTAAAATAGTCTGAACTAGGACCCAAATTGCGTAATATAAATTTTGGACGTACCAAACCCAAAAATTATATTACGGAATTTGGGTCCAAATTTCGACTATGGTAAAATGTGTGCATGTATTTCCTTTCTAAACTTGCACTTAATTTCGTTCCGTATTCATGACATACTTGGTGACAAAGTACCCCTCCAACCCATGTCCCACGCTCATCCTTCACATTGAGCCCCTAAAAACTTTCAACCCTGCGGTTACCCAGAAAAAAATTGTGCCCCCCCACCCCCCCCCCCCCCACACTTTTTTTTAGCTTCCGCCGTCCCCGCACCGAATGTAGTTCCTGTATTCGGGCGGGAAGGGTGCTTGTAGCGTAAGTGCAGATGAGGTGGTCGGAAAAAGTAATTTGTGAGGCTACTGAAAGGATTAAACTTCATTGTATGTCAATTAATTGTTTGTCGACTTCATCTCATTCAAAAGCGTAAAGGTAGTCGGACAGAAGTGACAAGAATTGATTGGTTTTTATTGACTGTATTACATGTAATGACAGTCAATAATAATGACAACACACATCGGCAAAGTTTTAAATTCGCCGCCTTATTTTTTATTTCCATTTATCCCCGCGATGACTTCATTCTTCCTTTATGGATAACCGACAAATATGTATTGTGTTCGCAGCGATTACCTACAGGTATCATTACGAAAAATATAAGTAGTTAATGAGAGTGGCGTACTTTTTTTCGCCGGGTAAGAAGCCCGCTTATTTGTCACCAGTATCCAGTGATGAGCCGATTATCGGTATAGGTTATTGGTATCGGCCGATAAATATTATTTGGGACTTAAAAAAAGTTGGTAACATGCTCCTGTGTACTGTGCCGATACCGCCGGTATCGGCACAGTACACAGGAGCATGTTACAAACGATTTTTAAGTCCCAAATACGTTTATTAAATATCATTCTAGACACCCCTCCCATCTTAGGCCCTATGTAAAATAACATCGATGTTATTACACATAGAGCTCTGTCAAACAAGATATAACAGAATAAATAATAATAGCAGGAGTTCTCTACATCCCATATGTAATTAACAGGTCAAATTGTAATGCTGATATGGGAAATGGCATTGTGTTTGAAAATTACATTCAATTTACAGGGTTATTCGATTAAGAGATGTACAGTTAAGTGGGTCTCAGTTGTTATCCAGTCGTAAAGTCGTAATAAAGGACTAGCAAAAAGTAATTATAATCTTGCAATGTTATGGTACATATTAATAACAATCATTGAAAATAACAGTGTCCATAGCCTCTTGAATTGAAGGAAGTGATGAACTTGGGGTTGTTACTTTTTTAATCGGTCTCCGAAGACCTTCATTAATAGAATCAATCACGGTTTTCCATAATATTTTCGACGCATATTCAGGGTGAAAATGAAGGATGTATCTTTTCATCAGTTTTTTTCTTTCAGGATCTAATTCTTCCTTATTCTGAACCCCACCCCCATTATAACTGAAATGTCTTCGGAGATGATCTGGACCAAAAAGTTCCGGATATAACCTTTCACATATTTTTTTGGCAAAATTGCCCACACCTCGAGATGACAAACTAAGGCCCTTTAATGTCTGGGCATCGATACCATTGGGGTGCACTGATTCAGATAGGGATGGTGCGTCTTGTTCTGGCTCCATCGCCACTGGAGCATTCTTACTTGACATTAAAATGCCCACCTTGGCCACAAGACTCATTAGTGTCTTTTGCATGACATCCATTTTCCTCAACAAGACCGAATTATCAATGTTCTGTGAGAGTGGCCGAGATCCATTTTGACTGGGTGTATTTGTTGGTTCTGAAGTAGGTGAGGCGAATAAATTCCGCTGATGTGTTTGGTGAGGTGTTGTGTGAGGTGACTGCGATCTAGCTGAATTTATTACAACATTTGTTGTTTGTGGCACTGGAGATGGTGGGCTTGTGTTAGTTGGTGCAGGAGGTGGTGTAGGTGATCTGGGAGAATGCACCGCAACAGGTGAAGGAGTTGGATGTCTTGCAGGAGATTTGCTAAAAGGTACAGGCGAAGAGGATCTATGGTCAGATGTTGCAGGAGGTGAAGGTGGTCTAGCACGTCCCCTGGCTATTGTACTGGCTAGCTTCTTGGGTACATTTGTTTTTTCACCAGTACCTGAAGACGGGAAAAAAAAAAAACATTATTAAATGTGAAATGAAATAAATAAATTGTAATAAATAAATAAATATTTTGACTATCTCGGCAGCTGGAGGCGTGAAGGTGGGTAATTGGATTAACCTTTCAAATCACCCAATTAAATTAATCAGGCACTAGTATCAGCCAATGGGCTTTCCTTAAAATTAGGATAGGACACACATAAGTTTGAATGCCAGCTCATCTATTTAGATAGTCTTGTAGTTTTTGTTAGAAGTGTTCTACTTTTTAAATGTACCTTTTAAAACGATGAAGCAAGTTACGAAATCAGAAATTATAAAACTGTTCAAAAGTAATCACACCGTGAGAGAAATACAGACAATAGTTACAATGAATGGCAAAGATTTTGTATCAATGAAACAGGTTCGTACCTGCATCAAGCAGTACAAAGATGGTTTGTACAATGACATTAATGACAGTAAGATTGAAGTGATTAAACCTGAGTTCATATTTAAAAGAGTTTCAGAAGACGACATATTTTCAGTAAAACAATCCTTGCATGCCAATCCATTTCAAACTGTGAAGGACATCATTCGGTTGTTAGCCTCACGGGGTACAGTTGTTGGAGCAACAACTGCTAAAAAAACAATTGCAGCAGCTGGATTTACAGGTTCCAAGCCGAGGTACTGCCAAATGGTGCGCGATGTTAACTGGTAGAGTGCTAAATTATTTTTGGTCCTCAAACTTTGTTCACATGTCTTTGCCTTGTTATAATTTAGGGGAGAGTGCCAATAGGCACTCTCCCCTAAATTATAACAATGCAAAGCCTTACAGACTAAATAATTTCACTTTTAAAGATAATATGATACATATCCACAGAATATGAAGCCTTAAGTCATGGCACCTGCACTTCTGAACAAAGCCCAAATATGGGCTTCCAGCACTCTACCAGTTAATAAGATGAAAAGAGTTAGATTTTGTGAAAATCTGATTGAAAACAATGATAAACTGGACGATGTGATTTTTAGTGATGAAACAACAGTCCAGTTGCATGCTAATCGACAATCATGTTACCGAATGAAAAATTGTCCAGCTCCACACATTCCGAAGCCAAAACATCCTCTGAAACATGTCTGGGCAGGAATAAGTAAGTGAGGCGCAACAGAGATTCTCATTTTCAAGGACATAATGAGAAAAGAATTCTTCACTGAGGAAATTCTACAGAAAACCCTCCTACCATTTATTAGAAGTACTTTTCCAACCAGGCATCGTTTCCAGCAGGATAACGATCCTAAACACCGATCTAATTTAGCAATGAATTTCATGAAGGAAAACAACATCAACTTTCAGTAATGGCCATCCGAAAGTCCGGATTTGAATCCAATAGAGATGATTTGGAAATACTTGAAAGACTATGTGAAAGCTAGGGAACCAACCACACAAGAACAACTGACAAGTGCTATACTGAATTGTTGGTATAATGACATTACTCCAGAGTTATGTGCAAAATATATAGACCACACCTATAAAGTAGTTCCATTAGTTGTTAAGATGAATGGTTTCGCTACTGGAGATGTTCCAAATCAAATTTTCAAGGAGAAATCATGTGGAAAAGATATCAGGTATTTTAATGACAAGCTCAAGGACACAGAGTTGCAAAAGAGAGTTCAGCACATGAAGGAGGCAATGCACGTGCCAATTTCACCTGTAATTTAATACTGTGCAGTATTTATTTAAACTAATTTTAGTACCGAAAACATAGCTTATGACCCCTCATTGGAACGAGCTCTCTTAGTTCGTTCCAATGAGAATCATAAGCTATGTTTTCAAAACAAAAACAAAAAAATGAAAACCTGGCGTTTTTCTGAATATCACTAGCCGTTTTCACCGTTACGTTTGGTAAAGGGTTAACGATATTATGCTGAGACGATCATCCCCTCCTCTCATTCCACAGTACTGTGGGCATCCCGCAATACAGCATTTCATCCTTCACCTGGTTAGGGAAGTTCCAATTAAATATAACATAATCCAGACTACCAAAGAACATTATCTGTTATATCAGTCTGAAACATATTTTTTTGTGTGGTATGCCCTGCATGACGTTCCACACCCAAAAATTATATTACATATCAGGTCCAAGTTTGGACTACCGTCCACTCATGATAAGACAAAATAATTTTTTATTTTTAGTTCCGAAAACATAGCTTATGACCCCTCATTGGAACGAACTCGCTGAGCTCGTTCAAATGAGAATCATAAGCAATGTTTACGAAACAAAAAATGAAAATATGGCGTTTTTTGGGGGGGGGGGCCAATAGTTCACACCATGGCTGTTATTAGCAGTCATGATTTGATACCAAATTCAATAAAATGTGAAGCATTGGATGGTAACTTCTGAGATCTTCCCAGCAACATTCAGCTGGTATCGGTAGAATTTCACGTTGTGGCCTAAATGTATTCGGACAATTCTCTCAAAGGCAGCTCCAACCAAGTGAAATGTTAAATACCGCACCCTATTCCTGTCTTCATATGTACATGTATATTTACCTTTTGTGGTGGCTCATTCTCAGTATTTTCGGAGTCCTTTTTAGCGCCATCCTGCTTCTGCACCTACAACAAATAACGAAAATGTTGGCTTGCAAAACAAAAAAAATAAAATCACATTCAGCACGACGGCTTTGTGGGGCATTATCAATTTTATTAAATACCCCCCCCCCCCCTCCCCCCCACGACTTACAACTACAACCTACTAGAAATTCTTCCAGTTCAATGATTTAGCTGACCAGTGGCGTAGATAGATTTTCGCTGGCAGAGGGGCAAGCCCAAAATTTTCCGACAGACCGAAAATTTTCCGACAACAACAATGACCCCAAATGGCATGTTTTTATCCCCAAAACCAGCATTTCAATGTTACATGTATTAACATTGAGGCATAAATTCGCCTAAAAGTGGTCCCAAAAAATTTCCGACAAAACTTTTGGTGGGGGTGGAGGGTGGTGGATGTTGTATATATCTACGCTATTGTTTAGCTCACATAGAACCACTTGTGTAGATAGCTTTTCGCTGACGGGTGCAATCCAAAATTTCCTTCTTTTTTGGGGTGGGGGGGGGGGGGTGGGGAATTAGAAAACATTTAATTTTGCATTATTCAGATTGCTAACCTGGTTCAAGCTTGGACACGAAGTGCATCATATAATTTTTGGTGTGGTACGTCCCACAAAAAATTATGCTACGAAATTTGAGTCAAAGTTTGGACTGAATGCTAACCATACAGTGTAGATGCATATAAGGGCTTCTCGTTTGCAAGTGTAAAGGGACCACAGGGTTTGCCCCACAAAATGTTCTATGAGGCCCATGTTAGGCCCCGAAACCCTCAAGAACAATACCATCGTAGCCCCCCGCCCCAACCTCACCAGACCGGCACAATCATAGCTCCCCAACCCACCGCACTGTGGCTTTCGTACCCAATGAACCGTGCAAGCGCTTTAAAAATATGCCAAACGAAATAACATTTGTTTGACCGTGCATGTATTTATAATATATATAAAACAAATGAACTTAGTATATACAACATTTCTTGTCTTGCCCCCCCCACCCCCCCCACCCCCCCACCCCCCTCCCTCCCACACACACACCATCACCAAATAATAAACACCCTACTGACAGTTTGTAAATGAATTTACATTCTCCAACATACTGAAGAAAGTATATTCGGTGAATTCATTATCATACTGTCTGCACAACATTTATAAAGTCTCAGTAGGGTGTGGGGCTTCACTGTTTATACAGGCCGGGCAGCCGAAAGCAGAAGTTGTCCCCCAACCCCCCCCCCCCTCCCATCGGAACCCCCGGACGTGAAGCAGTTCTTGTTTATTGAGGTCTCTCACGAAAACGAATCGATGCCACGCTAAGAATGCATCATTTATATCACTTGAATCTATGGTCACAAGAACAAGTTACAGCTTACAGGAGTAGGTCACAGCGACCTCAGAAGCGCCGAGATCACGAGGTTTGAACCCCACTTTTCAATGGTGTCCCGGGGAGGGGCACCCCGACCAACGACAGCACTTGACCAACTAAAATGTCTTCATTTTGTTGAATTAGGCAATAGACCTACCTTTTTCTTCTTTACTGGCCGACTCTGGAGTGAAAGTGGCATCCTTTCTTTCTTCTTTTTGTTCATCAGAGCTTTCATCGAATCGTAATCACCAGCTCCCTTAACAGTCTCCGTGGCAATATCTCTCTTGCTGTCCCACTGAATACGATATTGCTCACCAACAATGACATTCTGATCATTCAGTTCAGTGAAATGATTATGTTTTCTTATTTGAAACTTGTGATCTTCATGATACTGCACCAGAAAATGAGTCGGTTTGGAGCCCAGTTGATCGCGTATGGTTTGTCGAAGAGCCATAATGCAGTTGTACGTTTTTGATTGTGACAAATGGTGTCAAGGGTTTTTTATGCACATGGAGATGTGTTTTTTCTAACTGCAAGCTTTAAACAGCTCTTTGTTGTTTGACTTGCTTATTGTTACTTGTGTAAACTTCTCAACTGTGACAGTGAGTGTCGAAACTTTTTCAAAAGCGCTCCCCGAGCTTATGTTGTTTTTACCGTTAGGGCCAGCATGTCACTCAACATTCGAGGCTTGGGATTGTCAAGGGTAACAAAGGTTTGGCACAAGGGTAAAAAAAACCAACTATTCTTTATCTAAAAGTGAACCAGGTTTTTGGACAAAGGTGAATTGTTTTTATTACCTGTGCGCCAGTTTGGGTTGTTAAAAAGGCTGAACTGGTACATGTGCTAACAATTGTCACAACACGGTTGCAATCCATCGAAAACTAATTAAAATGTTGACGGACCATTAATCTAATTTTTTGGTGTGCTCTGAACCGTACGAAGATAAAATGTTTAATGGCGAATTCGCTAAAAATTCATTCATTCATTCATTCAAGGAGACACACGAAGAGTTAAACTACAGACAAGTACATATAGCATACTTTTAATTTAAGAACACGATCTTTTTTTATTATTATGCTATTTAATCTTCTACCAAACGTGGGTTGCAGACAACACTTGGAAAAAAATCCTCTTTCTAGTAAATTTTTGTTCATTTCCTGCTTCCAAAACATAGGTTATGACTCATCATTGGTGCGACGAGCTTGTTTCAATGAGGGAGCCATAACTTATGTTTTTGAAGCCAAAAATGAAAATAGGCCTATAAAAAAATTGAATGGCGATATTTTTATACTGTACCAATGACCCAGACATGGCTGGTGCTAACTCTTAAAATATAGGGCCAAACACAAATTTTGCCCCCCAATCCCCAAAATTTGCATCTAAAACTAAAGAAAACATGTCCTGAAAGGCCCTCCACACTTCGCCCCTACTGCGCATGCGCAGTGTCAAGGACGTTCCGAAATTGGCGCCATTTATCATTCTAAGTTTGGCCCTTCATCAGTTAACATCTGACTGATCTTTGTGCTTTTAAATCTCAGTTTAAATGATGCCAGACACATAAATATTAGTGAAATGGTGATTCTAAGGAGGATAGAAAAGGAGGAGAGGAAAAGAATGTGTGACAGAATATTATCAGGGCTGTAACTTAAAATTTTTTAATGAAATTATGTTAAGTTACCTATTTTCAAGGCAGCAGCCATTTTGTTGTCATTCTGATTATTTAGTTACACTGTTTTTTCAAGTGTTTTTCCTCTCTCCCTGTCCTTTAAGTTCCCCCTTGCTATTCTCCCATGCTTTTGGCATAGTTTCTGTAATTATTATTACTAAAATTTCTTGGGAGTTTTAGCTGTATAACAGAATGAATTCTGTTCTTTCCCCATGTTTACGTCTTCACCTACGGGTGGTTAGGCGTTGTGTTCTGCATCTACCATCTGATGTTCTGCAGTTTCTTCCCTGGAAGTCTCTGTTTTGCATCAGATGGTGTATTTTTGGTAACTGATTTCGGGCCTGGGTGCCTGGAGTCTTATTTTAGTGTTTTTACACTCATTGTTTACATTTACAACAGCCCTCTGTGTGAGGGGGGGATTTCTAAATAATAATATCTTTATGTTATTTTAATCATAACTAGATACATTATTATTGTTCGTAAGTGTTGAATAAATTGTTTAAAATATTTTTAAAATTTTTGTCCACACTTAGGCTTGGGATCCATTGGGGCTCAACGTTACTTTTCAGAAACTTGGGCTGTTCTGAAAAAATATTTTTTCAAAATATTTTGATTTCAATTATTTTTTCTATATTAATGGATCATATTATTATTATGTATTTTGATTGCCAGGGGTTAGTGCGAGTACCAGGACTTGTTTTCTTTTCACATTGAAAGGATATTGATCAATTGTTTTAAGAGGAAGTCTTCCTCTGACCTTATTATCATTCTATATGTGGTCAGTGTACTCGCATTAACTCCTGTTCTGTATCGTATGATTTCGATGACAATATGGGAAGCGTATGTCACGGTATGTTGTTGGGGATTTGGACACTCCGGTCCTTTCCCCGCAGGGTCACTCTACTTTATCAATTTCTATTTCAGACGATCAAGATTAGGGTGATGTATCTGTGATGTCTTCCAACAGTGTGCCTCCGTCATCACAATTAATGAAGGGCTAGCGGAAAAGTGCTCATGTAATACGCCAATTGCCTAAGAGGACCCTAGTAGGTTCGACGGCCTTTGACGTCCGCTAGCTCGCCCGGTGTAGCGTCCATTCACCGAATGGTTCGGCAGCCGGGTTCGTCCGTTGCGGTCTAGAAGGAATTTTGGGGTGATGCGAGCACTATAAAATTAACTTAATGCACACCCAGTGACGGCGGATCGGAGGGAGAACGGAGGAAGCCTTTTAGTCCGGTTCATAGCTCGTTCCGGTCCATCCGGACGGCAAGCGAGAGAGGCCCCTCTCTCGTTCAACAACATCTGGCCCCAGATGTTGTGGTACAATGTGTCGTTAGCGGAGCATACGTCCGTCGCTCCGGACGCTCCGTTGTATAGGCAGTCCGCTGAGACTGCTAAGGCTTCCTCTTCTCGTCAGCGCACACGACCGCACCTTGGCTGCGTGACCGCCGATATATTACCAGCTTCGCCGATCAAGGATTCTTCGGCGACCAGGTCACACCATCCGGCAGCCAGGGATTCGAGACCGATGGACTCCGGACGTTCGCATAGGAAAAGTATGCGGGAGCCATCTGATGCGGAGCTGCCCTCGGCGAAGCAGCGATAGACTGCGCCTCCGCAGGTCTCGACGCCGGACATTCTTGTGCACATAGCACAGCTTATCGCAGCATCCCAGCAGCCGACAGAAACGGTGTCGGATCGAGAATTATCCGACAGCGCTGGGGCGGTAGCCGGGGACTCGAGGCCTGCAGACTCCGGACGTTCGCATAGGAAGTGTGCGGGAGTCAACGTTCACGGAGCTTCCAGCGGCAATGCATCGTAAGTCCGCTACTGCACAGGCCTCGGGAACGGACGTGCTTTCCTTAATAGCACAGTTTATCGCAGCATCCCAGCATCAACTGAATCTGTCGCATATATTTTATCCGACGCTGCTGGGTCGGGACGCTCCGCGGAAGCGGGTACGGACGTCCGAAAGTTTCATCCGGTCCGACGGGATACCGAAAGGGATTCGGTGGATTTCAAGCTTTCCCTTTCGGAACAACATATGCTGCGATGCCGGATAAGAAACTGATAGCGTCGGTGGACTTAGAAATTTTTGGTTCGGTTCAGGGACATCGTCCCTCAGTTCCGACATAGTCCAATAATGTCACACAAACTTTCGAATTATTGAACGACGCTATATATATTATTATTTTATGCTTGCTATCCAAGCATTTCTGGTTTCTTGTTCGAAGAGTTATGGAGATGTCTTTCAAAAGTGTGCCTCTGTCGTCATAGTTAATGAAGAGTTAGCGGCAATAAGTGCTCATGGAATATGTCTATCGCTTACGGAGTGACATTCGCTAGCTCACCCGGTGTAGCGTACATTCATCGAATGGTTCGGCTGCCGGGTTCGTCCGTTGCGGTCTAGGAAGGAGATTTGGGTGATGCAAGCACTTTAATTACTTTAGTACTCACCCAGTGACGGCAGATTGAGGACAGATCGGAGGAAGCCAACAACATAGGGGACCGCATGTTGTGGTTCAGATATTTTACATTCGGAGCATATGTCCGTTGCTCGGGACGCTCCGTTATATTGACAGTCCGAGAGACTGTCTTTAATGCTTCCTCATCCTCACAGCAGGGCACACGACCGCACATTGGCTACGTGACCTCGAGTATCCGTTCAGTTTCGGCATTCAGTGATTCCACAGCGAATAGGTCGCGCCATCCGGTAGCCAAGGGACACGAGGCCTATACACTCCGTTCGCTCGCATATTGGAAGTATGCACGGGGTAACGATCTCGGAGCTTCCTGCGGCAATGCATCGTAAGACCGCTGCTCCTCAGGCCTCAGTGACGGACGTGCTATCCGAGTTAGCACAGTTGTTTCACAGCATCCCAGCAATTGACGGTTTCTCGGTCGAATCAGGAATTATCCGACGGCGCTGGGTCGGTGCGGTCTGCGGTTGCATCAAGCTACGGACGACCGAACGCTTTATAGGGTCCGACAGGATGGCGAAAGGGATTCGAAAGATTTCGAGTTTTCCCTTTAGTAGTATCGGAAGATGCCTTTCATATCTTCTGGCATTTCTTCCAGTGATTATTTTTCGGACTTCATTGCTGCGATCTTGGATAAGAGACTTATAGCGTCATTGGACTCGGATTTTTCGATCGGTACAGGGACTTTGTCCCTGACTTACCGACGCAGTCCAATATTGTCATTACAACATGTGTTTTATTTTTCGACGCTATATATTTATATATATATACAAGCCTGCTACTAAGCATGATAGTTTAGTTTCTTGTCCGCGTGGCTCATTTCTGCCATTTTATCTTTTTTACATATAGTTTATTTTGGCAGATCAGGGCATACCGAGAGTTCATATGCGTCTAGACGGTGTGATTAAAGACTGCATATATTCTTTTTCGCCGTTTATGTCTTTTCCAATTTCAATGTTGGGAACGACATTATGTATAGTAGACTTAACTTAGACGCTTTATTATACGTAATCCGCCTTACTGAGGCGTTATCATTACGTCTTCAAGAAAAGATTTACGAGATATTATTCTCAATGTAATTTCTTTTGAGGGCAGTAGTTTGTTCACGTATAACTCCGCCCTTCAGTGGCTGATTGGAGTTGGTTAGACGTGATGCAGCCCTAGCTACATCCACGCGTGGATAGTAGGTTAAGAACTCTCTCAGAGTCGCTTCGTTCTCGGAGGAGCTTCTCTTCAACGGCAACTTTCCGGCAATCCATGAATTGCTTGATTTATACATTCTCTTGTCTATCTAGTGTTACAAGAGATTCAGACTGGGGCAAACTTTCGGTGGTTGACTCAGAGAGTGCCGCCGCAGTTGCCGGACCCGAGTGTGGCTGTTATGACGGTTGCCAGTCAAACAGATTGGGATATATTCTGATCCCTACGGATTCGAAGTGCCAGGGTCTTTGGGTTCCGCAGTCTTTTAGCTAGCAGTTTAACTTCCGCGGAATAATGTTTTTTAGGCTTGCTTTATGTCATTGCATGAACATTATTCAGAAACGCATGCCCAAATTCCTGTCCTTTAATTCGACAGTAGTGGCGTATCTCCGGAACCAGGGAGGCACTCTTTCGTTTCCGTTATTCAATTTAATGGAAAGAATCCGTCTGTTGGTTATAGTACACCAAGTTCAGTTTTGGTCCGTCATATTCTGGGTCGTTTGATTGTTTTATCGCACTCCCGTTCTCTTACGGGTCGCTTGTTGCTGTCAGAATGGACTCTCAACAAACAAGTATTTAATCAGATTTGCTATCTATGGGAGCGCCCAATGATGTTTTATTTATGACACAGCTTGCTAATCAATTGCAGACGTATGTGTTGGCTTGTCCAGATCTCTGAGCTAATACTGTTAACGCTCTATTGATCTATAGGATGGAATGATAGGATACGCGTATCCTCCGGCGCTGTTGTTTTAGCAGGTATTGCTAAGATAAACAACCACAATACATTTCTGTTGATAGCATCTCTATCTTCACAGAGATCATGAGTAATTTACTCTCTTGTCTACTGTGGATCTTAACGTGAAATCTTCCTCTATGTGAGGATCTTTTTTCACTGGGTAAATCGTGTCATCTTTATCACAACCAGCAAGGTCGCAACCTTCATGTATTCCGTTGTGTGGTCCGTATTGCATTGTAAGCACTGTACTGGACGAGCTTTGGACGCGATTTCTTACTATAGGAGATCCTCTTCTTCGCTATTCTATGCGACTAAAGTGGAGGCTCTTCCGTCGTGGTGTAGGGATCATTATGTTCATATTTTGATCCCTCCATACTACTCATTGCTATTTTTTAGTATACTTGTTTCACAAGATCTACTGCAGCCTGTTGTTATTTATACCCCCGCTTCAAAGAAGTGGGGGCTATATAGGAATCGCCCTGTACGTCCGTCCGTCCGTCCGTCCGTCCGTCCGTCCGTCCGTACGTCCGTCCGTACGTCTTTCCGGACATGAAATTCTTGTGTGCGCAACTCCTCCTACATTTATCAATCAATTTGGACAAAACTTTTCAGACATCATCACTACTAAGTGAACATGCGCATATTCCAAGATTTTTGATCTGCGACAATTTAAACCAGGTTTTCTCCCTTTGACTTAGATTTATTGTGTCTTTCCATCCGCACAAATTCTTGTGTGCGCAACTCCTCCTACATTAATGAACCGATTTTGATGAAACCTTTCAAACATCATCTCTACTAAGTGAACATGTGCATATTCCAAACTTTTTAATCTGCGACAATTTTAACCAGGTTATCTCTCTTGAACTTTGATTTAATATGGGTTTCTACATGAAATTCTTGTGTGCGCAACTCCTCCTACATTTATCAATCAATTTGGACAAAACTTTTCAGACATCATCACTACTAAGTGAACATGCGCATATTCCAAGATTTTTGATCTGCGACAATTTTAACCAGGTTATCTCCCTTTGACTTAGATTTATTATGTCTTTCCGTTTGAACAAATTCTTGTGTGCACAACTCCTCCTACATTAATGAACCGATTTTGATGAAACCTTTCAAACATCATCTCTACTAAGTGAACATGTGCATATTCCAACCTTTTTGATCTGCGACAATTTTAACCAGGTTATCTCTCTTGAACTTTGATTTAATATGGGTTTCGGCATGAAATTCTTGTGTGCGCAACTCCTCCTACATTTATCAATCAATTTGGACAAAAGTTTACAGACATCATCACTACTAAGTAAACATGCGCATATTCCAAAATTTTTGAGCGGTGGCAATTTTAACTAGGTTATCTCCCTTTAACTTAGATTTATTATGGGTTTCTACATGAAATTCTTGTGCGTGCAACTCCTCCTACATTTATCAATCAATTTTGACGAAACCTTTCAAACATTATCACAACTAAGTGAACATACGCATATTCCCAAATTTTTGATCTACGACAATTTTAACCAGGTTATCTCCCTTTAACTTGGATTTATTATGGGTTTTCAAATGGGATTCTTGTGTGTGCAACTCCTCCTACATTAATGAACCGATTTTGAATACATGTTGCACATTGTAAATGTGTTTTTCCAAATGTAAACCATATATGTGTGGGCTCTTTAAGTATTCAGTGCTGTTCTGTGGAAGGCCACATGCAAATACAAATTTCAACAACAAAAAATGATCTTTATGTATACATTTCCTTAAGGCCTTCGCCTACATGATCAGAAGTGCATTCCTCTAAAAACCCAAAGCGGGGGTATTAATCACCTTCAGTGATAGTTCTAGTTAGGTTATAGGTTTATGTTACCTCATACCTATGCACTCTACGATAGTTTACAATTGAGTCTTTTGTCTCTTTATCTAAGTCAGTTAGTAACTTTTTGATAAATAGACTTAGAATCTTTAGATTAAATTCCTATACGGATTTTAACTTCGGTTCTTATTTAGCTAAGTAATCATTTGAGCCTCTGGAAACAGTAGTTTTCAAATTCTGACCTTTTAGACAGTAATTCTGTTGGTTTCTCTTTTACTGTAGAGTCAGTGAGTTTCATGCACTATCGATGGATGATTTTCACTTTCATAGTTTCGGAATCAATACTTCCGTTACTATTTAGGTTGGATTGTTGCATAAGAGTTAGGCTCCTATTATCCGGAACCTATTATTTTAAGGTCCTTCTGTCTTCGTATGGGCATAGGCCTTTACTCTTTCCGGGTACAGTTTATGTATTTATAAACAGATATCTGTTTATTACAAGGGCGTAAGCTTCTTCTGTCTTTGATGTCTAGTAGAAGGACGTTACGCTCCATTTTATTGTTAATGGATTCTATTAACTAGCGTACTGCTTATGGTATATCATTGGCTTAGCAGTTGTGCTTAAGATTTCGGCTCATGAAGTAAGAGTTCTTCTACTTCTTGGGCTTACATTAATAGTGTTCCTATTATAGATTTTTGAAGGCTGCTCATTGCGCTCAGCCATCCATTCATGAATTTTATCTCAGAAATATCGAGTCCATTTCTGGAGGCCTCTATTGTTAGGTCTATTATCTACTGCTCAGAATGTCATTCACTTAACAGTTGCTACTATAGCTAGATAGGCTGTCTGTTTCGGCAGTGTCTCCGTTTGGCTGCCCTCTTCGCTCTGGGCTATTTGACCCAGGGCAAGAAAAAGGGGGGGGGGGGGGGGAGGGTGTTCCCTTGGGTCACCTGTTTTTACTATGAAAACAAGGGGATACCTCCTCCGGAGTTAGTAATTCTGAGCTGTTATTGGGATGGTTGTTTAGTGAGAAGTTTAAGTTTATAAAATTCATTCAAGTCTTAGTTTTTAAAGTATAGCTTTTGAATATTGCATATGTCAACGGACATGATTATGCAATTCTCACACACTTTTAGGAGTATAAGAGTCTCTATTCTCTAGACTTACTTTATTATTGGCTTACTTTAAAAATTATTAGTATAAGGATTATTGGATATTTATAGAGTACATGGATGTATGAAGCTCAATTTTTGGAAGGTGTTGTATCTTTCTAATTTATCATAAATAAGAAAGATACATGTAAGGCCTATTACTTCTTTTCCCTACAGGGGATGACTCTATTTTATTTTATTGAGCGTATTCCATTTTGCTCTATGTCCTTGGCCCTCCAGCCTTTTTACTATTCAGCTATGTCTGGGTCATTGGTACAGTATAAAAATGTTAAAAAATTTATAGTAATTTATATATTTTTTATACTTACCAATGACCCAGACGGGGATGGCCCTCCCAGGAGTTGGGAACTCTTGCCTCCCCGCTGAGTACATAGCGCTTACCAGGCACTGGTTATTAGAATGATAAATGGCGCCAATTTCGGAACGTCCTTGACACTGCGCATGCGCAGTAGGGGCGAAGTGTGGAGGGCCTTTCAGGACATGTTTTCTTTAGTTTTAGATGCAAATTTTGGGGATTGGGGGGCAAAATTTGTGTTTGGCCCTATATTTTAAGAGTTAGCACCAGCTATGTCTGGGTCATTGGTAAGTATAAAAAATATATAAATTACTATAAATTTTTTAACTTTCGTGTATATATATCACTGGCAGCCGGTTTTTGCCGTTACGTTAGGTAAAGGGACAAGGGCAATATTTTAGTATTACCATACTGATTGTTTATTTATACATTTGTAACCATGAAGCTGGCGGAAGATGTAGACATTTCAGTCTGCCCATGCTTTCATGAGTACAGTGTATCGAGAATGATATTTAACACGGGTCGAAATTGTTGTGGGCGTTTTGTCTAACACTCGAATACAGACGCCATCATGTTTCTGTGAATTGTAAAACCGTGTCAGATTGACCGGTCATTTGCTCTGAGACTAGCGAGATGCAATCGCAATATAGGCTCATTTTTTCCTGAATAAAATATTTGTATGGGAAGAATGTTCTTTTTTCATTCTTTTGTTGGGGTAAAGGTGAAGAATGATTTCCAAACAATTTGCTGCGTGCAATCGAAATATCAATTTACCCCAGCAGCTGTCCACTGAAGTCTTCCAATCATAACCTACTGGGAATAAAGTCGCCATTACTTTTCACACAACGCTTTCCATTTAACTTTTAAGGGAATTTATTTAATGGGACCGTCGTTCGCGTCAAGTCTGAAGGGATTAGTCACTTAAAAATAAAACGAACCTGGCATAGTATACGATTACCAAAGACAAGTTGGAAGTTAGGAGGAAAACCAAAGGGCATGGACCGGGGTGGAGCTGGAGGGAATAATTTTTTAGGGCAGTTTTCATAATCGGGGGGGGGGGGGGAGGGGGGGCATGTTTGACTCTCCTATCTACCATATCGGTGCCGTCTTATCTTCGATAAGGATTCAGTCCCATTAGTCCCAACTTGGATCCGAAGTCGGTACCGCCCGGTAATACAAATTTTGGGCGTGGTACGTACCGGTAATTTATTTCACGCGGTCAGTAATGGTTTTAACATTTGAAATGCTGAATCCATTTCCTTATTAGTTGTATGCTTCTATTGAATTGTGAAACTTGTACTTTCATACTTTGGAAATAAATATTGTTGAAGATCGAGCAAATGAGTCTAATTAGAAATTGCTCTCCACTTGAAGGTTTTATGCGAACTGAACACACAGCTCAAACTGACTTAATCACCTCCACGCGATACACGAGAGGTTCCGTGTTTGAGATTAAGATAAAGCTGCATAATGGTCTGTTCATTGATGTGCTAACGTGACTACCACGAGCATTTGCCACGGGAAATTTGTCCACTAAACTCCACGCCATTTGCAGGGAATTTTGCAGCCGTGGAAGTGCGAGGCCCCATCACGGTTGTCGGTGGAATGTTGACCGTCCACGGCAACTGTACTGTATAATAGTTTCCGCCACATCTGCAAGGTGAAGGTCACAAGGGTGGGGAGAGTGGGGCATGTGTTACCTTTGTAACATTCTTCTTGTTTCTTCATATGAAGATGTAGCTTTGCATCAGGTGGTTGTTGATCGGTTACCGACTCTGGGCCTTTGTTGTTCCTGTTGTTCGTTAGTTTCTGGTTTTTCCTCTTGACATTGTTGTCTGTTCTATAACGTTTTGGATTCATATTAATTCAGTGTTTAGTTAAAAACAATTATTGTTTTTAGCTCACCTACATCTGTAAGATGTGGTGAGCTATTGTGATAACTTTGGGCGTCAGCGTTGGCGTCTGGCATGTCCAATATTGGAAGATTTAATGTTAAGGTTAATTTCTCAAACATCAGTGGGCTCAGGCCTTTGATATTGCATATGTAGGTTGCATTTAGGTGTTGTAAGAATTTGTGTTAAAGTCAGCTTTTGTGCAGATTGTGCTGGTTTAACTTCTCATTACTGTTGATTTTCATATTTCAATAACAGCTGTAGGTATTAAACCTACTGTATGCAGAAATTTAACGAAAATTTTCTTTTTTTTCACTCACAATTTTCATGTTTTTCTCGGACTTAGTAAATTTTAAGTTGTAAACTTTGTGTTTAGGTGAGTTGTGTTTCTATGTGTCTTTCCAAGCGATTAATATTCTACACTTGGGTTACTGAACTCCATTGCAGTAATATTTAACCCTCATTACATGCATATTTGAGGAATTTGAGGCTGATTTTCTGCCAAAACTTGTAAGAATTAGCGTTTAGGTGTTGTAAGAATTTGCGTTAAAGTCAGCTTTTGTGCAGATTGTGGTGCTTTAACTTCTCATTACTCTTGATTTTCATATTTCAATAACAACTGTAGGTATTAACCCGACTGTATGCAGAAATTTAATGGAAATTTTCTTTTTTTTCAGTCAAAATTTCCATGTTTTTCTCGGACTTAATAAATTTTAAGTTCTAAAAGTTTGTGTTAGGGTGAGGTGTTAAGGTGAGTTCTCAAATATCAGTGGGCTCAGGCCTTTGATATTGCATATGTAGGTTGTAGGGGACTATCAGAACAGTATTTAACCCTGATACTATGACCTTTTTCCAAATTTCACCTAAACTTTTCTGCCAAAAGTTGTAAGAATTTGCGTTTAGGTGTTGTAAGAATTTGCGTTAAAGTCAGCTTTTGTGCAGATTGTGCTGCTTTAACTTCTCATTACTGTTGATTTTCATATTTCAATAACAACTGTAGGTATTAACCCTACTGTATGCCGAAATTTAACGGAAATTTTCTTTTTTTTTCAGTCAAAATTTTCATGTTTTTCTCGGACTTAGTTAATTTTAAGTTGTAAAACTTTGTAAACTTTGTGTTTAGGTGAGTTGTGTTTCTATGTGTCTTTCCAGGCGATTAATATTCTGCACTTGGGTTACTGAACTCCATTGCAGTAATATTTAACCCTCATTACATGCATATTTGAGGAATTTGAGGCTGATTTTCTACCAAAACTTGTTGTAAGAATTAGCGTTTAGGTGTTGTAAGAATTTGCGTTAAAGTCAGCTTTTGTGCAGATTGTGGTGCCTTCACCTCTCATTACTGTTTATTTTCTCATTTCAATAACAACTGTAGGTATTATCCCTACTGTATGCAGAAATTTAACTGATTTCTTTTTTTTTCAGTCACAATGTTCACGTTTCTGTCTGACTTACTCAATTTTAAGTTCTAAAAGTTTGTGTTAATGTGAGGTGTTAAGGTGAGTTCTGTTTCTATGTGTCTTTCCAGGCAATTGATTTTGTACGCATGGGTTACTGAACTACATTGCGGTAACGTTGCGCCCTTATTACATGCATATTTGAGGAATTTGACGGGGATGTTTGGGACTTACATTCACTTTCTTTAAAAAAAAAATTTTTTAACTTTTTTTTTTTTTTTATTTAATACTTTCTCATACTTGTTACTAGTAACATTAAGGCTTATTTTAGTTGTTGATGTGATGTATTTTTGTTGGGACTTATAGTCACTTTCTTGAACGAATGTTTTTCCGCAAATCCTCTTTAACCAATGAATGTACTTCAATTAAAATTTCAGTGATTTATGAAAGCCTTTCCTAATTCTTATTTATGATTTAATATCTGGCCTCACGATTCATATTCTTAATCATAAACATTTCTAAAAGATGTATCCAATGATTCTATGTTGAATTGATATATAATAAATGCAGAAATATAGACTTTCCAAAGCCATCACATAAACCACATTAATCATTTGATGCCTAGTTAATGATTTATATTGACTAAATATTAGGTATGTTACATTGGAACGACATTATCAAGCGCGAATGTAGGTGAGCGTTGGGATGTAACATCCCTCTTGTTTCCATTAGGATACATATTGTATCTTATTCCGGTAGTTTAGCTTTAATTAGTTAGTGCTTGTCTACACTTAGGCTCTATCGGGATGCTCTTAGTCTCATGAGATTCCCTTGGGGCACTTTGGCTTCATTCACATTTTTTCGGAAATGTTTTTTAAAATTTTATTTGAAATTTTTTATTGTTGTCTATGTTATGTATCCTTGCGATGTTTATTATTGGGAGTGCAGCGGACTTATGTTTTTGGCTTCATTATTATTGTTGCCATTATAATAATTGGTACTTAGTGTAAGTCTTGGAAGCCTCGGAATTAAAGGCTTGTTGTTTTTCCTTCAATGCTTGTACTGTGGGATGCAAACGTTGGAAACAGCTGTCAACCTGTGTGGTGGGTGGTGAAGTTCAGATGGGAGCTTTCACTGCTGGCTAATACTAGTCTTTCAGTCTCTTTTTCAGAGGAACAAGAACTCGGTGATGGTACTTTGACACCTGTCCATTACGTGCTGCCTTCGACGCACTCTGATGAGCCCCACACTGATGAGTAATAGAGCTAGCTGCTAGGTGCTCACAGGTTCAAGGCCGTTAGAAGCTTAATCCTCTGCATGCAGCTAGCTCGACCGGTGCAGTGGTGGTCCCTATTTAGGGAGCCGAGACTACGGGTAGGTCCTTTGCGGTCAAGAAGTATAATATGGGTAGAGCGACCACCTCATAATATAAAGCTCACCCAGTGGCAAAAGGAGAAGAAGCCTTAAAGTTTCTCTGCGGGACGCTCGGTGAGATCTGGAGTCAGATCACAAGTTGGAGAACCTTCTCCATCCTGTTAGCAGCCGGGGTTGACTGTGTCTGTTGCGAGAAACTATAATGAGTCGGAACACGCGTTGGGATGTTCCTTCCACACTGCAGCCGGCATCGTTTACGGTTATGGCTTCTTCTTCTTACATGGAAGCGCACGCAAAGGGGAGTAGCCTACATGTTTCTCAACGGGATACTCGGTGAGATCTGGGGCCAGATCGTGAGTTGGAGAGCGTTCTCTGTCCCATTAGCAGTCGGAGTCGACTGTTTGTCCATTGTGAGAAACTTCAATGAGTCAGAGCACCCGTCCGAAATGTGCGTGTCGGGATGCTCCTTCCACGCTTCAGCCGGGGTCAGCTGTTGTTACGGCTTTCTCTACTTCCATGAAAAAGCACGCTAAGGGGTAGATGCCTACAAGTTTCTAAATGGAATGCTCGGTGAGGTCTGGAGCCAGACCGCGAGCTGGAGAATCCTCTCCATTCTGTCAGCAGTCCGGTCCGACTGTTTTCACTTTGAGAAACTTTAGTGAGTTGGGACGCCCGTTCACACTTGTGGTCTGGAATGCTCCTTCCACACTGCAGCCGGGGCCAGTTGCAGCTATGGCTCCTTCCTCTGCTTCATCGATGAAGCACGTTAGTCCACAGACTAGCTATCCAACTTTGCATATTCATGCTGTTCCACGGAGATGTTCCCAGTCTTTACCACCGAAGTCAGATTAAACTGTAGCTTGTCATTCGAGGCATTTTTATACAGGCTTTTTCTTATTCATTGCGGGTAACGTTGTAATTCTCCATTTAGTGAGCTTTCCAAGGCCTCAGGTGACACAGATATGTGTCTTCATGGAGATGAAAACTAATAAACTGCGTTAGCTAAGCTGAGACTACTGTCTCTTTGGAGTTACGGTCCTTATTCCTTACCTTGAGCGACTAATGCTGTAAGTCTCCGTTTAGTGAGCTTTCGAAGTCGCAGTTTCACCGAGATATCTGTCTTCACGGGATGAAGACTTATTAGCTGCGCTTGCTAATATGAGACTACTGTCTCTTTGGAATTAGGGCCATTAAAAGGAAAGAGTACATTGTTTCCTTCTCAGTATTGTATTCTTAGGCGTCTGGGGCTTTTAGTCCTTTTGTTGAAACCTTATAAGAATCAAGTGCGGCCCTTTTTCCCTTAACTTGAGCGACTAACAATGTAAGTCTCTGTCTAGTGAGCTTTCTAAAGTCGCAAAAATTACACTGAGATATCTGTCTTCATGGAGATGAAGTCTTCTAAGCTTCATTAGTTAGGCTGAGACCGTTGTCTTTTGGGAATAGAACTGCTAAAGGAAAGAGTGCTTTTTTCCTTCTCAGTGTTGTTTTCTTATGTGTCACAGACTTTAGTCTTATTGTTGACACCATAGTAGCCTAGCTAGAAGTATGGGCAGTGTTTTAGCCCTATCATTAGCGGCTAGCATTGTAAGTCTCCTTTAGTGAGCTTCTAGGGCCGTAGTTATCAGCCATTTAATTGTCTACACGAATAGGAAGACCTTTAGCTGCTTCAGCTAGACTGAGACCACTATCCTATCAGACAAGGTACATTATAAGAGAGGAGTTTGTTCTCTCCTTAACGGTATTGTTTTTGTGTTAGTTGTCTGAGGCTTTTAGCCCTATTGATGACGGCATATTAACCTAGTGTGATTAATGAGCATTCTTTCGAATGCCTAAAGTTAACTCATTTTCAGAAATATTTTTCCTGCTATAATCGGTACGAGGCCCAAGGAGTTCATCTAGGTTTTTATGATCAGGTGCCAGAACATTTTTCGTCTCCCGCTTCATTTTTATCAAATCTATTGTGGATTATATTTCCACTCAGTAGATTGGATATTATGTCTATATCAGGGACAGATCAGGACTATTTAAAATACGCTCTAGCCTTGGAGCCTATTTTTTCAATTCATGCGCCAGATTTCAATTTACGGAGTCACACTGCAGTTTGTAACACACACTGCAAGTATGTAATAGCTCTCATCATTTTCATTTAGTACACTATAGCAAACATTAATCTTCACTGTGGTTTCTGATCAAGTCTTGGCTGCCTATTTAGGCAGCCAAGACTTGATAAGAAACCACAGTGAAGATTAATGCTTGGTAATTAAGACTTGAAGTATTAACTTAAGCACTCTACAACAATGATAAATGATAATCATATATATAATACATGTAAGAGTGTCTCTCTCGATTATCCATCGAAAGAATATCAAAATATGATCTGAGAAGTTACGCGCCAACTGAGAAGCCTATTTCTGAGATTTAAGAGCCAGGTCCTGATGTTTCAGAACCAAATACGCACTGGCGCATGCCCAGGTCGGTCCCTGCTATATGATGTATCTTTTGATGCCATGTCGTACTGTCTTGATTTCAAGGGATATGTCAATGCTATTTCAGCGGGTATATTCCTTGCAACAGTGCCTTTTTCCTCAAGTCCCTCTCCCCGTCCTTAGTGGCATTATGGAGTTGGTCAGACGTGAGGGAGTATCTATACTATTCTAGATAACTAACACTAAAACGTTACGAGTCATGCTGGGTTAGTGTCATTATTCTTGCTTTGACTAACTATAAGCTTTTTAGCTGTATTACTCTTTATTGAGAATAGCAGCAGCAGTATAGCCTTGGGAATGTAGTGTGAAGTTTCTTTTTCATATAGTGAAAAAGGAATTTGTCACTGTTCCAAGCTTTAATATTACTGTGCCGGCCTTACTTATCTTGCGATTCAAGTAATGCAGGTGAGTGAGGTTCGATAAGATTTATTTGTCGAAACCCTCCCAGCCGCCAATATATTAAGAGGCGATTACAGGGCAGGATGTAGTGCTCTTCCAGTAAGCCTCATATGCATTCAGTTATATGCATGTCTTTCATTGCTCTTCGATTGGTGGGTGGGTTGTGGTGGTCTAACGGCGACATCAGGGGCGCATCCACTCTTTAGTTGGTTTGCTTCCTGTTGTTGGTCGTTTATAAGTTGTATATGAGCATATTGTTCCTGAACAGTAACTGTTTTTGGATTTCAAATTCTTTCATGAATACATTCGGTTGATATTGCTAGCCTTCGTGTACCTGTGTGGCAGGCATGTCAGTTATCTGGGCGACATTCTCCAGATATGGCAATTAATCCACTCTTGAGAAGTTTCGCTCAGAGTTTTCTGCTTTTGTTATGACATTTGAATGTATTCCTCATGTTAATCGCATTAACTTTGTTTTATTCCTTCAGTTTCTTGGTTAGATTTTGTATTGCTCAGTCATGCCGTTGATACAGGCTGTATTCAGACGAGGGTACATGTGGGATTCTGTTGATTGTGTGCATAATATGTATTTATTATTAGGCAGACATATTATTGAGTAGATTCTCTTAAATTTGGGGCTAGTTGGATCATTTATGGAGTTTCCTACAGGCTGTCTATGCATACGTTCTCTATTTTTGGCTTCATTATTCAGAGTGGTAAATTCTTTCTCCGAACAGTCATTGGTTTTAACAGACCTAGGGAACAATGAATTATTTGGAGACGATCCGTGATGGGTTTTTTAAGGTTCTGAATCCAGTCTTCAACCGGAAGCGGTACACAAGGGAAATCCTATTCTCATAGAATTGAACGGCAACAATTTGGAAGTTCATTATTGGAATCAATTGTACACCTGAACGTGGTCGCCTGTTATTTGGCTCAGAAGCATATAAGTTCTATCAGATAACTTTCCATTGGGATTCAATTGAACAAGTTTAAGGTTGTGCATATTTTTATCAACGGTTTTCGACCTACCTACGTATTCCGGAAGCGGCATACATTTAGAAGCTTGCAATTTTAATAACCGGGGTCGCCACGATGTAACCTTAACTGCTGATGTGGCATTAAGCACCAATTAACTAATTATAATTAATAACCGGGTGCCTTTTAGGCAAATGTTTATATATTATTCTATACCGCTTTTTCACTGATTCCAGGCCGCTTCCCTCTTTGTTTTGAAGATTATTCTTTCAAAAAAAGAGGGGAGGGGGGTGATTTCTCTTTACCTCTTCTGGCATTATTAGCTCACCGAAGGGAGCTTTACTTATCACTTGCCGTCCATCGACGTCCTTCATCGTCCTTCGTCGTCCGTTGTCGTCCGCCGTCATCCGTCGTGAACTTTACATTATCGACTACTCCTCCCAAACAACTGGATCAAATTGAACCAAATTTGGTGTGCATGTTCCCCATTATATGTCAATTCAAACTTTTACAAATAAACTTGCCGCACCCACAGGAGGCACCACAAGGGGCATAACTCTGATAGCACCCATGAATTTCTTTCCAAAATTCAAAAAAATCTTCTTCTTCAGATCCACTAGGCAGAATTCTTTCCTATTTGGTATACATCATCTCTAGGGGAGGGGGGAGGGGGGGGGGGCAGATTCAAGTTTGTTCAAATCAGCCCCCTGGATTCATATTTGGGCTCACTATATAGAAGCCCGAATTTGAACTTAGTGCATTTCAGGCAAATTTCTTAAAAAATCTTCTCCAGATCCAGCAGGCAGAATCTTTTGATATTTGGTATGCAACATTGTGGGGTGGATCTGATTCAAGTTTGTACAAATCGTCCCCCTGGGTTCATATTTGGGCTCAGTATAGAAGCCCGAATTTGAACTTAGTGCATTTCAGGCAAATTTCTTAAAAAATCTTCTCCAGATCCAGCAGGCAGAATCTTTTGATATTTGGTATGCAACATTGTGGGGTGGATCTGATTCAAGTTTGTACAAATCATCCCCCTGGGTTCATATTTGGGCACAGTATAGAAGCCCAAATTTGAACTTAGTGCATTTCAGGCATATTTCTTAAAAAATCTTCTTTTCTCCAGATCCAGCAGGCAGAAACTTATGATATTTGGTATGCAACATTGTGGGGTAGATCTGATTGAAGTTTTTACAAATCGTCCCCCTGGGTTCATATTTGGGCTCAGTATAGAAGCCCGAAATTGAACTTAGTGCATTTCAGGCAAATTTCTTAAAAAATCTTCTCCAGATCCAGCAGACAGAATCTTTTGATATTTGGTATGCAACATTGTGGGGTGGATCTGATTGAAGTTTATACAAATCGGCCCCCTGGGTTCATATCCTGGGTTCATATTTGGGCTCAGTATAGAAGCCCGAATTTGAACTTAGTGCATTTCAGGCAAATTTCTTAAAAAATCTTCTTCTCCAGATCCAGCAGGTAGAATCTTTTGATATTTGGTATGCAACATTGTGGGGTGGATCTGATTCAAGTTTGTTCAAATCGGCCCCCTGAATTCATATTTGGGCTCACTATAGAAGCTCGAATTTGAACTTAGTGCATTTCAGGCAAATAAAAAATCTCTTCTCGAGATCCAGCAGGCAGAATCTTTTGATATTTGGTATGCAACATTGTGCGGTATATCGGATTCAAGTTTGTTCAAATCGGCCCCCTGGGTTCATATTTGGGCTCAGAGTAGGAGCCCAAATTCGAACTTAGTGCATTTCAGGCAAATTTCTTTAAAAATCTTCTTCTCAAGATCTAGCAGGCAGAATCTTTTGATATTGGGTATGCAGCATACTAAGGGGGGTGCGATTCAAGTTTGTTCAAGCCAAGTCCCTGGATTCATATTTGGGCTCACTGTGGTAACCTGAATTATAACTTAGTTCAAAATGAGGAATTTTCTTTAAAAATCTTCTTCTTCAGATCCAGTAGTTGGAATGTTTTGATATTTGGTATGCAGCATCCTTAGGGGGGTGAGATTCAAGTTTGTTCAAGCCATGTCCCTAGGTCCATATTTGGGCTCACTGTGGGAGCCTGAATGATAACTTAGTTCGAAATGAGGAAATTTTTATACTGTACCAATGACCCAGACATAGCTGGTGCTAACTCTTAAAATATAGGGCCAAACACAAATTTTGCCCCCCAATCCCCAAAATTTGCATCTAAAACTAAAGAAAACATGTCCTGAAAGGCCCTCCACACTTCGCCCCTACTGCGCATGCGCAGTGTCAAGGACGTTCCGAAATTGTTGCCATTAATCATTCTAAGTTTGGCCCTTCATCAGTTAACATCTGACTGATCTTTGTGCTTATAAATCTCAGTTTTAATGATGCCAGACACATAAATATTAGTGAAATGGTGATTCTAAGGAGGATAGAGAAGGAGGAGAGGAAAAGAATGTGTGACAGAATATTATCAGGGCTGTAACTTAAAATTTTTTAATGAAATTATGTTAAGTTACCTATTTTCAAGGCAGCAGCCATTTTGTTGTCATTCTGATTATTTAGTTACACTGTTTTTTAAGTGTTTTCCTCTCTCCCTGTCCTTTAAGTTCCCCCTTGCTATTCTCCCATGCTTTTGGCATAGTTTTTGTAATTATTATTACTAAATTTTCTTGGGAGTTTTAGCTGAATAACAGAATGAATTCTGTTCTTTCCCCATGTTTACGTCTTCACCTACGGGTGGTTAGGCATTGTGTTCTGCATCTACCATCTGATGTTCTGCAGTTTCTTCCCTGGAAGTCTCTGTTTTGCATCAGATAGTGTATTTTTGGTAACTGATTTCGGGCCCGGGTGCCTGGAGTCTTATTTTAGTGTTTTTACACTCATTGTTTACATTTACAACAGCCCTCTGTGTGAGGGGGGGATTTCTAAAAAATAATATCTTGATGTTATTTTAATCATAACTAGGTACATTATTATTGTTCGTAAGTGTTGAATAAATTGTTTAAAATATTTTTAAAATTTTTGTCCACACTTAGGCTTGGGATCCATTGGGGCTCAACGTTACTTTTCAGAAACTTGGGCTGTTCTAAAAAAATATTTTTTCAAAATATTTTGATTTCAATTATTTTTTCTATATTAATGGATCATATTATTATTATGTATTTTGATTGCCAGGGGTTAGTGCGAGTACCAGGACTTGTTTTCTTTTCACATTGAAAGGATATTGATCAATTGTTTTAAGAGGAAGTCTTCCTCTGACTTTATTATCATTCTATATGTGGTCAGTGTACTCGCATTAACTCCTGTTCTGTATCGTATGATTTCGATGACAATATGGGAAGCGTATGTCACGGTATGTTGTTGGGGATTCGGACACTCCGGTCCTTTCCCCGCAGGGTCACTCTACTTTATCAATTTCTATTTCAGACGATCAAGATTAGGGTGATGTATCTGTGATGTCTTCCAACAGTGTGCCTCCGTCGTCACAATTAATGAAGGGCTAGCAGAAAAGTGCTCATGTAAATACGCCAATTGCCTAAGAGGACCCTAGTAGGTTCGACGGCCTTTGACGTCCGCTAGCTCGCCCGGTGTAGCGTCCATTCACCGAATGGTTCGGCAGCCGGGTTCGTCCGTTGTGGTCTAGAAGGAATTTTGGGGTGATGCGAGCACTATAAATTAACCTAATGCACACCCAGTGACGGCAGATCGGAGGGAGAACGCAGGAAGCCTTTTAGTCTGGTTCATAGCTCGTTCCGGTCCATCCGGACGGCAAGCGAGAGAGGCCCCTCTCTCGTTCAACAACATCTGGCCCCAGATGTTGTGGTACAAAATGTGTCGCAAGCGGAGCATACGTCCGTCGCTCGGGACGCTCCGTTGTATAGGCAGTCCGCTGAGACTGCTAAGGCTTCCTCTTCTCGTCAGCGCACACGACCGCACCTTGGCTGCGTGACCGCCGATATATTACCAGCTTCGCCGATCAAGGATTCTTCGGCGACCAGGTCACACCATCCGGTAGCCAGGGACACGAGGCCTGCAGACTCCGGACGTTCGCATAGGAAGTGTGCGGGAGTCAACGTACACGGAGCTTCCGGCGGCAATGCATCGTAAGACCGCTACTGCACAGGCCTCGGGAACGGACGTGCTTTCCTTAATAGCACAGTTTATCGCAGCATCCCAGCATCAACTGAATCTGTCGCATATATTTTATCCGACGATGCTGGGTCGGGACGCTCCGCGGAAGCGGGTACGGACGTCCGAAAGTTTCATCCGGTCCGACGGGATACCGAAAGGGATTCGGAGGATTTCGAGCTTTCCCTTTCGGAACAACATATGCTGTTGTGTATGTCATCTGACATGGTCTTCTACAGCTTCTTTCGTCGGACCAGAATGCTGCGATGCCGGATAAGAAACTGATAGCGTCGGTGGACTTAGAAATTTTTGGTTCGGTTCAGGGACATCGTCCCTCAGTTCCGACATAATCCAATAATGTCACACAAACTTTCGAATTATTGAATGACGCTATATATATTATTATTTTATGCTTGCTAACCAAGCATTTCTGGTTTCTTGTTCGAAGAGTTATGGAGATGTCTTTCAAAAGTGTGCCTCTGTCGTCATAGTTAATGAAGAGTTAGCGGCAATAAGTGCTCATGGAATATGTCTATCGTCTACGGAGTGACATTCGCTAGCTCACCCGGTGTAGCGTACATTCATCGAATGGTTCGGCTGCCGGGTTCGTCCGTTGCGGTCTAGGAAGGAGATTTGGGTGATGCGAGCACTTTAATTACCTTAGTACTCACCCAGTGACGGCAGATTGAGGACAGATTGGAGGAAGCCTGTTAGTCCGGTTCCTGGCTTGTCCAGGTCCGTCCGGGCTGTGAGCGAGAGAGGTCCCTCTCTCGCCCAACAACATAGGGGACCGCATGTTGTGGTTCAGATATTTTACATTCGGAGCATATGTCCGTTGGTCGGGACGCTCCGTTATATTGACAGTCCGAGAGACTGTCTTTAATGCTTCCTCATCCTCACAGCAGGGCACACGACCGCACATTGGCTACGTGACCTCGAGTATCCGATCAGTTTCGGCATTCAGTGATTCCACGGCGAATAAGTCGCGCCATCCGGTAGCCAAGGGACACGAGGCCTATACACTCCGTTCGCTCGCATATTGGTAGTATGCACGGGGTAACGATCACGGAGCTTCCAGCGGCAATGCATCGTAAGACCGCTTCTCCTCAGGCCTCAGTGACGGACGTGCTATCCGAGTTAGCACAGTTGTTTCGCAGCATCCCAGCAATTGACAGTTTCTCGGTCGAATCAGGAATTATCCGACGGCGCTGGGTCGGTGCGGTCCGCGGTTGCATCAGGTACGGACGACCGAACGCTTCATAGGGTCCGACAGGATGGCGAAAGGGATTCGAAAGATTTCGAGTTTTCCCTTTAGTAGTATCGGAAGATGCCTTTCATATCTTCTGGCATTATCTTCCAGTGATTATTATTTCGGACTTCATTGCTGCGATCTTGGATAAGAGACTTATAGCGTCATTGGACTCGGATTTTTCGATCGGTTCAGGGACATTGTCCCTGACTTACCACGCAGTCCAATATTGTCATTACAACATGTGTTTTATTTTTCGACGCTATATATATATATATACAAGCCTGCTACTAAGCATGATAGTTTAGTTTCTTGTCCGCGTTGCTCATTTCTGCCATTTTATCATTTATACAAATAGTTTATTTTGGCAGAGCAGGGCATACCGAGAGTTCATATGCGTCTAGACGGTGTGATTAAAGACTGCATATATTCTTTTTCGCCGTTTATGTCTTTTCCAATTTCAATGTTGGGAACGACATTATGTATAGTAGACTTAACTTAGACGCTTTATTATACGTAATCCGCCTTACTGAGGCGTTATCATTACGTCTTCAAGAAAAGATTTACGGGATATTATTCTCAATGTAATTTCTTTTGAGGGCAGTAGTTTGTTCACGTATAACTCCGCCCTTCAGTGGCTGATTGGAGTTAGTTAAACGTGACGCAGCCCTAGCTACATCCACACGCGTGGATAGTAAGGTTAAGAACTCTCTCAGAGTCGCTTCGTTCTCGGAGGAGCTTCTCTTCGACGGCAACTTTTCGGCAATCCATGAATTGCTCGATTTACACGTTCTCTTGTCTATCTAGTGTTACAAGAGATTCAGACTGGGGCAAACATTCGGTGGTTGACTCAAAGAGTGCCGCCGCAGTTGCCGGACCCGAGTGTGGCTGTTATGACGGTTGCCAGTCAAACAGATTGGGATATAATACTGATCCCTACGGATTCGAAGTGCCAGGGTCTTTGGGTTCCGCAGTCTTTTAGCAATCAGTTTTCTTCCGCGGAATAATGTTTTTTAGGCTTGCTTTATGTCATTGCATGAACATTATTCAGAAACGCATGCCCAAATTCCTGTCCTTTAATTCGACAGTAGTGGCGTATCTCCGGAACCAGGGAGGCACTCTTTCGTTTCCATTATTCAATTTAATGGAAAGAATCCGTCTGTTGGTTATAGTACACCAAGTTCAGTTTTGGTCCGTCATATTCCGGGTCGTCTGATTGTTTTATCGGACTCCCGTTCTCTTACGGGTCGCTTGTTGCTGTCAGAATGGACTCTCAACAAACAAGTATAAAATCACATTTGCTATCTATGGGAGCGCCCAATGATGATTTATTTATGACACAGCTTGCTAATCAATTGCAGACGTATGTGTTGGTTTGTCCAGATCTCTGAGCTAATATGGTTAACGCTCTATTGATCTATAGGACAGAATGACAGGATACGCGTATCCTCCGGCGCTGTTGTTTTAGCAGGTATTGCTAAGATAAACAACCACAATACATTTCTGTTGATAGCATCTCTATCTTCACAGAGATCATGAGTAATTTACTCTCTTGTCTTCTGTGGGTCTTAACGTGAAATCTTCCTCTATGTGAGGATCTTTTTCACTGGGTAAATCGTGTCATCTTTATCACAACCAGCAAGGTCACAACCTTCATGTATTCCGTTGTGTGGTCCGTATTGCATTGTAAGCACTGTACTGGACGAGCTTGGACGCGATTTCTTACTATAGGAGATCCTCTTCTTCGCTATTCTATGCGGCTAAAGTGGAGGCTCTTCCGTCGTGGTGTAGGGTTCATTATGTTCATATTGTTGATCCCTCCATACTACTCATTGCTATTTTGTAGTATACTTGTTTCACAAGATCTACTGCAGCCTGTTATTATTTAGGTTATAGGTTTATGTTACCTCATACCTATGCACTCTACGATAGTTTACAATTGAGTCTTTTGTCTCTTTATCTAAGTCAGTTAGTAACTTTTTGATAAATAGACTTAGAATCTTTAGATTAAATTCCTATACGGATTTTAACTTCGGTTCTTATTTAGCTAAGTAATCATTTGAGCCTCTGGAAACAGTAGTTTTCAAATTCTGACCTTTTAGACAGTAATTCTGTTGGTTTCTCTTTTACTGTAGAGTCAGTGAGTTTCATGCACTATCGATGGATGATTTTCACTTTCATAGTTTCGGAATCACTACTTCCGTTACTATTTAGGTTGGATTGTTGCATAAGAGTTAGGCTCCTATTATCCGGAACCTATTATTTTAAGGTCCTTCCGTCTTCGTATGGGCATAGGCCTTTACTCTTTCCGGGTACAGTTTATGTATTTATAAACAGATATCTGTTTATTACAAAGGGCGTTAGCTTCTTCTGTCTTTGATGTCTAGTAGAAGGACGTTACGCTCCATTTTATTGTTAATGGTTTCTATTAACTATCGGTACTGCTTATGGTATATCATTGACTTAGCAGTTGTGCTTAAGATTTCGGCTCATGAAGTAAGAGTTCTTCTACTTCTTGGGCTTACATTAATAGTGTTGCTATTATAGATTTTTGAAGGCCGCTCATTGCGCTCAGCCATCCACATTCATGAATTTTATCTCAGAAATATCGAGTCCATTTCTGGAGGCCTCTATTGTTAGGTCTATTATCTACTGCTCAGAATGTCATTCACTTAACAGTTGCTACTATAGCTAGGTAGGCTGTCTGTTTCGGCAGTGTCTCCGTTCGGCTGCCCTCTTCGCTCTGGGCTATTTGACCCAGGGCAAGAAAAGGGGGGGGGGGAGGGTGTTCCCTTGGGTCACCTGTTTTACTATGAAAACAAGGGGATACCTCCTCCGGAGTTAGTAATTCTGAGCTGTTATTGGGATGGTTGTTTAGTGAGAAGTTTAGGTTTTTAAAATTCATTCAAGTCTTAGTTTTTAAAGTATAGCTTTTGAATATTGCATATGTCAACGGACATGATTATGCAATCCTCAGACACTTTTAGGAGTATAAGAGTCTCTATTCTCTAGACTTACTTTATTTATTGGCTTACTTTAAAAATTATTAGTATAAGGATTATATTGGATATTAATAGAGTACGTGGATGTATGAAGCTCAATTTTGGAAGGTGTTGTATCTTTCTAATTTATCATAAATAAGAAAGATACATGTAAGGCCTATTACTTCTTTTTCCCTACAGGGGATGACTCTATTTTATTTTATTGAGTGTATTCCATTTTGCTCTATGTCCTTGGCCCTCCAGCCTTTTTACTATTCAGCTATGTCTGGGTCATTGGTACAGTATAAAAATGTTAAAAAATTTATAGTAATTTATATATTTTTTATACTTACCAATGACCCAGACGGGGATGGCCCTCCCAGGAGTTGGGAACTCTTGCCTCCCCGCTGAGTACATAGCGCTTACCAGGCACTGGTTATTAGAATGATTAATGGCGCCAATTTCGGAACGTCCTTGACACTGCGCATGCGCAGTAGGGGCGAAGTGTGGAGGGCCTTTCAGGACATGTTTTCTTTAGTTTTAGATGCAAATTTTGGGGATTGGGGGGCAAAATTTGTGTTTGGCCCTATATTTTAAGAGTTAGCACCAGCTATGTCTGGGTCATTGGTAAGTATAAAAAATATATAAATTACTATAAATTTTTTAACTTTTCTTTAAAAATCTTCTTCTTCAGATCTAGCAGTCAGAATGTTTTGATATTTGGTATGCAGCATCCTTAGAGGGGTGAGATTCAAGTTTGTTCAAGCCATTCCCTAGGTCCATATTTGGGCTCACTGAGGGAGCTTGAATTGTAACTTAGTTCGAAATGAGGAATTTTCTTAAAAAATCTTCTTCTTCAGATCCAGCAGTTGGGATGTTTTGATATGTGGTGTGTAGCATCCTTGGGGTGGGGGGTGGGGGGGGGGGATTCAAGGTCCCTAGGTCCATATTTGGGCTCGCTGTGGGAGCCCGAAATGATAACTTAGTTCAAAATGAGGAATTTTCTTTAAAAATCTTCTTCATCAGATCCAGCAGATGAATGCTTTTGATATTTGGCATACAGCATCCTTAGGGGGGTAAGATTCAAGTTTGTTCAAGCCATGTCCCTAGTTCCATAAAATTTGTCTCTCATGACTTCATTCCTTTGTAGTGTTCATGAACCATGTCTAACTGAATGTGACCCCAAATACTTCTTCTGGACTAGCCTTCACATTGGGGGCTCGTTAGACCCAATTAGCATAATCATTTATGCTAAGCAATAGGGAATTACTTGGATATTGCTCCTTATTTCAGTGGAATGTCTTCTCTTTTGTTGTATAGAGAGACATACAGTTAAAACTAGAAGTCCTGTCATGAACTGTGTGCTTATCTAGGCTTAATTAGGAATTGCGTGCAAATGTCATATCGAATGGCATCCAAAGCACGGCAGGGTCTCCTGGTTATTCGTAGCAAACACAGGCAATGTTTCTGCCAATGGACCTCTGGGTTATCCAGAGGTCCATTGGCAGAAACATTGCTTGTGCACAGGCCATATGTATAGAATTTGATAGCCTTACTATGGTCATAACACGTAGATTAACACGTAGATCGACGTGCTATTTGTGCGCATTTCATGTCAGGACTAGTTTTAACTGTATATGTAATTCCTTAAAATTTTAATCTCTTTTTCACATTGGGAGTTCTAATGCAGGATAAGGAGCTGAATTTTGGTCTGCTATTCCTTTAAGTCCTAGGCCCTCTGCCTTTTTACGATTCAGCTAAGTCTGGGCCATTGGCTTTAATATAAAAATATTTTAAATTTAAAGTAATTTGTATATTTTTTATACTTACCAATGGCTTAGACAGGGATGGCCCTCCCATGAGTGGGAACTCATACCTCCCCGCTGAGTTATAACATTAGTAGGCACAACTAGGAAGAATGATGTTGGGGCCAATTCCTGTCTCTTCCTGGGTACTTCAGTGACCGTTGGGAACGGCGAGCGATCGCGCACCGCTTTTTCGTATACCGTGAGTAATTCATCGTGCACGCTTATCTTCCGGTCGTGTTCAAAGCCTTCGTCGTCGAAGTGCAAAGTACAGAAGAACCTGTCATGAGCAGGGGTCAGCCGAGTGGGCGACTTGGGCGAAGAAGTCGCCTTGTCATTCCCCAAGTCGCCTTGGCTTACATTGGGGGCGAAATTCAAGTCGCCCTCCCAAACTTCCTTGGGAGACATGGCAGTTTACTGTATTTTCTTATGTTTTATTTTTTAAAAACACACGCTTCCGCAAAAAACAGTAAACACGGTTGCTGTTAAAGTCCGTCACACGGCTATGAAAATAGCCTAAACTAGCCCAATTTTATATTTCTGAAAAGAATTGCAATGGCGTAGTCGTTCGAACAATTCGCCCCAACTGATAGCAACCAGCACAAAATGGCTATTTAAAAACAAAGTACCAGACAACAACGAATCACACAAGACATGCATCGAGTTAATTAGAATTTATTAAAGTTAACCATCGTTTCAAAACAAAAAAAATGGATTGGAGACAGTTCGTCCATATCGAAATTGCTTGCCGTTACGCTCTGTTCCACAGAAAAATTGGCTGCATTGAAATTCGCCCCGCAATTTGCATTGAATGTTTTTCTTTGAAAACTTGTGAAGTTTGTTGGAAGGGGGTTAAATGTAATAAGGCTACAATAGAAATCACAGGTATTTGGATGGATAAGAACGGCAGACCTTCAAAGCACCAATCGCACGTGTCAGTGAAAGATGGTTGGCAGAAATTGTCAGTTTTCTGAACAGTGTATTATTAGTTTACCCAGCGCAGCCGGGAAGGGAGACAACTGAAATGTTTTGTCATTTACCAAAGAAATTAATTAACTCAAATTGTTAATAACGCTTAATTTACGAAGGATATCGAAAACTTTTGTAACTACGCTTTTCAACTCAGTTAGGGTATTCAGAAACCATGAATGACCCAGCTTCTTATATGAACTTGAAATTTATTTTAAACACTTTAAATATTTTTTTAAAAAGAATATACCTTCTGTTACAGAGAAGAACACTCTCACCATGGGTCATACTAAATTTCAAATCCACATCGTTGAGGCAGATACAAAATCAACTGCACGGTAACCTTAGTCATCACTGTTAGGCAAAGAGTTAGGGGGTATTCAGAAACCATGAACGACACAGTTTTTTGTAGGGTGGGGTGGGGGATTTTAACCTACATTCTGTTATGTAACCATCTTGACTTAGTTTTGTGTGTGTTTGTATAAACTTTTATTTATTTTTTTCTCTCCACAATTGTGTCCTCTATGTTCATTTATTTTGTCACGATGTCATATACGTTTTATGGGTTTTTTTTTCTGATTTCTCCTTCATGTCCACTGACTTCTTCCTCCTGGGTCCTGACTTCTCCCTAAAGTCTCTGAAGGGAGAAGTCACTTCTCCCTAAAATCAGCTGCCAGGCTGACCCCTGGTCATGAGCGACCACCCTTGGGACTTGCCAAAAATGGTCGTTAAAGACAGGTGGTCGCTGACGACAGGTTTGCTGAGAAGGGGTGCATTTCGAGTTTCGCTTTCACGATGCTTGAAGAGAGAAACAAAATGCGCCGATACTGGCGATAGCATTTTAACCCCTCCACACAATCACATCTAAAAAAGAATTACCGAATGTGAAGACGTTTCGGCCCAATTTCTAAGATGTTTTGGCCTCTTAGGGCCGAAACGTCTCAAGGCTGAAACGTCATAAAACCAATTATTTTGGAAATCGCGTGTTATTAGGCCTACTGATTTCTCAACAGCAATCACCACCAATCCTCGTTATTCCACCTGGGGGCGAATTGGCCCGAGGCATTATTTTAAAAATCACTCTCCTAAAATTTTTCACTCTCGTAAAATCTAAAAGTGGAGAGTGAATTTCCACTCTCCTGCTCTCCCACTCCCAACGGTCACTGGTACTTGCGCAATGTACAAGTTCTAAAAGCATGGAGGGCCAGATAGGACTTTTAATTTTCGGTATTGTATGCAAATTTTGGGGATTGGGGGTTCAAAATTTGTGTTTAGCCCTTAATAATATTGAGGTTGCACCAGCTAAGTCTGGGCCATTGGTAAGTATAAAAAAATATACAAATTGCTTTAAATTTTTGCATTTTTATGTAGGGATTTCATTGTAACTTGGTAGGAAAACTTGGTATGATATCTAGATGAGACTCTCCTATTTTGATCATGATTGGTCAACCGTGACTGCTGAACTGTCACGTGACCTAGATTCCTTTAGCAAAGTCTATGAGTTATATTTATGAAAAGATTTCATTGTAACTTGGTAGGATGACTCGTTTTGGAATGATTTTACTGTAACTTGGTAACTTTGTTGACATACGTTGACTGCTAGGTCCACATCAACCTAGGTCTTAATTCTTTAGTACAGTCTACACTCAAATTATTCTTATTGAAAACATAGCATACGGAGAACAGACCTTAACATATTCTCAATTATCACAATTCTTGTCTTATTTCATAACCCTTCTAAATCAAACCTTTTAGAAATTAGGCTATTAAACAAACAGTCTTGTCTCTTAGGCACCTCCATCATGATTGAGAATCTACCTCATCTCTCTTTTGTTCACCTGGAAATCTCTTCATTGATAAGATTTTGCACATGTTGGATTAAAAATTGAACAAACTATATCTCGTATTTTTATTTCCTTTGTAGATTTATCAGAGAGTCATACAGAAGTGTTAGATCTTACCCATGATGCAAAGGTAAGTCGTGCATTGCACAAAGATTTTGCACATGCTTTTTACCTTTTACCTAACATGGAAAGCAGTGGTGCACTGGTTAGCACGATGGACTTTGGATCAAAAGGTTGAAGGTTCGATCATGACCCACATCAGGGATTTTTCTAGGGGCATTGGGAATGGGGCCAGGGGCCCATACAATTGGGAAAAATGCCATCTTATTGGACCAAATTGGGAATTCTGGTGACACTGCAGAGTGGAGAAAAATGCACATTTCTTCTCTACAGGCACATTAAAAATGAAGAAGTTGGGTTTATTATTTGAAATTATGGTTTTACAGTTCTTTTATCATCATAATAAGGCCTACTTTCACAGTAAATAATCGCAATTATTATGATGAAGTTGACACTGGGTACCAATTGGGAATTTTATGTTAGAAATTGGGAAAAATCATGCCTAAATCTCATTGGGAATGGGGCCTATATTCGGCCCCTGTCGTCACCTAGAAAAATCCCTGCACATCATCTACGTAGTTTCTATTTCACAGGCCTTCCTGCATGGTCCTTTTGGCTGCCGCATGCTCTCTTTTTATAACCAATGTAAATTTGAAACAAATAAAAATTAAATGGTTTATATATGTCTGATATTTTACCCAAGTTAACAAAATTGATAAATTTGTCCCTTGAGTGCAAGAAGGCTTTGCAATGCTTTGGCATTGCAAAGCCTTCTTGCTCTCAAGGGATGAAATACACCACCACCCATGCTATTTCATAGATTATGAGGCCTAAAACATAAACCAAGAACATGTACTTTTGATGGCAAAGAAATAATTACAGAAATAAAAAATAAAATAAAAAAAACACTCGCCCGTCTGAATAATGGCCTGAGAAACAGAAGATCTACTTTGTGTGGCCTAAACATACATTTTTTACACTTTTGTCATCACATTAACATGGAATTTTAAAATGTTTTTAAAGTTTTCAATATATCAGATTTGGGTACAAAACTTCTAATGATGGGTACAAACCGACCAAAAGTTTGAGTACAAAGCATCCAGCGATTTTCGTACAAAATGTCCAACTGGGGTACAAAATGTCCTGGTTACAACATGTACAGAAAATGTTCATTACATGTAGTGAGCATGTTTGTTCACCCAAGTATACTGGAACGTGTTTTACCAGGTCAATTTTTAGCTCACCTGACTGAAAGTCAGGATGAGCTATACTGATCACCCACCATCCATCATTTGTCATCCAGCATCCGTGAACATGGTGTTTGCACCTGCTTCTCCTAAACCACTGAACCAATTTTATTTAAATTTGAGGTGGGTGCTTGTTCTGACATCGCATTTTGTTTTTATTGAAATTAACAGGCCCAGCCCCATAGGGATGGGGTGGGGGAAAATGCCTTTTTATTGGGGTTTAACAATGCTTTTGACAGCCAAGGTAACCTTGGTCACACAGTTTTATGGGTGGAGGAAGTCAGAGTACCCAGAGAGAACCACCAAGCAGTAGTGAGCAACTGTCAGACTCCCCAATGTACCAAGCCGGATTATCATTGGTTGAAGACAAGTGCACCATCGACATGCAGTACACCTTAGTACTCAGCACCACTGTGCTCCCTAAGGGGTGATCAGGATTATATGCATTGCCCAAGGACACAGTGCAGTTACCCTAGGCAGTGATCGAACTGTGAACCTTTTAGATTTGAAGTTCAATGCCACAGGGCAGCTGATTTTAGGGAGAAGTGACTTCTCCCTCCAAAGACTTCAGGGAGAAATCAGGGGCCAGGAGGGAGAAGTCAGTGGACATGAGGGAAAAGTCAGAAAAAACCATAAAACGTATATGACATCATGACAAAATAAATGCACATAGATGACACAACAATTGCTAACATGACAAATTGTGGAGAAAAAAAATGATGAAAGTTATACAAACATACATACAAACACAAAACTAAGTCAGACGGTATATAACAAGAATGTAGGTTAACTGGTTGAGTGCTAGAAGCCACTATCAGGGCTCCACTGAAAAGTGCTGAAAGCCACTATAGTGGCTTTATAATGTTTGCACTAATTTGTTGTTGGCTCAGCAGTGGAAGAAAAATATTAATATAAAATTATTTTGTTACAATTTATTGGAGAGTGCCAACTGGCACTCTCCAATAAATTTCAACAAAACAATTATTTATGAGCTGTACCCTCCTAAACTAAGGCTCCTTTTGCTGGTAGTGTTGTATCTTTGAAAAAAAATACTCGCGTTTCAAATGACCATTGAAAAGTAATTTAGCACTCTACGAGTTAAAATTAATGAGTTAATTTATATCTAAGGTAAATGACAAACTATTTCAGTTGTCTCCCTTCTTTTCTGCGCTCGGTGATAATACAAATACACTGTGCTGAAAAATGACAATTTCTACTGACCATCTTACATAGGCATGTGCGATTGGTGTTATGAAGTAGGGCTGTCACGATTTTTCAATTTAGGAATCGATTAATCGTCGCAAATAATCGACGATTAATCGTACCTAAATGACCCCCCCCCCTCCTCTCCCTCTCTTTGAAGTCGATAAAAATGAAGTTCAAGTCAGTTGACCTACCTCAAGGAAACAACGAAAACGATCCTTTTTAGGTGCATTCAAAGCTTTGATGTTCTGAACTTTTGAACTGTCAGTGTAATAATCAAGACCGGTCGGCAGTTGCGAACTTCGCAACTGCCGACCGGTCTTGATTATTACACTGACGGTTCAAAAGTTCAGAACATCAATGCTTTGATGAATGTACCTGGAAGACTATTGCTTCCAACAGCGTCTTGGGGTTTAACATCGATGTTCTCAACTCTTTACCTTTAGAAACAATAGATTTTTCATCAAATTTTCTTTTAATTATTAAACGTCTAAAACGTGATACAATTTACCGATTATTCGACAACGAAAAATACTAATCGATTTCGCCGTGACCGATCAACACTCGATTAATCGATTAATCGTGACAGCCCTATTATGAAGGCCAGCCATTCTTATCCATCCTAATAGGTGTGATTTCTGTCGTAGCCTTATTACATTAAACCCTCTTCTTGACAACACAACTTTTCAAAGAAAAACTTTCAATGCAAATTTTAGTGGAACCAATTTTTCAATGGAAAAGCATGTAACCGTAAGCAATTTTGACTTTTTATGGATGAATTGTTTCTCCTACACATTTTTTTTGTTTTAAAACGGTGGTTAATTTTAATAAATCCTAATTGACATGATGCGTGTCTTGTGTGATTCGCTGTTTTTGCTGGCACTTTGTTTTTAAATAACCATTTTGTTCTGGTTGCTACCAGTTCGGGTGAATTGTTCGAACAACTATGCCATTACAACTCTTTTCAGAAGTATAAAATTGGGTTAGTTTATGCTATTTTCAGATCCGAAAGACAAGTTTTAACAGCAGCTGTGTTTATTTTGTTATGAATGCAGAAGCGTTTTTTAGCTCAACTTTGACGAAGTCAAATTTGAGCTATTGTCATGGCCCGTCGTCCGTCGTCCGTCCGTCCGTCTGTCCGTCTGTCCGTCCGTCCGTCTGTCCGTCTGTCCGTACGTCAACAATTGGCTATGGCTCGGGCTAGAGGTCGTATTTATGAACCGATCTTTGCGAAACTTCTTGTGTACCTTTGTTATGACCCTGGGACAGGAACGAGTGTTTTTAGGTGTGGTCCGAAATTCAAGATGGCTGCCAGTGGCCATTTTGTACCGATGATGCAAAAATCAGTTTTTTGTACAGAACTTCTGTATGAAAGTTCTGATTTGAATAAAGTTTTGTATAAATGTTTAGTACCATGGGATACATCACATATAATACGGGTTTTTTTCTCGTGCGTAAATTATGCAAATTAGACTGACTTTGATTTATTTAGTGTTACTTTCAGAGCTGTAAGTGCCAAGCTGCTATGGCTCGAGCTAGAGGCCGTATTTATGAACTGATCTTTACGAAACTTCTTGGGTACCTTTGTTATGAACGTGGGACGAGAACGAGTGTTTTTGGGTGCGGTCCAAAATTCAAGATGGCTGCCAGCCGCCATTTTGTACCAACGATGCAGAAATCTGTTTTTTGTACAGAACTTCCATATGAAAGCTCTGATTTGAATAATTTTTTGTATGAATGTTTAGTACCATGGGATACATCACATATAATACGGGTTTTTTTCTCGTACGTAAATTGTGCAAATTAGACTAATTTTGATGTTTTTTGGGGTAACTTTCAGCACTGTAAGTGCAAATGCCAATACGGCTCGGGCTAGAGGCCGTATTTATGAACCGATCTTTACAAAACTTCTTGGGTACCTTTGGTATCACCATGGGACGAGAACGAGTGTTTTTGGGTCTGGTCCGAAATTCAAGATGGCCGATGGCAGCCATTTTGTACAAAATTAGGTGCAATCAGATTTTTGCACAGAACTTCCATATGAAAGCCCTGATTTGAATAATTATTTTGTGTGAATGTTTAGTACCATGGGATGCATCACATATAATACGGGTTTTTTTCTCGTGCAGAAATTATGCAAATTAGATGAACTTTGATTTTTTCAGTGTGACTTACACACAGTAAGTACACATGTCAATACGGCTCAGACTAGAGTCTGTATTTATGAACTGATCTTCACGAAATGTCTTGGGTACCTTTGTTATCACCTTGGGATGAGAACAAGTGTTTCTGGGTGCAGTCTAAAATTCAAGATGGCTGCCAGTGGCCATTTTGTACCGAAATTAGGTCTAATCAGTTTTTTGTACACATCTTCTATACAGCTCAGACTAGAGGCCATATTTATGAACCAATCTTTACGAAACTTCTTGGGTACCTTTGTTATCACCGTGGGATGAGAGCGAGTGTTTTTGGGTGTGGTCCGAAATTCAAGATGGCCACCAGCAGCCATTTTGTACCAAAATTAGTGCAATCAGTCTTTTGTATAGAACTTCTGTATGAAAGTTCTGATTTGAATAAATTTTTGTATGAATGTTTAGTAACATGGAATACATCACATATTGTAAGGGTTTTTTTTTCGTGCAGAAATTATGCAAATTAGATGAACTTTGATTTATTCAGTGCTACTTACACAATGTAAGCACACATGTCAATACGGCTCAGGGTAGAGGCTGTATTTATGAACCGATCTTCACAAAACTTCTTGGGTACCTTTGTTATCTCCTTGGGATGAGAATGAGTGTTTCTGGGTACGGTCCAAAATTCAAGATGGCTGCCAGTGGCCATTTTGTACCGAAATTAGGTCCAATCAGTTTTTTGTCACAAGTTCTATACAGCTCGTATTTATGAACTGATCTTCACAAAACTTCTTGAGTACTTTTGTTTTCACCTTGGGACAGGAACGAGTGTGTTTTGGGGTGCCTTTGTTATCACTGTGCTATGAGAACAAATATTTTGGGGTTCAGTCAGACCCACTCTGGGACTCAAAGATTTTTTTCTAGTTCAGCATCTGACTGTCACCCACCTTTACAATACTTTACCTATACATTTGTTACTGGCAACGGTCAGTATTCATGTACAGACCGTTACAATACTTTATATGTACCTTTGTTATCAGGTCATTACCTAGATGTTTGTCATTGCTGTGTCACATACTATACATGTACATGTCTTTGTCTTGACAAGTTGAGCTACAGTGTCATTGACACTTTCATTTTAAAAATAAAACATAAGAAAATGCATAAAACTGCCATGTCTCCCAAGGAAGTTTTGAAGGGCGACTTGAATTTCGCCCCCAATGTAAGCCAAGGCAACGTGAGGAATGACAAGGTGACTTTTTTGCCCTAGTCATCCACTCGGCTGACCCCTGCAATGCCGAAACAACTGAGCCACCCATTTCCATCAGGTTAATTAACCATTGAGAGATTAAAACTTGGTTCACAGTAACCCTTATTCATTATATGTAAAATAATAATAATTTAACAAAAATAAAGTTAAAAAATTTATAGTAATTTATATATTTTTTATACTTACCAATGACCCAGACTTAGCTGGTGCTAACTCTAAAATATTTAGGGCCAAACACAAATTTTGCCCCCCAATCCCCCAAATTACGGACAATATTAATGTATCTGGCTATGAACAGAACTAAATAGAAGACAAGGAATCACTGTCAGAAGTAATCGATGTCAATGTAAACAAAAGTGAATAAAAACCAGAAACAAGATTCCAGGCACTGAAAATATGGCCCGAAATCAGTAACCAATTTTAAACACTATCCCATGTAAAACAGAAACTTCCACAGAAGAAACTGTAGTACATCGGATGGTAGATGCATGACCAAAATGCCTAACCACCCCTAGGGTGAGGACATAACTATGGGGAAAAACAGAATAAACTTTCTGTCACTATACCAAAAACTCCCAAGAAATTTCAGCCAAAAAAATTACAAAAATTATGCCAAAAGCATGGGAGAATAGCAAAGGGGGTATCAAGGAAAGGGAGAGAGGAAACACTGAACAAACCATGGAAATTTCATAGCGAGAATGAAAACATCAGGCCCATGCCCCGAAATTAGGGAACATGAAATAATGTTGCATAAAAGTTATAAATTACAGCCCTGAACACATCCTTCCACTGTTTTTTTCCTTTCATCCTCTTATTTCATCCTTAGATCCACCATTTCTTTCATGATTTTGTGTCTGGCATCATTTTAACTGAGATTATAAGCACAGATATCAGTGAGATGTTACTGATTGAAGGGCCATACAAAGAATGATTTATTGGCGCCAGATGACTGGGCTGCAAGTCATCTAAAATGGGCAATGTGGGTATAATCAATTGGCTGGACTTGACTACAGTAGAACCTTTCTTGAGAGACCGCCCTTTGGGCCACACAAAAGTGGTCTCTCAAGACAGGTGGTCTCTCATAACAGGTTTCAGGTTTTCTCAAGTCAGTGAATAACCAGCTACAAAATTCAGAAATGGAGAAGAATGGATTTTTGAAAGTACTTTGTAGTTGCTCTTTTTTATGAAGTTTTTGTAACAAATTGAAATGGACTATTATAAAAATTATAAAAATAAATTAGTGTTGAAAATCTTCATTGAAGATTTTCAACACTAATTTATTTTTATAATTTTTATAACAGTCCATTTCAATTTGTTACAAAAAGATTTTCGACACAAATTTATTTTTATTCCTATCTGTCACATTTCAGGTATGTATGAAATTGTTTATTCGGCAATAATCCTAATCTTTTTCCAGGGGTCTTATGAAAACATATCTCAATCTGTAATGAGTTAGCAACTGAAACCCAATTAAGAGCTTTTAATACTTTTAATTATGTTAGTATAACCACAATGGATTTTCCAATTCCAGAACAGGTTGAAAGGTTTTGTCATGGTTTCAGTCTTCAAAGGGGCGGTCTCTCAAGACAGGTCTATTATGGCATAAAAATACAAGTTGGTACCAGGTCACAGTGGTCTCTCAAGACAGGTGATCTCTCAAAACAGGTGGTCTCCCATAGCAGGTCCATTATAGAGTAAAACCAATCGGTGCCTGGTAGAGGTGGTCTCTCAAGACAGGTGGTCTCTCAAGACAGTGGTCTCTCAAGACAGGTTTTACTGTATATATATATCCATGTTGCAGTTACAGTTATCCATTTAGTGGAAATATGTGACCTTAAACACCAATAAATAAATAACAGAAGTTGGCCAAGTCAACCTCTCGCAATACAGCAATGACAAAGGCCCGTTTACTTCTGCCAGTGCCTAGAGCTTTGTCCAGGGGCAGCTTAAAACACTCTAAACAAGCTCGAGAAATGGTGCTATAAATAGCTCATTAAACTTAACATAACCAAAACCCAACAACTTCTGTTACCCAACAGGCACAAATTCCCTAAAATCAAGGTAACTCTCTGGCAAAGGAATCTTAGAAACTGAGGAAGCCAAACACATGGGCATAATTAGGTTTTATACTCTCGCATCTCCTTTTTTTTTTTTTTTTTTTTGTTATGGTTTTTAACGACACATTAACAGCCAAGGTCATATCATGCTGGTGACAGTTTTATGGGTGAAGGAAACCAGAGTACCCGGAGAGAACCACCAAGCAACGACGAGCGGCTGTCAGCTCTCCAACATCGTAACTCTGAACTCTGCACCGCAGCACAGGCAGTGTTAGATTGGTTGAAGACATGCGCACCATCGACGTGCAGTATGCCTTAGTACACAGCATCATTGTGCCTCCATGTAGGCAATCGGGGTTAAGTGCCTTGCCCAAGTTTGTAATAGAACAAACTTATATAAACAAAATATCATTTGAATTTGACTGAATAGGAAACATGAGCAAGGAAAATGTGGGGTTTTGCTCTGGTACCCTCATTTTTAGCTCGACTTTGACGTAATCAAATTTGAGGTTTTGTCATGGCCTGTCATCCATTTGTCTGTCTGGACGTCCGTCAACAATTCAATACAGCTAGAGGCCTTATTTATGAACCGATCTTCACAAAACTTCTTGGGTACCTTGGTTATCACCATGGGACAAGCACGAGTGTTTCTGGGTTCGGTCCAAAATTCGAGATGCCACCAGCAGCCATTTTGTACTGAAATTAGTGCAATCAGTTTTTTGTACAGAACTTCTGTATGTTCTGATTTGAATAAATTTTTGTTTGAATGTTTAGCGACATGGGATACATTACATATAATACAGGTTTTTTTCTCGTGCAGAAATTATGCAAATTAGATGAACTTTGATTTATTCAGTGCTGCTTGTACACAGTAAGTGCGCATGTCAATTCGGCTCTGGCTAGGGGCTGTATTTATGAACCAATCTTCACGAAACATCTTGGGTACTTTTATTATCACCGTGGGATGAGAACAAGTGTTTTTGTGTGCGGTCCGAAATTCAAGATAGCCACTGGCAGCCATTTTGTACCGAAATTAGTGCAATCAGTTTTTAGCTCATCTTGACAAAGTCAAGCTGAGCTAATCTCATCGCTTGCCGTCCGTCGTCCGTCGTCTGTCGTCCGTCAACACCATGTTTTGGTCTTCTCCTCCAAAGTCACTGGGCCAATTCAAGTGAAAGTTTGTGTGAGTGATGGTCCCAAAGGGGCATTTCATTTTTGTTCAACTCAGCATGCCCAGCCCCATAGGGAGGGAGTGGGGGAAAATGCTCCAAAATATTTAAAAAATCTTCTTCTCAAGAACCAGTGTGTACAATGACTTGATATTTGCTATGGAGCTTCCATATGAGGTGTAGAATCAAGTTTGTTCAAACGAAGTTCGTGAAGTAATATTTGGCTTTGTAATAGGAGGGGTAAGATTTTTGGCCCCGCCCAAAATTTCTATATTTTTATACTGTACCAATGACCCAGACATAGCTGGTGCTAACTCTTAAAATATAGGGCCAAACACAAATTTTGCCCCCCAATCCCCAAAATTTGCATCTAAAACTAAAGAAAACATGTCCTGAAAGGCCCTCCACACTTCGCCCCTACTGCGCATGCGCAGTGTCAAGGACGTTCCGAAATTGGCGCCATTAATCATTCTAAGTTTGGCCCTTCATCAGTTAACATCTGACTGATCTTTGTGCTTTTAAATCTCAGTTTAAATGATGCCAGACACATAAATATTAGTGAAATGGTGATTCTAAGGAGGATAGAGAAGGAGGAGAGGAAAAGAATGTGTGACAGAATATTATCAGGGCTGTAACTTAAAATTTTTTAATGAAATTATGTTAAGTTACCTATTTTCAAGGCAGCAGCCATTTTGTTGTCATTCTGATTATTTAGTTACACTGTTTTTTTAAGTGTTTTCCTCTCTCCCTGTCCTTTAAGTTCCCCCTTGCTATTCTCCCATGCTTTTGGCATAGTTTCTGTAATTATTATTACTAAAATTTCTTGGGAGTTTTAGCTGAATAACAGAATGAATTCTGTTCTTTCCCCATGTTTACGTCTTCACCTACGGGTGGTTAGGCGTTGTGTTCTGCATCTACCATCTGATGTTCTGCAGTTTCTTCCCTGGAAGTCTCTGTTTTGCATCAGATAGTGTATTTTTGGTAACTGATTTCGGGCCTGGGTGCCTGGAGTCTTATTTTAGTGTTTTTACACTCATTGTTTACATTTACAACAACCCTCTGTGTGAGGGGGGGATTTCTAAAAAATAATATCTTTATGTTATTTTAATCATAACTAGATACATTATTATTGTTCGTAAGTGTTGAATAAATTGTTTAAAATATTTTTAAAATTTTTGTCCACACTTAGGCTTGGGATCCATTGGGGCTCAACGTTACTTTTCAGAAACTTGGGCTGTTCTGAAAAAATATTTTTTCAAAATGTTTTGATTTCAATTATTTTTTCTATATTAATGGATCATATTATTATTATGTATTTTGATTGCCAGGGGTTAGTGCGAGTACCAGGACTTGTTTTCTTTTCACATTGAAAGGATATTGATCAATTGTTTTAAGAGGAAGTCTTCCTCTGACTTTATTATCATTCTATATGTGGTCAGTGTACTCGCATTAACTCCTGTTCTGTATCGTATGATTTCGATGACAATATGGGAAGCGTATGTCACGGTATGTTGTTGGGGATTTGGACACTTCGGTCCTTTCCCCGCAGGGTCACTCTACTTTATCAATTTCTATTTCAGACGATCAAGATTAGGGTGATGTATCTGTGATGTCTTCCAACAGTGTGCCTCCGTCGTCACAATTAATGAAGGGCTAGCGGAAAAGTGCTCATGTAAATACGCCAATTGCCTAAGAGGACCCTAGTAGGTTCGACGGCCTTTGACGTCCGCTAGCTCGCCCGGTGTAGCGTCCATTCACCGAATGGTTCGGCAGCCGGGTTCGTCCGTTGCGGTCTAGAAGGAATTTTGGAGTGATGCGAGCACTATAAATTAACTTAATGCACACCCAGTGACGGCGGATCGGAGGGAGAACGCAGGAAGCCTTTTAGTCCGGTTCATAGCTCGTTCCGGTCCATCCGGACGGCAAGCGAGAGAGGCCCCTCTCTCGTTCAACAACATCTGGCCCCAGATGTTGTGGTACAAATTGTGTCGCAAGCGGAGCATACGTCCGTCGCTCGGGACGCTCCGTTGTATAGGCAGTCCGCTGAGACTGCTAAGGCTTCCTCTTCTCGTCAGCGCACACGACCGCACCTTGGCTGCGTGACCGCCGATATATTACCAGCTTCGCCGATCAAGGATTCTTCGGCGACCAGGTCACTCCATCCGATAGCCAGGGACACGAGGCCTGCAGACTCCGGACGTTCGCATAGGAAGTGTGCGGGAGTCAACGTACACGGAGCTTCCGGCGGCAATGCATCGTAAGACCGCTACTGCACAGGCCTCGGGAACGGACGTGCTTTCCTTAATAGCACAGTTTATCGCAGCATCCCAGCATCAACTGACTCTGTCGCATATTTTTTATCCGACGATGCTGGGTCGGGACGCTCCGCGGAAGCGGGTACGGACGTCCGAAGTTTCATCCGGTCCGACGGGATACCGAAAGGGATTCGGAGGATTTCGAGCTTTCCCTTTCGGAACAACATATGCTGTTGTGTATGTCATCTGACTTGGTCTTCTACAGCTTCTTTCATCGGACCAGAATGCTGCGATGCCGGATAAGAAACTGATAGCGTCGGTGGACTTAGAAATTTTTGGTTCGGTTCAGGGACATCGTCCCTCAGTTCCGACATAGTCCAATAATGTCACACAAATTTTCGAATTATTGAACGACGCTATATATATTATTATTTTATGCTTGCTATCCAAGCATTTCTGGTTTCTTGTTCGAAGAGTTATGGAGATGTCTTTCAAAAGTGTGCCTCTGTCGTCATAGTTAATGAAGAGTTAGCGGCAATAAGTGCTCATGGAATATGTCTTTCGCCTACGGAGTGACATTCGCTAGCTCACCCGGTGTAGCTTACATTCATCGAATGGTTCGGCTGCCGGGTTCGTCCGTTGCGGTCTAGGAAGGAGATTTGGGTGATGCGAGCACTTTAATTACTTTAGTACTCACCCAGTGACGGCAGATTGAGGACAGATCGGAGGAAGCCTGTTAGTCCGGTTCCTGGCTTGTCCAGGTCCGTCCGGGCTGTGAGCGAGAGAGGTCCCTCTCTCCCCCAACAACATAGGGGACCGCATGTTGTGGTTCAGATATTTTACATTCGGAGCATATGTCCGTTGGTCGGGACGCTACGTTATATTGACAGTCCGAGAGACTGTCTTTAATGCTTCCTCATCCTCACAGCAGGGCACACGACCGCACATTGGCTACGTGACCTCGAGTATCCGATCAGTTTCGGCATTCAGTGATTCCACGGCGAATAGGTCGCGCCATCCGGTAGCCAAGGGACACGAGGCCTATACACTCCGTTCGCTCGCATATTGGAAGTATGCACGGGGTAACGATCACGGAGCTTCCAGCGGCAATGCATCGTAAGACCGCTTCTCCTCAGGCCTCAGTGACGGACGTGCTATCCGAGTTAGCACAGTTGTTTCGCAGCATCCCAGCAATTGACAGTTTCTCGGTCGAATCAGGAATTATCCGACGGCGCTGGGTCGGTGCGGTCCGCGGTTGCATCAGCTACGGACGACCGAACGCTTTATAGGGTCCGACAGGATGGCAAAAGGGATTCGAAAGATTTCGAGTTTTCCCTTTAGTAGTAGCGGAAGATGCCTTTCATATCTTCTGGCATTATCTTCCAGTGATTATTATTTCGGACTTCATTGCTGCGATCTTGGATAAGAGACTTATAGCGTCATTGGACTCGGATTTTTCGATCGGTTCAGGGACATTGTCCCTGACTTACCGACGCAGTCCAATATTGTCATTACAACATGTGTTTTATTTTTCGACGCTATATATATATATATATATACAAGCCTGCTACTAAGCATGATAGTTTAGTTTCTTGTCCGCGTTGCTCATTTCTGCCATTTTATCATTTATACAAATAGTTTATTTTGGCAGAGCAGGGCACACCGAGAGTTCATATGCGTCTAGACGGTGTGATTAAAGACTGCATATATTCTTTTTCGCCGTTTATGTCTTTTCCAATTTCAATGTTGGGAACGACATTATGTATAGTAGACTTAACTTAGACGCTTTATTATACGTAATCCGCCTTACTGAGGCGTTATCATTACGTCTTCAAGAAAAGATTTACGGGATATTATTCTCAATGTAATTTCTTTTGAGGGCAGTAGTTTGTTCACGTATAACTCCGCCCTTCAGTGGCTGATTGGAGTTAGTTAGACGTGACGCAGCCCTAGCTACATCCACACGCGTGGATAGTAAGGTTAAGAACTCTCTCAGAGTCGCTTCGTTCTCGGAGGAGCTTCTCTTCGACGGCAACTTTTCGGCAATCCATGAATTGCTCGATTTATACGTTCTCTTGTCTATCTAGTGTTACAAGAGATTCAGACTGGGGCAAACATTCGGTGGTTGACTCAAAGAGTGCCGCCGCAGTTGCCGGACCCGAGTGTGGCTGTTATGACGGTTGCCAGTCAAACAGATTGGGATATAATACTGATCCCTACGGATTCGAAGTGCCAGGGTCTTTGGGTTCCGCAGTCTTTTAGCAATCAGTTTAACTTCCGCGGAATAATGTTTTTTAGGCTTGCTTTATGTCATTGCATAAACATTATTCAGAAACGCATGCCCAAATTCCTGTCCTTTAATTCGACAGTAGTGGCGTATCTCCGGAACCAGGGAGGCACTCTTTCGTTTCCGTTATTCAATTTAATGGAAAGAATCCGTCTGTTGGTTATAGTACACCAAGTTCAGTTTTGGTCCGTCATATTCCGGGTCGTCTAATTGTTTTTTCGGACTCCCGTTCTCCTACGGGTCGCTTGTTGCTGTCAGAATGGACTCTCAACAAACAAGTATTCAATCAGATTTGCTATCTATGGGAGCGCCCAATGATGATTTATTTATGACACAGCTTGCTAATCAATTGCAGACGTATGTGTTGGCTTGTCCAGATCTCTGAGCTAATATTGTTAACGCTCTATTGATCTATAGGGCGGAATGATAGGATACGCGTATCCTCCGGCGCTGTTGTTTTAGCAGGTATTGCTAAGATAAACAACCACAATACATTTCTGTTGATAGCATCTCTATCTTCACAGAGATCATGAGTAATTTACTCTCTTGTCTACTGTGGGTCTTAACGTGAAATCTTCCTCTATGTGAGGATCTTTTTCACTGGGTAAATCGTGTCATCTTTATCACAACCAGCAAGGTCGCAACCTTCATGTATTCCGTTGTGTGGTCCGTATTGCATTGTAAGCACTGTACTGGACGAGCTTTGGACGCGATTTCTTACTATAGGAGATCCTCTTCTTCGCTATTCTATGCGGCTAAAGTGGAGGCTCTTCCGTCGTGGTGTAGGGATCATTATGTTCATATTGTTGATCCCTCCATACTACTCATTGCTATTTTTTAGTATACTTGTTTCACAAGATCTACTGCAGCCTGTTATTATTTAGGTTATAGGTTTATGTTACCTCATACCTATGCACTCTACGATAGTTACAATTGAGTCTTTTGTCTCTTTATCTAAGTCAGTTAGTAACTTTTTGATAAATAGACTTAGAATCTTTAGATTAAATTCCTATACGGATTTTAACTTCGGTTCTTATTTAGCTAAGTAATCATTTGAGCCTCTGGAAACAGTAGTTTTCAAATTCTGACCTTTTAGACAGTATTCTGTTGGTTTCTCTTTGACTGTAGAGTCAGTGAGTTTCATGCACTATCGATGGATGATTTTCACTTTCATAGTTTCGGAATCAATACTTCCGTTACTATTTAGGTTGGATTGTTGCATAAGAGTTAGGCTCCTATTATCCGGAACCTATTATTTTAAGGTCCTTCTGTCTTCGTATGGGCATAGGCCTTTACTCTTTCCGGGTACAGTTTATGTATTTATAAACAGATATCTGTTTATTACAAAGGGCGTAAGCTTCTTCTGTCTTTGATGTCTAGTAGAAGGACGTTACGCTCCATTTTACTGTTAATGGATTCTATTAACTATCGGTACTGCTTATGGTATATCATTGACTTAGCAGTTGTGCTTACGATTTCGGCTCATGAAGTAAGAGTTCTTCTACTTCTTGGGCTTACATTAATAGTGTCGCTATTATAGATTTTTGAAGGCCGCTCATTGCGCTCAGCCATCCACATTCATGAATTTTATCTCAGAAATATCGAGTCCATTTCTGGAGGCCTCTTTTGTTAGGTCTATTATCTACTGCTCAGAATGTCATTCACTTAACAGTTGCTACTATAGCTAGGTAGGCTGTCTGTTTCGGCAGTGTCTCCGTTCGGCTGCCCTCTTCGCTCTGGGCTATTTGACCCAGGGCAAGAAAAAAAGGGGGGGGGGGTGTTCCCTTGGGTCACCTGTTTTACTATGAAAACAAGGGGATACCTCCTCCGGAGTTAGTAATTCTGAGCTCTTATTGGGATGGTTGTTTAGTGAGAAGTTTAGGTTTTTAAAATTCATTCAAGTCTTAGTTTTTAAAGTATAGCTTTTGAATATTGCATATGTCAACGGACATGATTATGCAATCCTCAGACACTTTTAGGAGTATAAGAGTCTCTATTCTCTAGACTTACTTTATTTATTGGCTTACTTTAAAAATTATTAGTATAAGGATTATATTGAATATTAATAGAGTACATGGATGTATGAAGCTCAATTTTGGAAGGTGTTGTATCTTTCTAATTTATCATAAATAAGAAAGATACATGTAAGGCCTATTACTTCTTTTTCCCTACAAGGGATGACTCTATTTTATTTTATTGAGCGTATTCCATTTTGCTCTATGTCCTTGGCCCTCCAGCCTTTTTACTATTCAGCTATGTCTGGGTCATTGGTACAGTATAAAAATGTTAAAAAATTTATAGTAATTTATATATTTTTTATACTTACCAATGACCCAGACGGGGATGGCCCTCCCAGGAGTTGGGAACTCTTGCCTCCCCGCTGAGTACATAGCGCTTACCAGGCACTGGTTATTAGAATGATTAATGGCGCCAATTTCGGAACGTCCTTGACACTGCGCATGCGCAGTAGGGGCGAAGTGTGGAGGGCCTTTCAGGACATGTTTTCTTTAGTTTTAGATGCAAATTTTGGGGATTGGGGGGCAAAATTTGTGTTTGGCCCTATATTTTAAGAGTTAGCACCAGCTATGTCTGGGTCATTGGTAAGTATAAAAAATATATAAATTACTATAAATTTTTTAACTTTCTGAACCGATGGTCCGGTATGAACCAAATTTGGTTTGTGGTAGTATTGGGTCATAAGTACTTGACCCATGCAAAAAAAAAAATTCCCACATCCCCATGGGAACCCTGGGAGCTAAAAATAGAAATATTTTCAAACGCCCATATTTCCCAAACCCCACGGAACTGAGAGCTTTTATTTGGTATGAAGTATCCTTATGACCAGTAGAATTGAATGGTAAAAAAAATTGCCATCGGTTATGTTAGGGTGTTCTGTAATGGGCATCGAAAAAATGCTGAGTCAGCATATTTGCAAAAATTTAAAAAAAATTTTTCTCCAGAACCAATCATCAGAATCTTTTGATATTTGGTATACAGCATTCATAGGGGGGGTCAGATAAAGGTTTGTTGAAATAAAGCTCATTGGTTCATATTTGGGCTCTCTACAGGAGCCCGAATTTTTAACATAGGGTAATATGGGGAATATTCTTTAAAAATTTTCTTCTTCAGAACCACCAGTCAGAATCTTTTAATATTTGGTATACATCATTGTTATGAGGGTCAGATTCTAGATTGTTCGAACCAAGTCCCTAGGTTAATATTTGGGCTTCCTATGAAAGCCCAAATTTTATCTTTGTTCAATATGGAGGGTAATTTAAAAAAATCTTCTTCCTCAGATCCATCAGTCAGAATGCTTTGATATTTGGTATGCAACATCTCTATGGGGGTCAGATTCAAGTTTGTTCAAATCAGATCCCTAGGTATATATTTGGGCTCACTATGGTAGCCCAAATTTTTACTTAGTGCAATATGAGAAAATTTCTTTAAAAATCTTCTTCTTCAGATCCACCAGTCGGAATGCTTTTATATTTGGTATACAACCTCTCTAGGGGGGTCAGATTCCAGGTTGTTCAATTCGAGTGCCTAGGTTAATATTTGAATATTTGGGCTCCATATGGGAACATGAAATTTAACTTAGTACAATATGAGGGAATTTCTTCAAAAATCATCTTCTTCAGATTCACTTGTCAGAATGCTTTCACATTTGGTGTACAACATCTCTAGGGGGGTCAGATTCAAGTTTGTTCAAATCGGATCCATAGGTCAATATTTGGGCTCGCTATGGTAGCCCAAATTTGAACTTAGTGCAATTCGAAGAAATTTCTTTACAATTTCTCTTCTTCAGATCCAACGGTCAGAATGCTTTCATATTCGGTACACAACATCTCTAGGGATGTCAGATTTAACTGTGTTCAAATCAAGAGCCTGAGTTAATATTTGGGCTCTCTATGGGAGCCGGAATTGGCCATTTTGCTGAAGAATTAAAAATTTTGTATTCAGTACCCTCTAGAGGTACTAAGATTAATCCACATAGGTTGTATCAAGGGGCTTCATAGGGGAGCTCTACATTTTACTTATGATCAACTGAAGAAAAGGCATGATGCCTAGATTATTTTTGTCACTCCTGAGGGACTCAAGGATTGACAGTGTAGCCTATGGAGATGGCTTGCTTAATGTAGACTCATTCTTGGACTCTGTTTAGATTGTGTTCTGTACAAGATGAGCGCTTCAGGCCCCGTGGGGCCTCTTGTTTTTGTACAGAACTTCTGTATAAAAGTTCTGATTTGAATAAATTTTTGTACGAATTTTTAGTAACATGGAATACATTACATATAATATGGGTTTTTTTCTCATGCAGAAATTCTGAAAATTAGATGAACTTTGATTTCTTCGGTGCTACTTTTTCACAGAGAGTACACTTGTCAATACAGCTCGGGCTAGGGGCTGTATTTATGAACCGATCTTCATGAAACTTCTTGGGAACCTTTGTTATCACCTTGGGACAAATGCGGCTCTCCTTAAAAAAATTTTTGCAGGAGTCATGTAGGGTGGAAGCTATAGCTCTCCTCAAAAGACCAGGTCTGAGCCTTAAGACGAGAACGAGTGTTACATTTTTTGTACAGAACCTGTAAAGAAGATTTTTTGTGTCAGTAATGTTTGCTATAAATTTATTGGGTGCCTTTGTTATCACTGTAGTATGAAAACAAATATTTTTGGGTTCAGTCAGACCCACTCGGGGACTCAAAAAGGGAGATAATTATAAATCTTTTCCAAAAACACCAGACAAAATAATAAATGTTTCTTGAATTAGTATCCCTAGGATGTGTATATTCAACTCTGCTGAAGCCAAGTTCCTGTGTTAATATTTGGTGTTGTTCGGGGATAAACATTATTAGCACACGCGATTTTCTATTTTCAATGAGAAAAATAAAACATCCTCACCCGTGGGAACCCTATGAACTAAAGATAAAAAATTCAAATACCTATATTTTAAGAAGTACTGGACAAATGTTTATTATACCCCCACAAAACGAAATTTAGGTGGGGTATATAGGAGTCAACTTGTTGGTCTGTCATCGTCATCGATCCGTTGCACATGTAAACTTCTGGAGCGAACTACTTCCACAGCTTTAGCTGCATTTTCATAAAACTTCACAAATATGATCAACATGATGAGGGGAAGTGCGTGAGATAATTTTTTTTCCGCTCAGTTTCAAGATGGCTGACTGAGAGCCATATTGGATTTTTTTTATTACTAAACTTGTGGAGCGAACTACTTCTAAAGTTTTAGCCACATTTTCATGAAACTTCTCAAAAATGATCAACATGATGAGGGAAAGTGCGTGACATAATTTTTTCCCCGCCCGGTTCCAAGATGGCCGACTGATGTCCATATTGGATTTTTTTTTTCTACTAAACTTGTCGAGCGAACTACTTTCACAGTTTTAGCCGCATTTTCAGGAAACTACACAAAAATGATCAACATGATGAGGGGAAGTGCGTGACATAATTTTTTTCCCGCTCGTTTTCAAGATGGTCGACTGGTGGCCATATTGTTTTTTTTTTACTTAGAAAAATTGAATGCCCCTTTTCAGTCACCCACACTAGGCGGTTTGCCACAGTGGGGGGGTATACCAGGCAACAGACCATCTCTAGTTAATTTGTGTGAATCAACCTTGCAAGTGTTTGAATCAGGCCAAAACAATTGCTAACATTTGGCTTATGATACACCATACAAGAATCCCCATTGTCACATCAACCCCCATGAAGATTTCTTTTCTAGTTTAGCATCTAACTGTCACTCACCTTTACAGTACTTTACCTGTACATTTGTTACAGGCTACGGTCAGTATTTATGTACAGACCCTTACAATACTTTACATGTACCTTTGCTAACAGCTCATTACCTAGATGTGTGTCATTGTTGTGTCACATACTATACATGTACATGTCTTACACAAGTTGAGCTACAGTGTCATTGACACATTAATTTTGAAAGCCCTGATATGGCTTCTAGCACTTTACCAGTTAACAACTAACAAAACCCCAAAAATGAATCCACCTCCTCAAAATGATAAGCAGCAGAACGGGTGGGGGTTTGGTCTGTTAGGTTGAGGTAGGTTCATATTAAGGTGTTATTGTGTCATGATATTTCATTTGCATTTTGGTACCCCCCCCCACCTCCCATATTGTTAGACAAATGCAACTCCACAAAATCAACACTGCACCCTCCTTTGACTAATCAACTCACCAACTCCTACCAGCGACCACCAATCAACCAAAAAGCAGGCCTGAAAATAAGCTGTCTGACATTTGCAGAATGGGGTCCCCAGAGGGTGAATTTGATGAATCTATCCAATACAGTGGACCAGTTTATCCTCTGGTTACCTCTCTCTGTTCAGTTTTGAGACCCTGATTCAGATTGAGGTTCGCAGAGGGTAAATTTAGTGATGCTACCCTGCTGTGCAGGGTAGCATCACTAAATTCACCCTCTGGGGACCTCATTTTGAGGATGACAGTCTGCTTATATTTTTATACTGTACCAATGACCCAGACATAGCTGGTGCTAACTCTTAAAATATAGGGCCAAACACAAATTTTGCCCCCCAATCCCCAAAATTTGCATCTAAAACCAAAGAAAACATGTCCTGAATGGCCCTCCACACTTCACCTCTACTGCGCATGCGCAGTGTCAAGGACGTTCCGAAATTGGCGCCATTAATCATTCTAAGTTTGGCCCTTCATCAGTTAACATCTGACTGATCTTTGTGCTTGTAAATCTCAGTTTAAATGATGCCAGACACATAAATATTAGTGAAATGGTGATTCTAAGGAGGATAGAGAAGAAGGAGAGGAAAAATGTGTGACAGAATATTATCAGGGCTGTAACTTAAATTTTTTTAATGAAATTATGTTAAGTTACCTATTTTCGAGGCAGCAGCCATTTTGTTGTCATTCTTGTTATTTAGTTACACTGATTTTTCAGTGTTTTCCTCTCTCCCTTTCCTTTAAGTCCCCTCTTGCTATTCTCCCATGCTTTTGGCATAGTTTCTGTAATTATTATTACTAAAATTTCTTGGGAGTTTTAGCTGAATAACAGAATGAATTCTGTTCTTTTCCCCATGTTTACGTCTTCACCTATGGGTGGTTAGGCGTTGTGTTCTGCATCTACCATCTGATGTTCTGCAGTTTCTTCCCTGGAAGTCTCTGTTTTGCATCAGATAGTGTATTTTTGGTAACTGATTTCGGGCCTGGGTGCCTGGAGTCTTATTTTAGTGTTTTTACACTCATTGTTTACATATACAACAGCCCTCTGTGTGAGGGGGGGATTTCTTGAAAATAATATCTTGATGTTAATTTAATCATAACTAGATACATTATTATTGTTCGTAAGTGTTGCATAAATTGTTTAAAATATTTTTAAATTTTTTGTCCACACTTAGGCTTGGGATCCATTGGGGCTCAACGTTACTTTTCAGAAACTTGGGCTGTTCTGAAAAAAATATTTTTTCAAAATATTTTGATTTCAATTATTTTTTCTATGTTAATGGATCATATTATTATTATGTATTTTGATTGTCAGGGGTTGGTGCGAGTACCAGGACTTTGTTTTCTTTTCACATTGAAAGGATTTTGATCAATTGTAATAAGAGGAAGTCTTCCTCTGACTTTTATAATCATTCTATATGTGGTCAGTGTACTCGCATTAACTCCTGTTCTGTATCTGATGATTTCGATGACAACATGGGAAGCGTATGTCACGGTGTGTTAGTGGGGAATTGGACATTCCGGTCCTTTCCCCACAGGGTCACTCTACTTTATCAATTTCTGTTTCAGACGATCAAGATTAGGGTGATGTACCTGTGATGTCTTCCAACAGTGTGCCTCCGCCGTCACAATTAATGAAGGGCTAGCGGAAAAGTGCTCATGTAAATACGCCAATTGCCTAAGAGGACCCTAGTAGGTTCGACGGCCTTTGACGTCCGCTAGCTCGCCCGGTGTAGCGTCCATTCATCGAATGGTTCGGCAGCTGGGTTCGTCCATTGCGGTCTAGAAGGAGTTTTGGGGTGATACGAGCACTATAAATCAACCAAATGCACACCCAGTGACGGCGGATTAGAGGGAGAACGGAGGAAGCCTTTTAGTCCGGTTCATAGCTCGTTCTGGTCCATCCGGACGGCGAGCGAGAGAGGCCCCTCTCTCGTACAACAGCATCTGGCCCCAGATGTTGTGGTACAAAATGTTTCGCATTCGGAGCATACGTCCGCCGCTCGGGACGCTCCGACATATAGTCAGTCCGGAGAGACTGTCAATAAGGCTTCCTCATTCTCATGGTAGCGCACATGACCGCTCTTGGCTACGTGACCTCGGATATCCAGTCAGCTTCGCCAGTCAGAGAATCATCGGCGACCAGGTCACACCATCCGGTAGCCAGGGACACGAGGCCTGCAGACTCCGGACGTTCGCATAGGAAAGTGTGCGGGCGTCAACGTATACGGAGCTTCTGGCGGCAATGCATCGTAAGACCGCTACTGCACAGGCCTCGGGGACGGACGTGCTATCCTAAATAGCACAACTTATCGCAGCATCCCAGCAACAACTGAATCTGTCGCGTAATGTTTTATCCGACGATGCTGGGTCGGGACGTCCGAAAATTTCATCCGGTCCGACGGGATACCGAAAGGGATTCGGAGGATTTCGAGCTTTCCCTTTCGGAACAACATATGCTGTTGTGTATGTCATCTGACTTGATCTTCTACAGGTTCTTTCGTCAGACCAGAATGCTGCGATGCCGGATAAGAAACTGATAGCGTCGGTGGACTTAGAAATTTTTGGTTCCGTTCAGGGACTTCGTCCCTCAGTTCCGACATAGTCCAATAATGTCACACAAACTTTCGAATTATTGAACGACGCTATATATTTATTATTATATGCTTGCTATTACCAAGCATTTCTGGTTTCTTGTTCGCAAAGTTACAGAGATGTCTTTCAAAAGTGTGCCTCTGTCGTCATAGTTAATGAAGAGCTAGCGGCAATAAGTGCTCATGGAATATGTCTATCGCCTAAGAGGTCCCTTGTAGGATCGACGGAGTGACATTCGCTAGCTCACCCGGTGTAGCGTACATTCATCGAATGGTTCGGATGCCGGGTTCGTCCGTTGCGGTCTAGGAAGGAGATTTGGGTGATGCGAGCACTATAATTACTTTAGTACTCACCCAGTGACGGCGGATTGAGGACAGATCGGAGGAAGCCTGTTAGTCCGGTTCCTGGCTTGTCCAGGTTCGTCCGGGCTGTGAGCGAGAGAGGTCCCTCTCTCGTCCAACAACATAGGGGACCGCATGTTGTGGTTCAGATATTTTACATTCGGAGTATATGTCCGTCGCTCGGGACGCTCCGTTATATTGACAGTCCGAGAGACTGTCGATAATGCTTCCTCATCCTCACAGCAGTGCACACGACCGCACATTGGCTACGTGACCTCGAGTATCCGATCAGTGTCGTCATTCAGTGATTCCACGGCGAACAGGTCACGCCATCCGGTAGCCAAGGTACACAAGGCCTATACACTCCGTTCGCTCGCATATTACTAGTATGCACGGGGTAACGATCACGGAGCTTCCAGCGGCAATGCATTGTAGGACCGCTTCTCCACAGGCCTCAGTGACGGACGTGCTATCCGAGTTAGCACAGTTTTTTCGCAGCATCCCGGCAATCGACAGTTTCTTGGTCGAATCAGGAATTATCTGACGGCGCTGGGTCGGTGCGGTTCGCGGTTGCATCAGGTACGGATGACCGAAAGCTTTATAGGGTCCGACAGTATGGCGAAAGGGATTCGAAAGATTTCGAGTTTTCCCTTTCGTAGCATCGGAAGCTGCCATACATATCTTCCGGCATTATCTTCCAGTGATTGTTATTTCGGACTACATTGCTGCGATGTTGGATAAGAGACTTATAGCGTCATTGGACACGGAATTTTGGATCGGTTCAGGGACATTGTCCCTGACTTACCGACACAGTCCAATAATGTCATTAGAACATGTGTATTATATATCGACGCTATATATATATATATAAGCCTGCTACCAAGCATGATACTTTAGTTTCTTGTCCGCAATGCTCATTTCTGCCTTTTATCATTTATAGGAATAATTTATTTTGGCAGAACAGGGCATACCGAGAGTTCATATGCGTCTAGACGGCGTGGTTAAAGACTGGAAATAATCTTTTTCGCCGTCTATGTCTTTTCCAACCACAATGTTGGAAACGACAATGATGTCTAATAGACTTATCTTAGATGCTTTATCATACGTAATCCACCTTACTGAGGCGTTATCATTACGTCTTCAGGAGAAAGAATTCCGGGATATAATCCTCAATGTGATTTCTTTTGAGGGCAGTAGTTTGTTCACGTATAACTCTGCCCTTCAGTGGCTGCTTGGAGTTGGTTAGACGTGACGCAGCCCTAGCTACATCCATGCGCGTGGATAGTAAGGTGAAGAACTCTCTCTTCGTTCTCGGAGAAGCTTCTCTTCGACGGCAACTTTTCAGCAATCCATGAATTGCTCGATTTACACATTCTCTTGTCTATCTAGTGTAGCAAGAGATTCAGACTGGGGCAAACATTCGGTGGTTGACTCTGAGAGTGCCACTGCAGTTGCCGGATCCGAGTTTTATAATTATGACGGTTGCCAGTCAAACAGGTTGGGATATAATATTGATCCCAACGGATTTGAAGTGCCAGGGTCTTTGGGTTCCGCAGTCTCTAAGCAAGCACTTATCTTCCACGGAATAATGTTTTTTTAGGCTTGCTTTATGTCATTGGATGAACATTATTCAGAAACGCATGTCCAAATCCTGTCCGTTAATTTGACAGTAGTGGCGTATCTCCGGAACCAGGGAGGCACTCATTCGTTTCCGTTATTCAATTTAATGGAAAGAATCCTTCTGTTTGTTATAGTACACCAAGTTCTGCTTCGGTCCGTCATATTCCGGGTCGTCTGATTGTATTACCGGACTCCCGTTCACTTATGGGTCGCTTGTTGCCGTCAGAATGGACTCTCAACAAACAAGTATTCAATCAGATTTGCTATCAATGGGAGCGCCCAATGATAATTTATTTACGACACAACTTGCTTGTCAATTGCAGACGTATGTGTTTGCTTGTCCGGATCTCTGAGCTTATGTTGTTAACGCTCTATTGATCTAATAGGACGGAATGATAGGATATGCGTATCCTCTTGCGCTGTTGTTTCAGCAAGTATTGCTAAGATAAACAACCACAATGCATTTCTGTTGATAGCATCTCTGTTTTCACAGAGACCGTGGGTAAATTTACTCTGATGTCTACTGTGGGACTTAACGCGAAATCTTCCTCCATGAGAGGATCTTTTTTCGCTGGGTAAAATTGTGTCATCTTTATCACAACCCGCAAGGTCTCAACCTTCACGTATTCCATTGTGTGGTCCTTATTGCATTGTAAGCATTGTACTGGACGAGCTTTGGACGCAATTTCTTACTATAGGAGAACCTCTTCTTCGCTATACTATGCGGCTAAAGTGGAGGCTCTTCCGTCGTTGGTGTAGGGATCACTATGTTGATATTGTTGATTCCTCCATACTAGTCATTGCAACTTTTTAGTATACTTGTTTGACAAGATCTACTGCAGCCTGTTATTATTAAGGTTATTGGTTTATGTTACCTCATACCTATGCACTCTATGATAGTTTACAATTGAGTCTTATGTCTCTTTATCTAAGTCAGTTAGTAACTTTTCGATAAATAGACTTAGAATCATTAGATTAAATTCCTATATGGAATTTAACTTCGGTTCTTATTTAGCTAAGTAATCATTTGAGCCTCTGGAAACAGTAGTTTTCAAATTCTGACCTTTTAGACAGTAATTCTGTTGGCTTCTCTTTTACTGAAGAGTCAGTGAGTTTCATGCACTATCGGTGGATGATTTTCACTTTCGTAGTTTCGGAATCACTACTTCCTTTACTATTTAGGTTGGATTTTTGCATAAGAGTCAGGCTCCTAATTAATATCCGGAACCTATTGTTATTAAGGTCCTTCCGTCTTCGTACGGGCATAGGCCTTTACTCTGTCCGGTTAGAGTTTATGTATTTATAAACAGATATTTGTTTATTACTACGGGCGTAAGCTTCTTCTGTCTTTGATGCCTAATAGAAGGACGTTACGCTCCATTCTATTGCTAATGGATTCAATTAACTATCGATACTGCTTATGGTATATCATTGACTCAGCAGTTGTGTTTGAGATTTCGGCTCATGAAGTAAGAGTTCTTCTACATCTTGGGCTTACATTAATAGTGTCGCTATTATAGATTTTTGAAGGCTGCTTATTGCGCTCAGCCATCCACATTCATGAATTTTTATCTCAGAAATATTGAGTCCATTTCTGGAGGCCTCTATAGTTAGGTCTATTATCTACTGCTCAGAATGTCATTCACTTAACAGTTGCTACTATAGCTAGGTAGGCTGTCTGTTTCGGCAGTGACTCCGTTCTGCTGCCCTCTTCGCTCTGGGCTATTTGACCCAGGGGAAGAAAAAAGGGGGGGGAGGGTGTTCCCTTGGGTCACCTGTTTTACTATGAAAACAAGGGGATACCTCCTCCGGAGTTAGTAATTCTGAGCTGTTATTGGGATGGTTGTTTAGTGAGAAGTTTATGTTTTAAAAATTCATTCTGGTCTTAGTTTTTAAAGTATAGCTTTTGAATATGGCACGTGTCAACGGACATTATTATACAATCCTCAGACACTTTTAAGGAGTATAAAGAGTCTCTATTCTCTAGACTTACTTTATTTATTGGCTTACTTTAAAAATTATTAGTATAAGGATTATACTAGATATTAATAGAGTACATGGATGTATGATGCTCAATTTTGGAAGGTGTTGTATCTTTCTAATTTGTCATAAATAAGAAAGATACATGTAAGGCCTAATACTTCTTTTTCCCTAGAGGGGATGACTCTATTTTATATAATTGAGCGTATTCCATCTTGCTCTTTGTCCTTGGCCCTCCAGCCTTTTTACTATTCAGCTATATCTGGGTCATTGGTACAGTATAAAAATGTTAAAAAATTTATAGTAATTTATATATTTTTTATACTTACCAATGACCCAGATGGGGATGGCCCTCCCAGGAGTTGGGAACTCTTACCTCCCCGCTGAGTACATAGCGCTTACCAGGCACTGGTTATTAGAATGATTAATGGCGCCAATTTCGGAACGTCCTTGACACTGCGCATGCGCAGTAGAGGTGAAGTGTGGAGGGCCATTCAGGACATGTTTTCTTTGGTTTTAGATGCAAATTTTGGGGATTGGGGGGCAAAATTTGTGTTTGGCCCTATATTTTAAGAGTTAGCACCAGCTATGTCTGGGTCATTGGTAAGTATAAAAAATATATAAATTACTATAAATTTTTTAACTTTCTGGCTTGCAAACAAACACCATTTAACCACAGTAATAACCAAGCAACTAAATCAAAATGACCAGACATCGCTTGTGCAAGCATCCACGACAGACAGCACAAGACAAACAGTACCCCTATTCAAATGTAGCCATACCAGGTTTGTGAAGTTAGCGACAGACAGTATGCAGTCGAAACTCTGTATCCCCTCCATGTCCATTCTACAGAGTGTATTATAGTGCAGCCACCCATCCTATTGTTCACTATTCTGCCCTGATGGAACTGAACTACGCTCTCTGCAACCTAACCACACAACCTGATCACAACAGTACCTTCCACACACACGTAAGCACACAGGGAATCCACGACAGAAACATGCTGAGTAGAAACTCTATCCTTCTTTGTCAGTCTTACAGAATGTATTATGGTGCAGTAGCCCAGCCTACTGTTCACTGTTCTGCTCTGACATGGCCCACAAATTAGAGATATACACACAAGCACACAGCATAATAAACGCTATGGAACCATTTTAACTATCATAGAGAGTGAACAAGCTCTGTTTTACTGGTAAAATAAGACCTTGGAACCAATGCCTGGGGTGGAAGTCCTCTTAACTGGTTGAGTGCTGGAAGCCGATATTTGGGCTTTAGTCTCAAGTGCAGGTATTGCAACTGAAAGGCTTCAAACTCTGTGGATGTCCTTTATATTATCTTTGAAGATAAATTATTCAGATTTTCGGGAATATTTTTATACTGTACCAATGACCCAGACATAGATGGTGCTAACTCTTAAAAATCTAGGGCCAAACACAAATTTTGCCCCCCATTCCCCAAAATTTGCATCTAACACCAAAGAAATCATGTCCTGAATGGCCCTCCATACTTCGCCTCTACTGCGCATGCGCAGTGTCAAGGACGTCCCGAAATTGGCGCCATTTATCATTCTTTGTTTGGCCCTTCATCAGTTAACATCTGACTGATCTTTGTGCTTGTAAATCTCAGTTTAAATGATGTCAGACACATAAATATTAGAGAAATGGTGGATCTAAGGAGGAAATAGAAGGAGGAGAGGAAAAATGAGTGACAGAAAATAATCAGGGCTGTAACTTAAAATTTTTTAATGAAATTATGTTAAGTTACCTATATTTTTATACTGTACCAATGACCCAGACATAGCTGGTGCTAACTCTTAAAATATAGGGCCAAACACAAATTTTGCCCCCCAATCCCCAAAATTTGCATCTAAAACCAAAGAAAACATGTCCTGAATGGCCCTCCACACTTCACCTCTACTGCGCATGTGCAGTGTCAAGGACGTTCCGAAATTGGCGCCATTAATCATTCTTAGTTTGGCCCTTCATCAGTTAACATCTGACTGATCTTTGTGCTTGTAAATCTCAGTGCTTGTAAATCTCCGTTTAAATGATGCCAGACACATAAATATTAGTGAAATGGTGATTCTAAGGAGGATATAGAAGGAGGAGAGGAAAAATGTGTGACAGAAAATTATCAGGGCTGTAACTTAAAATTTTTTAATGAAATTATGTTAAGTTACCTATTTTCGAGGCAGCAGCCATTTTGTTGTCATTCTTGTTATCAAGTTACACTGATTTTTCAGTGTTTTCCTCTCTCCCTTTCCTTTAAGTCCCCTCTTGCTATTCTCCCATGCTTTTGGTATATTTTCTGTAATTATTATTACTAAAATTTCTTGGGAGTTTTAGCTGAATAACAGAATGAATTCTGTTCTTTTCCCCATGTTTACGTCTTCACCTATGGGTGGTTAGGCGTTGTGTTCTGCATCTACCATCTGATGTTCTGCAGTTTCTTCCCTGGAAGTCTCTGTTTTGCATCAGATAGTGTATTATTGGTAACTGATTTCGGGCCTGGGTGCCTGGAGTCTTATTTTAGTGTTTTTACACTTATTGTTTACATTTACAACAGTCCTCTGTGTGAGGGGGGATTTCTTGAAAATAATATCTTGATGTTAATTTAATCATAACTAGATACATTATTATTGTTCGTAAGTGTTGCATAAATTGTTTAAAATATTTTTAAAATTTTTGTCCACACTTAGGCTTGGGATCCATTGGGGCTCAACATTACTTTTCAGAAACTTGGGCTGTTCTGAAAAAATATTTTTTCAAAATATTTTGATTTCAATTATTTTTTCTATGTTAATGGATCATATTATTATGTATTTTGATTGTCAGGGGTTGGTGCGAGTACCAGGACTTTGTTTTCTTTTCACATTGAAAGGATTTTGATCAATTGTAATAAGAGGAAGTCTTCCTATGACTTTTATAATCATTCTATATGTAGTCAGTGTACTCGCACTAACTCCTGTTCCGTATATGATGATTTTGATGACAACTTGGGAAGCGTATGTCACGGTATGTTAGTGGGGAATTGGACATTCCGCTCCTTTCCCCGCAGGGTCACTCTACTTTATCAATTTCTATTTCAGACAATCAAGATTAGGGTGATGTATCTGTGATGTCTTCCAACAGTGTGCCTCCGTCGTCATAATTAATGAAGGTCTAGCGGAAAAGTGCTCATATAAATACGCCAATTGCCTAAGAGGACCCTAGTAGGTTCGACGGTCTTTGACGTCCGCTAGCTCGCCCGGTGTAGCGTCCATTCATCGAATGGTTCGGCAGTCGGGTTCATCCGTTGTGGTCTAGAAGGAGTTTTGGGGTGATGCGAGCACTATAAATCAACCAAATGCACACCCAGTGACGGCGGATTAGAGGGAGAACGGAGGAAGCCTTTTAGTCCGGTTCCTAGCTCGTTCAGGTCCATCCGGACGGCGAGCGAGAGAGGCCCCTCTCTCGTACAACAACATCTGGCCCCAGATGTTGTGGTACAAAATGTTTCGCATTCGGAGGATACGTCCGCCGCTCGGGACGCTCCGACATATAGTCAGTCCGGAGAGACTGTCAATAAGGCTTCCTCATTCTCATGGTAGCGCACACGACCGCTCTTGGCTACGTGACCTCGGATATCCAGTCAGCTTCGCCAGTCAGAGAATCATCGGCGACCAGGTCACACCATCCGGTAGCCAGGGACACGAGGCCTGCAGACTCCGGACGTTCGCATAGGAAAGTGTGCGGGAGTCAACGTACACGGAGCTTCCGGCGGCAATGCATCGTAAGACCGCTACTGCACAGGCCTCGGGGACGGACGTGCTATCCTAAATAGCACAGCTTATCGCAGCATCCCAGCAACAACTGAATCTGTCGCATAATGTATTATCCGACGATGCTGGGTCGGGACGCTCCGCAGAAGCGGGTACGGACGTCCGAAAATTTCATCCGGTCCGACGGGATACCGAAAAGGATTCGGAGGATTTCGAGCTTTCCCTTTCGGAACAACATTTGCTGTTGTGTATGTCATCTGACTTGATCTTCTACAGGTTCTTTCGTCGGACCAGAATACTGCGATGCCGGATAAGAAACTGATAGCGTCGGTGGACTTAGAAATTTTTGGTTCCGTTCAGGGACATCGTCCCTCAGTTCCGACATAGTCCAATAATGTCACACAAACTTTCGAATTATTGAACGACGCTATATATTTATTATTATATGCTTGCTGTTACCAAGCATTTCTGGTTTCTTGTTCGCAAAGTTACGGAGATGTCTTTCAAAGGTGTTCCTCTGTCGTCATAGTTAATGAAGAGCTAGCGGCAATAAGTGCTCATGGAATATGTCTATCGCCTAAGAGGTCCCTTGTAGGATCGACGGAGTGACATTCGCTAGCTCACCCGGTGTAGCGTACATTCATCGAATGGTTCGGCTGCCGGGTTCGTCCGTTGCGGTCTAGGAAGGAGATTTGTGTGATGCGAGCACTGTAATAACTTTAGTACTTACCCAGTGACGGCGGATTGAGGACAGATCGGAGGAAGCCTGTTAGTCCGGTTCCTGGCTCGTCCAGGTCTGTCCGGGCTGTGAGCGAGAGAGGTCCCTCTCTCGTACAACAACATAGGGGACCGCATGTTGTGGTTCAGATATTTTACATTCGGAGCATATGTCCGCCGCTCGGGACGCTCCTTTATATTGACAGTCCGAGAGACTGTCGATAATGCTTCCTCATCCTCACAGCAGTGCACACGACCGCACATTGGCTACGTGACCTCGAGTATCCGACCAGTTTCGTCATTCAGTGATTCCACGGCGAACAGGTCACGCCATCCGGTAGCCAAGGGACACGAGGCCTATACACTCCGTTCGCTCGCATAATAGTAGTATGCACGGGGTAACGATCACGGAGCTTCCAGCGGCAATGCATCGTAAGACCGCTTCTCCACAGGCCTCAGTGACGGACGTGCTATCCAAGTTAGCACAGTTTTTCGCAGCATCCCAGCAATCAACAGTTTCTCGGTCGGATCAGGAATTATCCGACGGCGCTGGGTCGGTGCGGTCCGCGGTTGCATTAGGTTCGGACGACCGAATGCTTTATAGGGTCTGACAGGATGGCGAAAGGGATTCGGACGATTTCGAGTTTTCCCTTTCGGAACATCGGAAGCTGCCATACATTTCTTCTGGCATTATCTTCCAGTGGTTGTTCCTTCGGACTACATTGCTGTGATTTTGGATAAGAGACTTATAGCGTCATTGGACACGGAATTTTGGATCGGTTCAGGGACATTGTCCCTGACTTACCGACACAGTCCAATAATGTCATTAGAACATGTGTATTATTTATCGACGCTATATATATATATAAGCTTGCTACCAAGCATGATAGTTTAGTTTCTTGTCCGCAATGCTCAATTCTGCCTTTTATCATTTATAGGAATAATTTATTTTGGCAGAACAGGGCATACCGAGAGTTCATATGCGTCTAGACGGCGTGGTTAAAGACTGCTAATTATCTTTTTCGCCATCTATGTCTTTTCCAACCACAATGTTGGAAACGACAATGAGGTCTAATAGACTTAACTTAGACGCTTTATCATACGTAATCCACCTTACTGAGGCGTTATCATTACGTCTTCAAGAGAAAGAATTCCGGGATATGATCCTCAATGTGATTTCTTTTGAGGGCAGTAGTTTGTTCACATATAACTCCGCCCTTCAGTGGCTACCTGGAGTTGGGTAGATGTGACGCAGCCCTAGCTACATCCACGCGCGTGGATAGTAAGGTGAAGAACTCTCTCAGAGTCGCTTCGGTCTCGGAGAAGCTTCTCTTCGACGGCAACTTTTCAGCAATCCATGAATTTCTCGATTTACACGTTCTCTTGTCTATCTAGTGTAGCATGAGATTCAGACTGGGGCAAACATTCGGTGGTTGACTCAGGGAGTGCCACTGCAGTTGCCGGATCCGAGTTTTATAATTATGACGGTTGCCAGTCAAACAGGTTGGGATACAATATTGATCCCAACGGGTTCGAAGTGCCAGGGTCTTTGGGTTCCGCAGTCTCTAGGCAAGCACTTATCTTCCACGGAATAATGTTTTTTAGGCTTGCTTTATGTCATTGGATGAACATTATTCAGAAACGCATGTCCAAATCCTGTCCGTTAATACGACAGTAGTGGCGTATCTCCGGAACCAGGGAGGCACTCATTCGTTTCCGTTATTCAATTTAATGGAAAGAATCCTTCTGTTTGTTATAGTACACCAAGTTCTGCTTCGGTACGTCATATTCCGAGTCGTCTGATTGTATTACCGGACTCCCTTTCACTTATGGGTCACTTGTTGCCGTCAGAATGGACTCTCAACAAACAAGTATTCAATCAGATTTGCTATCAATGGGAGCGCCCAATGATAATTTATTTACGACACAACTTGCTAATCAATTGCAGACGTATGTGTTTACATATCCGGATCTCTGAGCTTATGTTGTTAACGCTCTATTGATCTAATGGGACGGAATGATAGGATATGCGTATCCTCCTGCGCTGTTGTTTCAGCAAGTATTGCTAAGATAAACAACCACAATACTTTTCTGTTGATAGCATCTCTGTCTTCACAGAGACCGTGGGTAAATTTACTGTGAGGTCTACTGTGGGACTTAACGCGAAAACTTCCTCCATGAGAGGATCTTTTTTCGCTGGGAAAAATCGTGTCAACTTCATCACAACCCGCAAGGTCTCAACCTTCACGTATTCCGTTGTGTGGTCCTTATTGCATTGTAAGCATTGTACTGGACGAGCTTTGGATGCGATTTCTTACTGTAGGAGAACCTCTTCTTCGCTATACTATGCGGCTAAAGTGGAGGCTCTTCTGTCGTTGGTGTAGGGATCACTATGTTGATATTGTTGATTCCTCCATACTAGTCATTGCAACTTTCTAGTATACTTGTTTGACAAGATCTACTGCAGCCTGTTACTATTAGGGTTATAGGTTTATGTTATCTCATACCTATGCACTCTATGATAGTTTACAATTGAGTCTTATGTCTCTTTATCTAAGTCAGTTAGTAACTTGTCGATAATTAGACTTAGAATCATTAGATTAAATTTCTATACGGAATTTAACTTCGGTTCTTATTTAGCTAAGTAATCATTTGAGCCTCTGGAAACAGTAGTTTTCAAATTCTGACCTTTTAGACAGTAATTCTGTTGGCTTCTCTTTTACTGAAGAGTCAGTGAGCTTCATGCACTATCGGTGGATGATTCTCACTTTCGTAGTTTCGGAATCACTACTTCCTTTACTATTTAGGTTGGATTTTTGCATAAGAGTCAGGCTCCTAATAATATCCGGAACCTATTGTTATTAAGGTCCTTTCGTCTTCGTACGGGCATAAGCCTTTACTCTGTCCAGTTAGAGTTCACGTATTTATAAACAGATATCTGTTTATTACTACGGGCGTAAGCTTCTTCTGTCTTTGATGCCTAATAGAAGGACGTTACGCTCCATTCTATTGCTAATGGATTCAATTAACTATCGATACTGCTTATGGTATATCATTGACTCAGCAGTTGTGCTTGAGATTTCGGCTCATGAAGTAAGAGTTCTTCTACATCTTGGGCTTACATTAATAGTGTCGCTATTATAGATTTTTGAAGGCTGCTTATTGCGCTCAGCCATCCACATTCATGAATTTTTATCTCAGAAATATCGAGTCCATTTCTGGAGGCCTCTATTGTTAGGTCTATTATCTACTGCTCAGAATGTCATTCACTTAACAGTTGCTACTATAGCTGTCAGAATGGACTCTCAACAAACAAGTATTCAATCAGATTTGCTATCAATGGGAGCGCCCAATGATAATTTTTTTACGACACAACTTGCTAATCAATTGCAGACGTATGTGTTTACATATCCGGATCTCTGAGCTTATGTTGTTAACGCTCTATTGATCTAATAGGACGGAATGATAGGATATGCGTATCCTCCTGCGCTGTTGTTTCAGCAAGTATTGCTAAGATAAACAACCACAATACTTTTCTGTTGATAGCATCTCTGTCTTCACAGAGACCGTGGGTAAATTTACTGTGAGGTCTACTGTGGGACTTAACGCGAAAACTTCCTCCATGAGAGGATCTTTTTTCGCTGGGAAAAATCGTGTCAACTTCATCACAACCCGCAAGGTCTCAACCTTCACGTATTCCGTTGTGTGGTCCTTATTGCATTGTAAGCATTGTACTGGACGAGCTTTGGATGCGATTTCTTACTGTAGGAGAACCTCTTCTTCGCTATACTATGCGGCTAAAGTGGAGGCTCTTCTGTCGTTGGTGTAGGGATCACTATGTTGATATTGTTGATTCCTCCATACTAGTCATTGCAACTTTCTAGTATACTTGTTTGACAAGATCTACTGCAGCCTGTTACTATTAGGGTTATAGGTTTATGTTATCTCATACCTATGCACTCTATGATAGTTTACAATTGAGTCTTATGTCTCTTTATCTAAGTCAGTTAGTAACTTGTCGATAATTAGACTTAGAATCATTAGATTAAATTTCTATACGGAATTTAACTTCGGTTCTTATTTAGCTAAGTAATCATTTGAGCCTCTGGAAACAGTAGTTTTCAAATTCTGACCTTTTAGACAGTAATTCTGTTGGCTTCTCTTTTACTGAAGAGTCAGTGAGCTTCATGCACTATCGGTGGATGATTCTCACTTTCGTAGTTTCGGAATCACTACTTCCTTTACTATTTAGGTTGGATTTTTGCATAAGAGTCAGGCTCCTAATAATATCCGGAACCTATTGTTATTAAGGTCCTTTCGTCTTCGTACGGGCATAAGCCTTTACTCTGTCCAGTTAGAGTTCACGTATTTATAAACAGATATCTGTTTATTACTACGGGCGTAAGCTTCTTCTGTCTTTGATGCCTAATAGAAGGACGTTACGCTCCATTCTATTGCTAATGGATTCAATTAACTATCGATACTGCTTATGGTATATCATTGACTCAGCAGTTGTGCTTGAGATTTCGGCTCATGAAGTAAGAGTTCTTCTACATCTTGGGCTTACATTAATAGTGTCGCTATTATAGATTTTTGAAGGCTGCTTATTGCGCTCAGCCATCCACATTCATGAATTTTTATCTCAGAAATATCGAGTCCATTTCTGGAGGCCTCTATTGTTAGGTCTATTATCTACTGCTCAGAATGTCATTCACTTAACAGTTGCTACTATAGCTGTCAGAATGGACTCTCAACAAACAAGTATTCAATCAGATTTGCTATCAATGGGAGCGCCCAATGATAATTTTTTTACGACACAACTTGCTAATCAATTGCAGACGTATGTGTTTACATGTCCGGATCTCTGAGCTTATGTTGTTAACGCTCTATTGATCTAATAGGACGGAATGATAGGATATGCGTATCCTCCTGCGCTGTTGTTTCAGCAAGTATTGCTAACATAAACAACCACAATACTTTTCTGTTGATAGCATCTCTGTCTTCACAGAGACCGTGGGTAAATTTACTCTGAGGTCTACTGTGGGACTTAACGCGAAAACTTCCTCCATGAGAGGATCTTTTTTCGCTGGGAAAAATCGTGTCAACTTCATCACAACCCGCAAGGTCTCAACCTTCACGTATTCCGTTGTGTGGTGCTTATTGCATTGTAAGCATTGTACTGGACGAGCTTTGGACGCGATTTCTTACTGTAGGAGAACCTCTTCTTCGCTATACTATGTGGCTAAAGTGGAGGCTCTTCTGTCGTTGGTGTAGGGATCACTGTGTTGATATTGTTGATCCCTCCATACTAGTCATTGCAACTTTCTAGTATACTTGTTTGACAAGATCTACTGCAGCCTGTTACTATTAGGGTTATAGGTTTATGTTATCTCATACCTATGCACTCTATGATAGTTTACAATTGAGTCTTATGTCTCTTTATCTAAGTCAGTTAGTAACTTGTCGATAATTAGACTTAGAATCATTAGATTAAATTTCTATACGGAATTTAACTTCGGTTCTTATTTAGCTAAGTAATCATTTGAGCCTCTGGAAACAGTAGTTTTCAAATTCTGACCTTTTAGACAGTAATTCTGTTGGCTTCTCTTTTACTGAAGAGTCAGTGAGCTTCATGCACTATCGGTGGATGATTCTCACTTTCGTAGTTTCGGAATCACTACTTCCTTTACTATTTAGGTTGGATTTTTGCATAAGAGTCAGGCTCCTAATAATATCCGGAACCTATTGTTATTAAGGTCCTTTCGTCTTCGTACGGGCATAAGCCTTTACTCTGTCCGGTTAGAGTTCACGTATTTATAAACAGATATCTGTTTATTACTACGGGCGTAAGCTTCTTCTGTCTTTGATGCCTAATAGAAGGACGTTACGCTCCATTCTATTGCTAATGGATTCAATTAACTATCGATACTGCTTATGGTATATCATTGACTCAGCAGTTGTGCTTGAGATTTCGGCTCATGAAGTAAGAGTTCTTCTACATCTTGGGCTTACATTAATAGTGTCGCTATTATAGATTTTTGAAGGCTGCTCATTGCGCTCAGCCATCCACATTCATGAATTTTTATCTCAGAAATATCGAGTCCATTTCTGGAGGCCTCTATTGTTAGGTCTATTATCTACTGCTCAGAATGTCATTCACTTAACAGTTGCTACTATAGCTAGGTAGGCTGTCTGTTTCGGCAGTGACTCCGTTCTGCTGCCCTCTTCGCTCTGGGCTATTTGACCCAGGGCAAGAAAAAGGGGGGGGGGGAGGGTGTTCCCTTGGGTCACCTGTTTTACTATGAAACCAAGGGGATACCTCCTCCGGAGTTAGTAATTCTGAGCTGTTATTGGGATGTTTTTTTAGTGAGAAGTTTATGTTTTAAAAATTCATTCAGGTCTTAGTTTTTAAAGTATAGCTTTTGAATATAGCACGTGTCAACGGACGTTATTATACAATCCTCAGACACTTTTAAGAAGTATAAAGAGTCTCTATTTTCTAGACTTTATTTATTGGCTTACTTTAAAAATTATTAGTATAAGGATTATACTAGATATTAATAGAGTACATGGATGTATGATGCTCAATTTTGGAAGGTGTTGTATCTTTCTAATTTATCATAAATATGAAAGATACATGTAAGGCCTAATACTTCTTTTTCCCTAGAGGGGATGACTCTATTTTTTATATTGAGCGTATTCCAACTTGCTCTATGTCCTTGGCCCTCCAGCCTTTTTACTATTCAGCTATGTCTGGGTCATTGGTACAGTATAAAAATGTTAAAAAATTTATAGTAATTTATATATTTTTTATACTTACCAATGACCCAGACGGGGATGGCCCTCCCAGGAGTTGGGAACTCATACCTCCCCGCTGAGTACATAGCGCTTACCAGGCACTGGTTATAAGAATGATTAATGGCGCCAATTTCGGAACATCCTTGACACTGCACTTGCGCAGTAGAGGTGAAGTGTGGAGGGCCATTCAGGACATGTTTTCTTTGGTTTTAGATGCAAATTTTGGGGATTGGGGCGCAAAATTTGTGTTTGGCCCTATATTTTAAGAGTTAGCACCAGCTATGTCTGGGTCATTGGTAAGTATAAAAAATATATAAATTACTATAAATTTTTTAACTCTCGAGGCATGGGCCTGTTGTGGTCATTCTTGCTATAAAGTTACACTGCTTGTTCAGTGTTTTCCTCTCTCCCTTTCCTTAAGTCCCCCCTTGCTATTCTCCCATGCTTTTGGCATTTTTTCTGTAATATTATTACTAAAATTTCTTGGGAGTTTTAGCTGGATAACAGAATGAATTCTGTTCTTTTCCCCATGTTTACGTCCACACCCATGGGTGTTTAGGCGTAGTGTTCGGCATCTACCATCTGATGTTCAGCAGTTTCTTCTCTGGAAGTCTCTGTTTTGCATCAGATAGTGTATTATTGGTAACTGATTTCGGGCCAGGGTTATCAGTGCCTGGAGTCATGTTTCTGGTGTTTTTACACTTCTTGTTTACATTGACAACAGTCTCTGTGGAGGGGGATTTTTTGTCCTTGTGTTAGTTTAATCATAACTGGATACATTATTATTATTCGTAAGTGTTGCATTAATTTTTTAAATATTTTTAAAATTTTTGTCCACACTTAGGCTTGGGATCCATTGAGGTTCAATGTTACTTTTCAGAAACTTGGGCTTTTCTGAAAAAATATTTTTTCAAAAAATTTTTTGATTTCAATTATTTTTTCTATGTTAATGGATCATGTTATTATGTAGTTTTGTTTTCAGGGGTTGGTGCGAGTACTAGGACTTTGTATTCGTTTCACAATGAAAGGATATTGTTCAATTGTAATAAGAGGAAATCTTCCTCTGACTTTCATAATCATTGTATAAATGTAGTCAGTGTACTCACACTAACTCCTGTTCAGTATGTGTTAATTTCGATGACAACATGGGAAGCGTGTGTCACGGTATGTTAGCGGGGAAATGGCCATGCCGGTCCTTTCTCCGCAGGGTCACTCTAGTTTATCAATCTCTATTTCAGACGAACAAGAACAGGGTGATGTATCCGTGATGGCTTCCAAATGTGTGCCTCCGTCATCACAATTAATGAAGAGCTAGCGGCAAAGTGCTCATGGAAATACGTCAATTGCCTAAGAGGTCCCTAGTAGGATCGACGGCCTTTGACATCCGCTAGCTCGCCCGGTGTAACGTCCATTCATCGAATGGTTCGGCAGCTGGGTTCGTCCGTTGCAGTCCAGAAAGGAGTTTTGGGTGATGCGAGCACTATAAATCAACCAAGTGCACACCCAGTGACGGCGGATCAGAGGAGAGAACGGAGGCAGCCTATTAGTCCGTAGGCCCCTCTCTCGTACAACAACATCTGGCCCCAGATGTTGTGGTACAAAATGTTTCGCATTCGGAGCATACGTCCGCCGCTCGGGACGCTCCAGTATATAGACAGTCCGGAGAGACTGTCAATAAGGCTTCCTCATCCTCATGGCAGCACACACGACCGCACCTTGGCTACGTGACCTCGGATATCCAGCCAACTTCGCCAATCAGAGAATCCACGGCGACCAGGTCATGCCATCCGGTTGCCAGGGACACGAGGCCTGTAGACTCCGGACGTTCGCATAAGAAAAGTATGCAGGAGTCAACGTACACAGAGCTTCCAGCGGCAAAGCATCGTAAGACCGCTACTCCACAGGCCTCAGTGACGGACGTACTATCCCGAATAGCACAACTTATCGCAGCATCCCAGCGACGACAGAATCTCTGTCGCATCATGTAATATCCGACGACGCTGGGTCAGTACGCTCCGCTGAAGCATCAGGTACGGACGTCCGAAAACTTCATAGGGTCCTACAGGATGGCGAAAGGGATTCGGAGGATTTCGAGCTTTCCCTTTCGGAACAATTTAAGCTACTGTACATGTCATCCGGCTTTGTCTTCTAGAGGTTGTTTCATCGGACCAGAATGCTGCGATGCCGGATAAGAGACTGATAGCGTCGGTGGACACAAGAATTTTTTGATCAGTTCAGGGACATCGTCCCTCAGTTTCCGACACAGTCCAATAATGTCACAGGAACTTTCGAATTATTGAACGACGCTATATATATTTATGCTTGCTATTTAACAAGCAAGTCTGGTTTCTTGTTTGCAAAAGTTACCGTGATGTCTTTCAAAAGTGTGCCTCTGTCGTCATAGTTAAATGAAGAGCTAGCGGCAATAAGTGCTCATGGAAATACGCCAATCGTCTAAGAGGTCCCTAGTAGGATCGACGGCGTTGACATTCGCTAGCTCACCCGGTGTAGCGTCCATTCATCGAATGGTTCGGCAGCCGGGTTCGTCCGTTGCGGTCCAGGAAGGAGATTTGGGTGATGCGAGCACTATAATAGACAATAGTACACACCCAGTGACGATGGATCAGAGGAGAGATCGGAGGAAGCCTGTTAGTCCGGTTCCTAGCTCGTTCAGGTCCGTCCGGGCTGCGAGCGAGGGCGGTCCCTCTCTTGTACAACAACATCTGGGACCGGATGTTGTGGTACAAACGTTTAGCATTCGGAGCATATGTTCGCCGCTCGGGACGCTCCGTTCTATAGACAGTCTGAGAGACTGTCGATAAGGCTTCCTCATCCTCACGGCAGCGCACACGACCGCACCTTGGCTACGTGACCTCGAGTATCCGGCCAGCTTCGTCATTCAGGTATTCCACGGCGAACAGGTCACGCCATCCGGTAGCCAAGGGACACGAGGCCTGTACACTCCGGTTGCTCGCATAATAGAAGTATGCACGGGGTAACGTACATGGAGCTTCCAGCGGCAAAGCATCGTAAGACTGCTTCTCCACAGGCCACAGTGACGGACGTGCTATCCAAAATAGCACAACTTATCGCAGCATCCCAGCAAACGACAGAATCTCTGTCGGATCAGGAATAATCCGACGACGCTGGGTCGGTTCGCTCTGCTGAAGCATCAGGTACGGACGACCGAGCACTTCATAGGGTCCGACAGGATGGCAAAAGGGATTCGGACGATTTCGAGCTTTCCCTTTCGGAACAACAGAAGCTGCCATACATTTCTTCCGGCATTATCTTCCAGAGGTTGTTCCGTCGGACTAAAATGCTGCGATACTGGATAAGAGACTAATAGCGTCATTGGACACAGAGTTTTTGATCGGTTCAGGGACATCGTCCCTGAGTTGCCGACACAGTCCAATAATGTCACTAGAACATTCGAATTATTGAACGACGCTATTTATAAGCTTGCTACTAAAACAGGCTAGTCTAGTTTCTTGTCCGCAAATGCTCTAAATCTGCCTTTCATCAATTCTAGGAATAAATTTGAAATGGCAGGACAGGGCATACCGAGAGTTCCTCTGCGTCTAGACGACGCTGAAGACTGGGTATTGTCTTTATCGCCGTCTATGTCATTTCCAACCACGACGTTGGAAACGACAATGATGTCTAACAGACTTAACTTAGACGCTTTATCATACGTAGACCACCTTACTGAGGCGTTATCATTACGTCTTCAAGGGAAAGAATTCCAGGATATGATCCTCAATGAGATTTCTTTCAAGGGCAGTAGTTTTTCCACGTATAACTCCGCCCTTCATTGGCAACCTGGAGTTGGTTAGACGTGACACAGCCCTAGCTACATCCACGCGCGTGGATAGTAAGGTGAAGAACTCTCTAAGAGTCGCTTCGGTCTCGGAGAAGCTTCTCTTCGACGGCTACCTTTTTCGGCAATCTATGAATTGCTCGATATACACGTTCTCTTGTCAATCAAGTGTAACAAGAGGTTCAGACTTGGGCAAACATTCGGTGGTTGACTCAGAGAGTTCCACTGCAGTTGCCGGATCCGAGTTTTACGATTATGACGGATGCCAGTCAAACAGGTTGGGGTACAACATTGATTCTAACGGATTCGAAGTGCCAGGGTCTTTGGGTTCCGTAGTTTTCTAGGCAAGCACTTGAACTTCCAAGAATGATGTTATTTTGGCTTGCACTCTGTCATTGGATGAACATTATTCAGAAACGCATGTCCAAATCCTGTCCGATAATACGACAGTAGTTGCGTATATCCGGAACCAGGGAGGCACTCATTCTGTTCCATTATTCATTTTAACAGAAAGAATCCTTCTGTTTGTTCTAGAACACCAAGTTCTACTTCGGTCCGTGATATTCCGTGTCGTCTGATTGTATTAGCAGACTCCCTTTCACGGAAGGGTCGCTTGTTGCCGTCAGAATGGACTCTCAACAAACAGGTATTCAATCAGATTTGCTACCAATGGGAGCGGTCAATGATAGACTTATTTGCGACACAACTCAACAATCAATTGCAGACGTATGTGTCACCATGTCCGGATCCCCGAGCATATATAGTTAACGCTCTATTGATCTCGTAGGACGGAATGATAGGATATGCGTATCCTCCAGCGCTGTTGATTCAGCAAATATTGCTAAGATAAAACATTCACAATACAATTCTGTTGGTAGCATCTCTGTCTCCACAGCGACTGTGGATAAATGTACTCAGGTGTCTGCTGTGGGACTTACCGCGAAAACTTCCTCCACGAGAGGATCTTTTTTCGCTGGGGAAATCGTGTCAACTTCACAACCCGCAAGGTCTCATCCTTCATGTATTCCGTTGTGCGGTCCTTCTTGCACGGCAAGCATTGTACAGGACGAGCAGTGGACGCGATTTCTAACTGTAGGAGGACCTCCTCTTCGCTATACTATGCGGCTAAAGTGGAAGGTCTTCCGTCGTTGATGTAGGGATCATTATGTTGATATTTTTGATCCCTCCATACCAGACATTGCAAACTTTCTAGTATACTTGTTTGACGAGATCAACTGCAGCCTGTTACTATTAAAGGTTATAGGTCTATGTTATCTGATACCTATGCACACCATGATAGTTTACAATTGAGTCTAATGTCTCTTTATCTAAGTTAGTTAGAAACTTTTCGATAAATAGACCTAGAATCCTTAGATTAATTCCTATACGGAATTTAGCTTGGGTTCTTATTAAACTAAAGTAACCATTTGAGCCTCTTGACAGTAGTTTTCAAATTCTGGCCTTTTAAGACAGCAATTCTCTTAGTTTTCTCTTCTGCTTCATGCACTATCTGTGGACTATTCTCACTTTCGTAGTATCGGGAACACTATTACCTTTACTACTAATGTTGGATTTTTGGTTAAGAATTAGGCTCCTAATAAATATCCGGAACCTATTGTTATTAAGGCCCTTCCGTCTTCGAACGGGCCTAGGCCTTTACTCTGTCCGGTTAGAGCTTTATGTATTTATAAACAGATCTCAGTTTATCAGTAAGGACGTAAAGCTTCTTCTGTCTCTGATGCCTAATAGAAAGGACATTACGGTCCATTCTATTGCTAGATGGATTCAATTAACTATCGGTACTGCTTATGATAATCTATCTTTAACTCAGCAGTCTGTGCTTAAGATTCTGGCTCATGAAGTAATAGCTCTTTCTACATCTTGGGCTTCTGCTAATATAGTTGCTATTACAGATTTAATGAAAGCTGCATATTGGTCTCAGCCATCCACATTCACGAATTTTTATCTCAGAAATATTGAGTCCATTTCTGGAGGCCTGCATTGTTTAGGTCCATTATCTGCTGCTCAGAATGTCGTTCACTTAACAGTTGCAACTATAGTTATGTAGGCTTTCTGTTCTGGCAGTGACTCCGTCCTGTTGCCCTCTTCGCTCTGGGCTATTTGACCCAGGGCAAGGGGAAGGGGGGGGGGGGAGGGTGTTCCCTTGGGTCCCCTGTTTTATAATGAAAACAAGGGGATACTTCCTCCGGAGTCAGTAATTCTGAGCTGTTACTGGGATGGTTTTAAAGTGAAAAGTTTATGTTTTAAAAATTCATTCATGTCATAGTTTTAAAGTATAGCATTTGAATATCTCACGTGTCAAACGGGCGTTAATATACAATCCTCGGACACTTTTAAAAGAGTATAAAGAGTCTCAATTCTCTGGACTAACTTTATTTATTGGCTTACTTTAAAAATAATTAGTATAAGGATTATACTGGATGTTAATAGAGAACATGAATGTTATGATGCTCAATTATGGAGGGTGTTGTGTCTTTCTAATTTATCATAAATAAGAAAGATACATATAAAGCCTAATACTCCTTTTCTCCTCGAGGGGATGACTCTATTTTATATAGTTGAGCTTATTGGATTTTCCTCTATGTCCTAGGCCCTCCAGTTTTTTTTACTATTCAGCTATGTCTGGGTCATTGGTACAGTATAAAAATGTTAAAAAATTTATAGTAATTTATATATTTTTTATACTTACCAATGACCCAGACGGGGATGGCCCTCCCAGGAGTTGGGAACTCATACCTACATAGCGCTGACCAGGCACTGATTGTAATAATGATAAATGGCGCCAATTTTGGGACGTCCTTGACACTGCGCATGCGCAGTAGAGGCGAAGTATGGAGGGCCATTCAGGACATGATTTCTTTGGTTTTAGATGCAAATTTTGGGGAATGGGGGGCAAAATTTGTGTTTGGCCCTAGATTTTTAAGAGTTAGCACCAGCTATGTCTGGGTCATTGGTAAGTATAAAAAATATATAAATTACTATAAATTTTTTAACTTCCTTCTAATAATTTATGGGAGAGTGCCTACAGGTGCTCTCCCATTAATTGTTACAAGGCAAACATTTGTGAACAAATTTTAACGACTAAAAATAATTTGGCACTTTACCAGTTAACCCTTTAACCAACGTAGACGATTTCAAAATTTATTATTTTAAATGTAATTTTTTATTTTTTTAAAAAAAATTTCAACGAAACCACATCATGTGACCCCTCTTTGGAACGAGCTTGACGGGATCGTTCCAAAGAGGGGTCACATGATATGGTTTTGTTGAAATTTTTCGAAAAATAATATTTTTTCAGCTGCCGAATTTGAAAATAACGCGGGCGGATGCGGGCGATTCATTGGGTAAAGGGTTAAATGGCCAACATGAATATAAACAGTTGGCTACCCTTGACTTTATATCTATGTTCTGGTCATGATTAGCCAATGTGCAGAAAAATGTGACCTTAAACACCAATAAATAAGTATCACAGAACTCACACCCCATCAACAAACCAAAATGACATGGCATAGACTCACATCCTAACATCACACAAACACACCTATTTCTGTATTTTTTTTTATTCCTCGCTGACAAAGTCGGGAGGGCATATTGAAATGGTGTCCATCCATCTGTCCCAGCATCTGTCAGTGCATCAGTCTGTCCTTCTGCACAAACTTTGTCTTGCTAACTCCTCCTATAGTTTTCAGTAAATTTATACGAAACATGGTCTGAAGTATCAGTATCAAGTGTAGATGTGCAACGAATTTTTGCATTGTTACGACCCTTGGAAATAGCAAAAATTTCCATCACAAAGGCTTGTCCGCTTATCTCCTCCTGCATTTGTTATTAGATTTTTTTAAAAACTTGGCCTGAAGTATCACTATCAAGTGTGAATGTGCATGTGGTCAAGAATTGTCCTTGCGACTCATTTGGAAATAGCAAAATTTTCATCACAAAGGCTTGTCCACTTAACTCCTACTACATTTTGTATTGGATTTTTACAAAATTTGGTCTGAAGTATTATCAGTATTAAGTGTAGATATGCATGTGATCATGAATTTTCAATGCAACAAATTTTTGCATGGTTACAGCCCTTGGAAATAGGAAAATGTCCTCTACAAAGACTTGTCTGCTTTACTCCTGCATATTTTTATACTGTACCAATGACCCAGACATAGCTGGTGCTAACTCTTAAAAATATAGGGCCAAACACAAATTTTGCCCCCCAATCCCCAAAATTTGCATCTAAAACCAAAGAAAACATGTCCTGAATGGCCCTCCATACTTCACCTCTACTGCGCATGCGCAGTGTCAAGGACGTCCCGAAATTGGCGCCATTAATCATTCTTTGTTTGGCCCTTCATCAGTTAACATCTGACTGATCTTTGTGCTTGTCAATCTCAGTTTAAATGATGCCAGACACATAAATATTAGTGAAATGGTGATTCTAAGGAGGATATAGAAGGAGGAGAGGAAAAATGAGTGACAGAAAATAATCAGGGCTGTAACTTAAAATTTTTTGATGAAATTATGTTAAGTTACCTATTTTCGAGGCAACTGCCTGTTGTGGTCATTCTTGTTATCAAGATTACACTGCTTATTCAGTGTTTTCCTCTCTCCCTTTCCTTTAAGTCCCCTCTTGCTATTCTCCCATGCTGTTGGCATATTTTCTGTAATATTATTACTAAAATTTCTTGGGAGTTTTAGCTGCATAACAGAATGTATTCTGTTCTTTTCCCCATGTTTACATCTTCACCTATGGGTGGTTAGGCGTAGTGTTCTGCATCTACCATCTGATGTTCTGCAGTTTCTTCCCTGGAAGTCTCTGTTTTGCATCAGATAGTGTATTATTGGTAACTGATTTCGGGCCAGGGTGCCTGGAGTCTTGATCTAGTGTTTTTACACTTATTGTTTACATTTCCAACAGCCCTCTGTGTGAGGGGGGATTTCTTGAAAATAATATCTTGATGTTAATTTAATCATATCTAGACACATTATTATTGTTCGTAAGTGTTGCATAAATTGTTTAAAATATTTTTAGAATTTTTGTCCACACTTAGACTTGGGATCCATTTGGCTCAACGTTACTTTTCAGAAACTTGAGCTGTTCTGAAAAAATATTTTTTCAAAAGTTTTTGATTCAATTATTTTTTCTGTGTTAATGGATCTTGTTATTATGTATTTTGATTGTCAGGGGTTGGTGCGAGTACCAGGACTTTGTTTTCTTTTCTCATTGAAAGGATATTGTTCAATTGTAATAAGAGGAAATCTTCCTGTGACTTTTATAATCATTGTATAATGTAGTCAGTGTACTCGCACTAACTCCTGTTCTGTATGTGTTGATTACAATGACAACATGGGAAGCGTGTGTCACGGTATGTTAGTGGGGAATTGGCCATTCTGGTCCTTTCCCCGCAGGGTCACTCTACTTTATCAATCTCTATTTCAACCGATCATGATCAGGGTGATGTATCCGTGATGTCTTCCAAAAAGTGTGCCTCCGTCGTCACAATTAATGAAGAGCTAGCGGAAAAGTGCTCAGGTAATACGTCAATTGCCTAAGAGGACCCTAGTAGGTTCGACAGCCTTTGACGTCCGCTAGCTCGCCCGGTGTAGCGTCCATTCATCGAATGGTTCGGCAGCCGGGTTCGTCCGTTGCGGTCTAGAAAGGAGTTTTGGGTGATACGAGCACTATAAACATCCATGTGCACACCCAGTGACGGCGGATTAGAAGGGAGAACGGAGGAAGCCTTTTAGTCCGGTTCATAGCTCGTCCAGGCCCATCCGGGCTGCGATCGAGAGAGGCCCCTCTCTCGTACATCAACATCTGGCCCCAGATGTTGTGGTACAAAATGTCTCGCATTTGGAGCATACGTCCGCCGCTCGGGACGCTCCGTTATATAGACAGTCCAGAGAGACTGTCAATAAGGCTTCCTCATTCTCATGGCAGCGCACACGACCGCACCTTGGCTACGTGACCTCCGATATCCAGTCAACTTCGCCAATCAGAGAATCCTCGGCAACCAGGTCACGCCATCCGATAGCCAGGGACACGAGGCCTGCAGGCTCCAGACGTTCGCATAAGAAAGTATGCGGGAGTCAACGTACACGGAGCTTCCAGCGGCAAAGCATCGTAAGACCGCTTCTGCACCGGCCTCGGTGACGGACGTGCTATCCCAAATAGCACAACTTATCGCAGCATCCCAGCAACGACAGAATCTCTGTTGCATAATATAATATCCGAGGAATCTGGGTCGGGACGCTCCGCGGAAGCATCAGGTGCGGACGTCCGAAAATTTCATACGGTCCGACGGGATGCCGAAAGGGATTCGGAGGTTTTCGAGCTTTCCCTTTCGGAACAACATAAGCTGCTGTATATGTCATCCGACTGATAGCGTCGGTGGACTTAGAAATTTTTGGTTCGGTTCAGGGACATCGTCCCTCAGTTCCGACACAGTCCAATAATGTCTCAGATACGTTCGATTTATTGAACGATGCTATATATATTTTTTATATGCTTGCTATGTACAAGCATATCTGGTTTCTTGTTCGCAAAATTACTGAGATGTCTTTCAAAAGTGTGCCTCTGTCGTCATAGTTAATGAAGAGCTAGCGGCAATTAGTGCTCATGGATTACGTCAATCTCCTAAGAGGTCCCTAGTAGGATCGACGGAGTTGACATTCGCTAGCTCACTCGGTGTAGCGTCCATTCATCGAATGGTTCGGCAGTCCGGGTTCGTCCGTTGCGGTCTAGGATGGAGATTTGGGTGATGCGAGCACTATAATAGACTTTAGTACACACCCAGTGACGACGGATTAGAGGAGAGATCGGAGGAAGCCTGTTAGTCCGGTTCCTAGCTCGTCCGGTCCATCCGGGCGGCAAGCGAGAGAGGTCCCTCTCTCGTGCAACAACATATGGGACCGGATGTTTTGGTACAGACATTTCACCTTCGGAGTGTATGTCCGCCATTCCGGACGCTCCGTTATATAGACAGTCCGAGTGACTGTCGATAATGCTTCCTCATCCTCACAGCAGCGCACATGACCGCACATTGGCTACGTGACCTTGAATATCCGGCCAGCTTCGGCATTCAGTGATTCCACGGCGAACAGGTCACGCCATCCGGTAGCCAAGGGACACGAGGTCTGCACACTCCGGTCGCTCGCATAATAGAAGTATGCACGGGGTAACGAACACGGAGCTTCCAGCGGCAATGCATCGTAAGACCGCTTCTCCACAGGCCTCAGTGAAGGACGTGCTATCCAAAATAGCACAGCTTATCGTAGCATCCCAGCAAATGACAGATTCTCGGTCGGATCAGGAATAATCCGACAGCGCTGGGTCGGTACGCTCCGCTGTTGCTTCAGGTACGGACGACCGAATATTTCATAGGGTCCGACAGGATGGCGAAAGGGAATCGGATGATTTCGAGCTTTCCCTTTCGGAACAACAGAAGCTGCCATACATTTCTTCCGGCATTATCTTCCAGAGGTTGTTCCGTTGGACTACATTGCTGGATAAGAGACTAATAGCGTCATTAGACATGGAGTTTTGGATCGGTTCAGGGACATTGTCCCTGAGTTGCCGACGCAGTCCAATAATGTCTTTAGAACATTCAAATTATTGAACGACGCTATATATATATAAGCTTGCTATCAACATGCTAGTATAGTTTCTTGTCCGCAATGCTCTATTCTGCCTTTCGTGAATTCTAGGAAATAATTGTTTATTGGCAGAACTGGGCTTACTGAGAGTTCCTTTGCGTCTAAGATGGCGAGACTCAAGACTACAATTGTCTTTTTCGCCGTCTATGTCAATTCCAACCACGATGTTGGAAACGACAATGATGTATAATAGACTTAACTTAGACGCTTTATCATACGTACACCACCTTACTGAGACGTTATCATTACGTCTTCAAGAAAAAGAATTCCAGGATATGATCCTTAATGGGATTTCTTTCAGGGGCAGTAGTTTTCCACGTATAACTCCGCCCTTCAGTGGCAACCTGGAGTTGGTTAGACGTGACGCAGCCCTAGCTACATCCACGCGCGTGGATAGTAAGGTGAAGAACTCTCTCAGAGTCGCTTCGGTCCGAGAAGCTTCTCTTCGACGGTAACCTTTCAGCAATCTTGAATTGCTCGATATACACGTTCTCTTGTCTATCAAGTGTAACAAGAGATTCAGACGTGGGCAAACATTCGGTGGTTGACTCAGAGAGTTCCACTGTAGTTGCCGGATCCGAGTTTTTTGATTATGACAGATGCCAGTCAAACAGGTTGGGACACATTTTGATCCCAACGGATTCGAAGTGCCAGGGTCTTTGGGTTTCGTAGTTTTTAGGCAAGCTCTTTACTTCCAAGGAAGAATATTATGTTGGCTTGCACTACGTCATTGGATGAATTTTATTCAGAAACACATGTTCAATCCTGTCCGATAATACGACAGTAGTTGCGTATATCCGGAACCAGGGAGGCACTCATTCGGTTCCGTTATTTATTTGAACGGAAAGAATCCTTCTGTTTGTTATAGAACACCAAGTTCTGTTTCGGTTCGTCATATTCTCGGTCGTCGGATCGTATTAGCAGACTCCCTTTCACGTAAGGGTCGTTTGTTGCCGTCGGAATGGACTATCAACTAACAAGTATTCAATCAGATTTGCTATCAATGGGAGCACCCAGTGATAAATTTATTTGCGACACAACTCTCCAATCAATTGTAGACGTATGTGTCACCGTGTCCGGATCCCTGAGCATATGTAGTTAACGCTCTATCGATCTAGTAGGACGCGATGATAGGATATACGTATCCTCCAGCGCTGTTGATTCAGCAAGTATTGCTAGGATTATTCATTCACAATACAATTCTGTTGGTAGCATCTCTGTCCCACAGAGACGGTGGATAAATTTACTTAGATGTCTACTGTGGGACTTACCGCGGAAACTTCCTCCACGAGAGGATCTTTTTTCGCTGGGGAAATCGTGTCAACTCTATCACAACCCGCAGGGTCTCAACCTTCACGTATTCTGTTGTGCGGTCCTTCTTGCATAGCAAGCACTGTATAGGACCAGCAGTGGACGCGATTCCTAACTGTAGAAGGACCTCCTCTTCGCTATACTATGCGGCTAAAGTGGAGGGTCTTCCGTCGTTGGTGTAGGGATCTTTATGTTGATATTTTTGATTCCTCCATACCAGACATTGCAAACTTTCTAGTATACTTGTTTAACAAAACCATCTGCAGCCAGTTACTTTTATAGGTTATAGGTCTATGTTATCTGATACCTATGCACACCATGATAGTTTACAATGGACCCTAATGTCTCTTTATCTAAGTTAGTTTGAAACTTTTCGATAAGAGACCTAGAATCGTAGATTAATTCCTATTCGGAATTTAGCTTGGGTTCTTATTAACTAAAGCAACCATTTGAATCCTTGGGACAGCAGTTTCAAATTCTGGTCTTTTAAGGCAGCGATTCTCTTAGCCTTCTCTTCTGCTGAAGAGTCAGTGAGCTTCATGCACTATCGGTGGACGATTCTCACTTTCGTAGTATCGGGAACTCTATTACCTTTACTACTAATGTTGTATTTTTGGTTAAGAATCAGGCTCCTAATGATATCCGGAACCTATTGTTTTTAAGGTCCTTCCGTCTTCCGTCTTCGAGCGGGCATAGGCCTTTACTCTGTCCGGATAGACCTTTATGTATTTATTAACAGATCTCAGTTTATCAGTAGGACGTAAAGCTTTTTCTGGCTCTGATGCCTAATAGAAAGGTCATTACGGTCCATTCTATTATTTAATGCATTCAGTTAACTATCGGTACTGCTTAGGATAATCTATCCTTAACTCAGCAGTCTTAAGATTTCGGCTCATGAAGTAAGAGCTCTTCTACATCTTGGGCTGACATATAGTTTTGCTATTATAGATTAAGTAGGCTGCATATTGGTCTCAACCATCCACATTCACGAATTTTTATCTCAGAAATATTGTATCCATTTCTGGAGACCTGCATTGTTTAGGTCCATTATCAACTGCTCAGAAGTTGATCACTTAACAATTGCAACTATAGCTATGTAGGCTTTATGTTCCGGCAGTGACTCCGTCCTGCTGCCCTCTTCGCTCTGGGCTATTTGACCCAGGGCAAGAAAAAGGGGGGGGGGGGGAGGGTGTTCCTTTGGGTCACCTGTTTTTATTATGAAAACAAGGGGATACCTCCTCCGGAGTTAGTAATTCTGAGCTGTTACTGGGATTGTTTCCTAAGTGAAAGTTATGTTTTTAATTCATTCATGTCATAGTTTTAAAGTATAGCATTTGAATATGTCATGTGTCAAACGGATGTTATTATACTATCCTCGGACACTTTTAAAGAGTATAAAGAGTCTCAATTCTTTGGACTAACTTTATTTATTGGCTTACTTTAAATATAATTAGTATACGAATTATACTGGATATTAATAGAGAGCATGGATGTTATGATGCTCAATTATAGAAGGTATTGTGTCTTTCTAATTTGTCATAAATAAGAAAGATACATGTGAAGCCTATTTCTCCTTTTCTCCTACAGGAGATGACTCCATTTTTTATAGTTGAGCTTATTGGATTTTCCTCTATGTCCTGGGCCCTCCAGCCTTTTTACTATTCAGCTATGTCTGGGTCATTGGTACAGTATAAAAATCTGAAAAAATTTATAGTAATTTATATATTTTTTATACTTACCAGTGACCCAGACGGGGATGGCCCTCCCAGGAGTTGGGAACTCATACCTCCCCGCTGAGGACATAGCGTTTACCAGGCACTGATGGTAAGAATGATTAATGGCGCCAATTTCGGGACGTCCTTGACACTGCGCATGCGCAGTAGAGGTGAAGTATGGAGGGCCATTCAGGACATGTTTTCTTTGGTTTTAGATGCAAATTTTCTGGATTGGGGGCAAAATTTGTGTTTGGCCCTATATTTTTAAGAGTTAGCACCAGCTATGTCTGGGTCATTGGTAAGTATAAAAAATATATAAATTACTATAAATTTTTTCAGTTTTCATTGATTTTTTAGCTGCGACTAGCAGCTCTATAATATCAGTCTGTCGGTCTGTCTGTCGGTCTGTCGGTCAGTCTGTCAGTCTGTCTGTGACCAACTAGATTCAAAACTCAATAACTTTTGAAATACTTGATGGAATGACTTTATATTTGGCATGTAAGTGTATCTTATTGATGTCTAGCCACTGTTCAATGCATGTGTTGTTCAAAATATTTTTCTTGGAGTTATGGCCCTTGATGAACTTAGAATTTTGTGAGATTGCACCACCTGTCGCAGCTACGGCGTCGATGTCGCGATTTTTGTGAAACTTGGTGTGCAGTATGAGTATGATGTGTACATGTGCATATGGAGAGGAAATTTCGATTCAAATAATTTTTCCAGAGTTATAGCCCTTGTCGACTTTGAATTTACCGAAATTGCAAGTTTTTGGAAGATATCTTCAGTCGCGATTAAAGAATTAAATAATTTATTCCCCGCCGACAAAGTCTGGAGGGGGATATTGAAATACTGTTTGTTCGCCTGTCCGTCTGTCCAGCCCTACATCACAAACTTTGTCTTCATGCTTAACTCCTCCAACAGTTTTCAGTAGATTTTTACGAAACTTGGTCTAAAGTATCAGAATCAAGTGTAGATGTGCATGTGGTCATAAATTTTCATTGCAACAAATTTTGCATGTTACTTTCCTTTGAAATAGCAAAATTTCACTCACAAAGGTTTGTCTGCTCAATTCCTCCTACATTTTTTATTGGATTTTTACGAAACTTGGTCTGGAGTATCAGTATCAAATGTAGATGTGCATGTGGTCAGGCATTATCAATGCATTGTCATTGCGACAAATTTTGCATAGTTATTGCCCTTGGTAATAGCAAAATTTTCACCACAAATGCTTGTCTGCTTAACTCCTCATGCATTTTTTATTAGCTGAACTTTGGCGAAGCCAAATTTGAGCTTATGCCATGGCCCGTCGTCCGTCTGTCCATCAACAATTGGATACGGCTCGGGCTAGAGGCCGTATTTATGAACCGATCTTTACGAAACTTCTTGGGTACCTTTGTTATGACCGTGGGACGAGAACTTTCATATGAAAGCTCTGATTTGAATAATTTTTTATATGAATGTTTAGTACCATGGGATACATCACATATAATACGGGTCTTTTTCTCATGCGTAAATTATGCAAATTAGACTAACTTTGATGTTTTTTGGTGTTACTTTCAGCACTGTAAGTGCAAATGCCAATACGGCTCGGGCTAGAGGCCATATTTATGAACCGATCTTTACGAAACTCCTTGGGTACCTTTTGTTATCACCGTGGGGTGAGAACGAGTGTTTTTGGGTCCGGTCCGAAATTCAAGATGGCCGATGGCAGCCATTTTGTACAAAATTTGGTGCAATCAGATTTTTGCACAGAACTTCCATATGAAAGCCCTGATTTGAATAATTTTTTGTGTGAATGTTTAGTACCATGGGATACATCACATATAATACAGGTTTTTTTCTTGTGCAGAAATTATGCAGTAAGTACACATGTCAATACGGCTCGGGCTAGAGTCTGTGTTTATGAACCGATCTTCACGAAACATCTTGGGTACCTTTGTTATCACCTTGGGACGAGAACGAGTGTCTCTGGGTGCGGAGCAAAATTCAAGATGGCTGTCAGTGGCCATTTCGTACCGAAATTAGGTCTAATCAGTTTTTTGTACACAACTTCTATACGGCTCAGGCTAGAGGCCGTATTTATGAACCGATCTTTACGAAACTTCTTGGGTACCTTTGTTATCACCGTGGGATGAGAACGAGTGTTTTTGGGTGTGGTCCAAAATTCAAGATGGCCTTCAGCAGCCATTTTGTACCAAATTTAGTGCAATCAGTCTTTTGTACAGAACTTCTGTATGAAAGTTCTGATTTGAATAAATTTTTGTATGAATGTTTAGTAACATGGAATACATCACATATAGTACGGGTTTTTTTCTCGTGCAGAAATTATGCAAATTAGATGAACTTTGATTTATTCAGTGCTACTTATACACTGTAAGTGCACATGTCAATGCGGCTCGGGCTAGAGGCTGTATTTATGAACCGATCTTCACAAAACTTCTTGGGTACCTTTGTTATCACCTTGGGACGGGAACAAGTGTTTCTGGTTGCGGTCCAAAATTCAAGATGGCCGCCAGTGGCCATTTTGTACCGAAATTAGGTCCAATCAATTTTTTGTCATAACTTCTACACAGCTCATATTTGTGAACTGATCTTCACGAAACTTCTTGGGTACCCACCTTGGGACAGGAATGAGTGTGTTTTGGGGTGCCTTTGTTATCACTATGCTATGAGAACAAATATTTTGGGGTTCAGTCAGACCCACTCTGGGACTCAAAGATTTTTTTCTAGTTTAGCATCTGACTGTCACCCACCTTTACAATACTTTACCTATACATTTGTTACAGGCAACGGTCAGTATTTATGTACAGATCGTTACAATACTTTATATGTACCTTTGTTATCAGGTCATTGCCTAGATGTTTGTCATTGCTGTGTCACATACTATACATGTACATGTCTTTGTCTTGACAAGTTGAGCTACAGTGTCATTGACACTTTCATTGCATATGGAAAGGCAGTTTTGATTCAAATAATTTTACGAGAGTTATATCCCTTGCCAACTTTGAATTTTCCAAAATTGCAGGTTTTTGGAAGATATCTTCAGTTGTGTTTAAAGAAATTAAATAATATTTGGTGTGTCACATTATTGGGTATGAATACATGTCCAGGTCGATAATGAGGTTATGCCTATCATAACATAAAAGTTTGCGGGAGATATGGATGTCATAATAGACTGGCTTGTTACTTTTGTACTCTCCCATCGTAACTGTTATGGACTTTTTTTACCACCCTCACTTTTACCCAGGTCAGTCAGAATAGTATAGTCGGGAAAGGGCCCACAGAACTTAACTCTTTTCTCCATTTGTAAGTTATTTAACTTTTACCCCACAACAGCAAGGCCTCTGGTTAAACACTGGAATAGTTTGACACTTCTGATGCCCCCAAAGAGGCCCTTAAGTGTGTTATATATCTATATATATACCTGGAACTTAAGCACCCCCTGAAATGTTTCATGACAGTGAAGTTGCTGTTACTGATTATTATGTTTTAATGATTGCTATGTCATGCAGTACATTTCATCTATTGAAACATGATGTTTCTGGTTGATAGCGTATCCCAAACACATCCCCTCGTCCACGTGAAGCATGCTTCCCATGAATGTCACAAAAAAACCCACTATCCCCCACATGTAATATCTGGGTATAAAACAAGAAGATTTTTCACTTCTTTTATCAATAAATGTTGACATGACAAGGAGGAGACTGTCAGAGGCACTAAGATGGCAAATCGTTGGCATGCATGCAACAGGCATGTCATTCAAAGCTATTTGAAGACAACTTGGCTGTAGTCATTCTGTTATCAGCAGACTTGTCTGAAAACATCAACAAACCAACTACATTAAAGACCTCTCCCTGTGAAGATCAGAGCCTGGTATGCCTTGTTTGGCGTGAACCCTTTGCTTCAGTTGGTCTCTTGAAATGTCTTTGGCTTTCCAACAGGCATTTGTGCAACAGAACTGTCCGAAACCATCTCAAAATACTGGGTATGAGGACCAGAAGGGTCATCAAGCATCCAGCTCGGTCCGATCAGCATCAAAGACGAGGTTTGGGGTGGTGTATCACACGACAACATTGGAATCTAAAGACATGGAGGAGAGTCCCTTGGTCAGACGAGAGTAGGTTTCCACTTCACATCATAGAGGGTTGCATGAGAGTGTGGAGGCATAGAAATACTGCTTACTTGCACAGGAACATCAGGCCTACTGTTCCTTATGGTGGAGGATCATTAAAGATCTAGAGATGCCTCTCTCATGATTGTAAACTTTATATGGTGACTGCACGTGGGAATCTCGGTGGTCATCAGTACATCCGGGACATTCTCAATCTGGTTGTGCCTCATTTTGACAACCACCTGTTGGCTACCAGTACTTGCCCTGTATTCATAGACAACAATGCAAGGCCACATCATTCCATTGCTGTGAGAGCATTCCTTCAGAACGTTATTACAACACTACCTTGGCCTGCAATGAGCTCCGATTTGAATCCCTTAGAATACATCTGGGACTTTCTTGGGCATCGTGTGCATGCAAGGGATCTGCCTGCGCAGAATTTGGCTGATTTTAAAGCCGCGTTGCATGAGGAGTGGTAGCAGTTCCCTCTGGACCATATCGGAAGGCTTACTGGTAGCATTAGGAGGAGGGTTCAGGCTGTCATCCGGGCACATGGTGGATACATTCGCTACTGACGTCAGACACTGCTGTTATGTTCAGGAGATGACAAGTTACATTTGTTGTCAGTAATTACCAGCATTGTTTCATCATGGACCATTCCAGCACCATACTTGTCGAGAGAACAGTTTTCCATCAAAACCATCAGTGACAGATGTGTTTAATTAGTGCCATTAAAATACTGCATATTTTCATTATTGTGTTGTCTTTCATTTGTCAATAGACCATTCTTTCCGCATACAATGACTTTTGGCCATCTGAAAGATAGCATGAAAGTAATGATAGTTTCTATTAACACCACTGTGAAAAAAACAGGGGGTGCTTAATTAAGTTCCAGGTGTATACATGTTGCAGTCATGCCTAGCCATTGTGAAGAAGTAAATGGCCTTAAACACCAATAAATAATAATAATAAATAACGGTTAATAGGGATGGGGTGGGGTGAGGCATACATCTGATTTGTCCCCGGCTGGGATGGCTCAACTTCGTTGCTCAAGTCCCAACTGACCAAGTATTCCAACTACATCATCAAGGCATGCCTTCGTTGAAGGCATGCCTTGATAACGTAGTTGGAATATTGGTCGGTCGGGATTATAATTCAAGCTGCGTTGTGTCCTTGGGCAAGACACTTCATACCGATTGTTCGCATAGGGGCACTGTGGTGCTGTGTACTAAGGCATACTGTACGTCGATGGTTCACTTGTCTTCAACAAATGCTAATCTTGCTTGTGTGGAGTTAGTACATTGACGAGTCTGGCAGTTGCTCGCTGTTGATCGGTGGTTCTCTCCAGGTATCAACTGCAACATGTCTAACTGCTGGAAGTGTACTCCTAACCAGAGCTGGAGACAGATGATCAAAGCTACCAACTGTTAATATTATTGCATCCTTTGGAATATTGCCCACCCGTGGAAAATGACCAGTCCACGGTGTCCATATGGTATAGCAGTACTAAATATATAGGGAACCATTATAATGTTTATGTGAAAAAAATTATGAGTACATCATTTTGATTTGAGCATTCAAATTTCTTTGTCAACTATAGCCCTTCATACAACTTTTCATGCCTCAAAATGGGGAGAGGGGGAGGGTAACCTCATTGTATCCTTGGGCAAGGCACTTAATCTCGATTGCCCACATGGTGGTGCTGTGTACTAAGGCGTACATCACAATTCTTTCCAGGTACTTCCTCCACCCTTAAAACTGTCCGACTTGAGGTAAACCTGGCTATTAAAAGTGTTGTTAAATCCAAATAAATAACTGGCCATGTCCAAGTATTTCTTCACACGAATTATTGCTCTTGTTGGACTTTCTTGTCATCTCATTACTTGTCTCTACATTTCAAAGAAAATTGGCACTCTCCAATACATTGTAACAAAACAAAAAGATTTTATGATTTCATATTCTTCAATAATTTGGCTCTTCCTGAATGGAAAAGACATTTGGTATTGTACTGGAAATTTTTTTTTTTTGTCTTCTTTCTTTTCTTCCAACACTTTACAAGAGCAGAATTATCAAAACGCTCTTACAGATTTCGTTGAAACTTTCCAAGATTATAGATGGCTACACTTTGTCTTGACAATAAGCTTTTCACTTTGGGAAGATCTTTTTTCGGCCAGAACATGCCCAAAAATGCTCAATTTTTCATTGGCCAATATCTCCGGATCCAAATGGCGGATGACCTGAAATTTTCGTACGCTTTTCCATAAAGATCTGGTAAAAAAAGTTTATCAAAACTATATTTTTATACTGTACCAATGACCCAGACTTAGCTGGTGCTGACTCTAAAATATTAAGGGCCAAACGCAAATTTTACCCCCCAATCCCCAAAATTTGCATCTAAAACCGAAAATTACATGTCCTATATGGTCCTCCATACTTTTACCCCACTGCGCATGCGCAGTGTCAAGGAGGTCTCGAAATTGCCTCCAAAAGTCATTCTTTGTTTGGCCCTCAATTCAGTTACAACTGACTGATATTTGTGCTTGTAAATCTCAGTTTAAATGATGCCAGACGCATAATTATGAGAGAAATGGTGGAAATATGTGGAGAGGAAAAAACAGTGGAAACAAATGTTCAGGGCTGTAACTTATAATTATTTTACAAAATTATTCATGTTACCTATTTTCAAGGCATGACCTTGTTGTCGTCATTCTTGCTATGAATGTTCCATTGTTTAATCAGTGTTTCCTCTCTTAGCTTAGCTTATTTTTTGTAATGTTTATTACTAAAATTTCTTGGGAGTTTTGGCTTGGTAACAGAATTATTTTCTGTTTTTTCCCCACGATTACGTCCTCACCCCAGGGGTGTTTAGGCGTTTTGGTCTGCATCTACCATCTGATGTTCTACAGTTTCTTCTCTGGAAGCCTCTGTTTTGCATCAGATAGTGTTTAAATTGGTAACTGATTTTGGGCTATGTTTGTTTCAGTGCCTGGAGTCATGTTTCCGGTTTGTTGACACTTTTGCTTATGTTGACAACTGTTACTTCTGACAGTGATTACTTGTCTTCTGCTTAATTTAGTTCATATCAAGATACATTAATATTGTCCGTAAGTGTTACATTAATTTTTCCAAATCATTAAAAAAATTTGCCCCCTGGGCCTTCACTCGAATAACGGACTCAGTAATGACTCATTTCCGAACTTATTCATCTGCGATAACGTCGGCCTACCTGGACAACATTCATACAGGTACAGCAATGAGTTAACGCTTCAGAACTATGTGCAGAATCTGCTTCTATTGCTCCGACGTCTCGGGTTTCTTAAGTAAACGAGGAGAAGTCGGATCTGGTATCATCCAAGTCATTCACCCACCGGTCTCGTAACGCACAACTTTTTCGTTCATCTGCCGCTACCCAGAACAAAATTTTTCAGTTGTTGTGCTCACTATTGTCTTCACTCAGACAAGTCTCAGCGAGAGATCTTATGAGACTGATATGTTTAGGCGGGACTGCCGCGATTTTATTCTGATGGGGCGGTTACGCATTGGTCCTCTCCAAATTTCTTTAATTCAGTATTGGAGGGTGAAGATTCTTTAGCTCAATACGGACATCGTCTTGTCTAATCAAGTAAATAAGAGATTCAGACTTGGGCAAGTTTTCTGGGCTTAATTCAGGTAGTTCCACTGCAACTACCGGATCCGAGTTTTGCAGTCTTGACGGATGCCAGTAAACAGGTTGGGTCGTTTTCATTGAGCCCAACGGATTGAAGTGCCAGGGTCTTTTGATTCCGTAGTTCCTTATCAAGCACTCAAACATCAAGTATGATGTCATTTTGGCTTGCGCTACGTTATTGGACAACATAATTCAGAATGTTCATATGCTAATTCTATCCGACAATTCGACGGTATTAGCATATTTGTGGAATTTTAGAGGCACTCATTCCATCCTGTTATTCATGTTAACAGAATGAATCTTTCGGTTGCTACTAGAACATCAAGTTCTCCTATCAGTCCATCGTATTCCGGGTCATCCGAATATATTGGAGGACTCCCTTCACGGATGGGGCCGTTTGTTGCCGCCAGAATCGACTTTCAACAAACAAGTTTTCAATCAGATTGCTACCATGGCGAGAGGCCAATGATCGACTTATTCACGACGCATCTCAACAATTAGTTGCAGACGTATGTGTCATTATGTTTGGATCTTCGAGCGTTTGCAATAAACGCTCTATCGATCTTATTAGACGGAATAATAAGATATGCGTATCTTACAGCGTTGTTGATTCAACAGATTTTGCTCCAGTGTAATTATTTCAATGCAAATTCTGTTGGTAGCTTCTCTAGCTCTACAAGACTGTGGACTATTTACTCAGGCATCTGTTGTGGGACATGCCGTGGAAGCTTCCTCCACATTTCGGTCCATTCTATGGTCAGATGGTTTCAATCTACATTCAGTTCTGCTTATGATTATTTCTTTATTCAGCAGTCTGTGCTTTAGTTTAAGCTCATGAAGTAAGAGTTCTTCTACTTCATGGACTTAAGCTATTAATATGGTTATTACAGATTTAATAAGGGCTGCATATTAGTGTTAGCTCTCCATTTTCACAATTTTGTATCTGATAATATTGAGTCCTTTTCTGCAGATCTACATTGTTTAGGTCCGCTATTTTTTACTCTGAAGATCATCAACTAAATAGTGGCTACTATGTGTGTATAGGCTTTCAGTACCGGCAGTGACTTTGTCCTGCTGCCCTCTTTGTTCTGGAGTATTTTATCCAGGACAAGGGAAAGGGGGGGGGGGGGGGGGGGGTGTTCCCTTAGGTCACCTGCATTATAGTGTAAAGTAAGGGAATACCTCCCTTGGACTTTTCGTAATTCCATGTCGGTTCCGAGATGATTTTAGGATTAAGCCTATGTTTACTCATCTGTGTAATATTTTTTAAGTGTTGATTGGTGTGAATCATTCGTATATATCACATGATTAATTGAGCGTTAATATACAATCCTCGAACACTTTTAAATGAGTATATAGAGTCTCATTTCTCTAGACTCCCACTTTTGTTGGCTTTCCTTAAAAAATATTAGTATAAAGGGTTATACTAGATGTTTATAGACATCATTGATGTTATTATGCTCAATTACAGAATAGTATTGTGTCTTTCTTTTTTGTTACAAATAAGAAAGATACATGTAAGTCTATCTCTCCTTTTCTCCTTAAGAGGATAGGTCTGTTATAGGTAATTGAGTCTATTGGATTTTCCTTATGTCCTAGGCCCTCCAATCTTTTTACTATTCAGCTAAGTCTGGGTCGTTGGTACAGTATAAAAATGTTCAAAAATTTATAGTAATTTATATATTTTTTATACTTACCAATGACCCAGATGGGGATGGCCCTCCCATGAGTTGGGAACTCATTTCTCCCCGCTGAGTTCATAACGCTTACCAGGCACTGGTTGTAAGAATGACTTTTGGCGGCAATTTCGAGACCTCCTTGACACTGCGCATGCGCAGTGGGTTAAAAGTATGGATGACCATATAGGACACGTAATTTTCGGTTTTAGATGCAAATTTTGGGGATTGGGGGGTAAAATTTGCATTTGGCTCTTAATATTTTAGAGTTAGCACCAGCTGAGTCTGGGTCATTGGTAAGTATAAAAAATATATAAATTACTATAAATTTAACTTTTGTACCAAAGTTTTCCAAAACATCAAAAAAAAGGCCTGAAAATCAAACATTTTGGCCTACAATCTCGGCGCTGTGAATTAGCAGAACATCAGTAATGGAATGGACTGAATAGTAAGAATGTAATGTATCATTATCATAAATGCAAAAGAAATTTTGATTTTATCCACAATGTGTCCAAAATGGCTGCCAAACGTGGAAAAAAGCACTCAAATTTTCATTGACCAAAATCTTCTGGTCCAAATGGGTTAATGACCTGAAATTTTCACAAATTTGTCATAAATACACTTTTCCATAACCTACTGGTAACAAAAGTTTACCAATATGATTTTTTCTGCCAAAATTTCTCAAAACATCAAAAAATAGGTCTGAAAATCAGACATTTTGGCCTATAATCTTGGCACTATGAATTAGCAGAATAGCAGTATAATTTTCATAAATGCAAAAGAAATTTCATTTTTTAGTCAAGTTGTGATGAAGTCAACCTCGACTTATAGTTTGATAAATGGCGGGTGGGCGGTGCGGGCATCAACAATTGGTTTCCAGATGATAACTTGATAATGGTTCAACCCATGTTCATGAAACTTCATAGGTAGGTTGGTATCAGTGAGAAGAAGAACCCTATTAATTTTGGACTTGCTTGGTCAAAGGTCACAGTGACCTTGAGTTAGTAAATTGTAAACAAATGGTTTCCGGATGATAACTTGACTACGGTTAAACCCACATTCATGAAACTTCATATGTAGGTTGGCCTTCATGAGAGGAAGAAGCCTATTTATTTTGGACTCACTAGGCCAAAGGTCAAGGTCACAGTGACCCTGAACATAATAAACCAAAACAATTGTTTTCCAGATGATAACTTGATAATGGTTCGACCCATGTTCATGAAACTTCATAGTTAGGTTTGCATCAGTGGGAGGAAGAACCCTATTTATTTTGGACTCGCTAGGTGAAAGGTCAAGGTCACAGTGACCTTCAACCTAGTAAATCGTAAACAATTGGTTTCCGGATGATAACTTGATAATGTTTCAACCCATGTTCATGAAACTTCATAGGTAGGTTGGCATCAGTGAGAGGAAGAACCCTATTTATTTTGGACTTGCTAGGTGAAAGGTCAAGGTCACAATGACCTTCAACATAGTAAATTGTAAACAATTGGTTTCCGGATGATAACTTGAAAATGGTTTGACCCATATTCATGAAACTTCATAGGTAGGTTGGCCTAGGTGAGTGGAAGACCCCTATTTATTTTGGACTCACTGGGTCAAAAGCCAAGGTCACAGTTACCTTGAACATAATAAATTGTAAACAATTGGTTTCCAGATGATAATTTGACAATGGTTCCACATACGTTCATGAAACTTCATAGGTAGGTTGGCATTGGTGCAAGAAAGAGCCCTATTTATTTCGGTATCACTAGGTCAAAGGACAAGGTCACAGTGACCCTTCACATAGTAAATTGTAAACAATTGGTTTCCGGACGATAAGTTGATAATGATTAAATTAAACCCATTTCTGTGCTGTCACAACTCGACAATTGATCGGTGATCCTATCGGCATTTTATTCACAATGAGTCCAAAATGGCCGTCAAGCAAGATAATTTTCAATTACTAGATCTCATAACTAATAAATGATGGGTTAACATATGTTCCATCACTCTACTCTGTGATCATAGTGGAATGACATATATCCAAAGATGCTGGGCGAGCAACTGTTAGACTATCCAACATACTAACTACACACAAACAGGGTTACCAATGGTTGAAGACAGGTGCACCGTGATCATAGTGGAATGACATATATCCAAAGATGCTGGGTGAGCAACTGTCAGACTCTCCAACATACTAACTATACACAAACAGGGTTACCAATGGTTGAAGACAGGTGCACCATCGACATGCAGTACGCCTTAGAACACAGTGCCACCATGCTTTCACGTGGGCAATCGGGATTAAGTGCTTTGCCCAAGGACACAATGTAATTGCCGCAGGTGTGGGATTTGACCCCCCCTCCCCCCCCCCCCCCCAAAAAAAAACAAAATTATCATCCCCCCCCCAACCCCTCCATGTTAACCCATTAGGGAACATTGGAGATGAAATTTTAGATAATAAGGGAAAATTGAAATCTTGCGATGACGCATGGGCCTGGGGAGGGGGAGTCAAGATTCAACATTAGAGCTTGGGGAGGGGTCGAGACTCAAGATGCAGCAGAAGCAGTGGCGTGGGGACCAGAGGGTAAGAAGGCATCTACCCCACCACCTACCACACACACACACACACAAAGGAAGAAAAATTTAGGCCTGACATTCTGAGGTGGACAATCGTACAATTGTACCAGAGCACTATCGCCCAACTCCCGTTACCGTATGAATGTTTAACTCTTAATCTACTGACTATATTTTTCCATCAAAGCATATCATAGCTGCTCCATAGCAGCCATGACTAGATTTTAATTTAAGAGGGACGGTGGTGGTTCAGTAGGTAGAGATGCTGGCTGCAAGCCGAGAGGTCCCCAGTTCGAATCCCACCTGTGGCAACCGTGTTATGTTCTTGGGCAAGACACTTAATTCCATGTGGGGGCACAGTGGTTTTGAGTACTAAGGCATACTGCACGTCGATGGTACACTTGTCTTCAGCCAATGCTAACCCTGCTTGTGTGGAGTTAGTACATTGGTGAGTCTGACAGTTGCTCACCATTGCACAGTGGTTCTCTTCAGGTACTCTGGCTTCCTCCACATGTAAATCTGTCCAACACGAAGTGACCCTGGCTGTCGAAAGTGTTGATAAACCCCAATAAATAAATAAATCTAAATTTAACTCAAGAAATCATTGGTGAAAAAATCCATTCAACTTACAGTGTGGAAATTGGATCAAATATGCCTAGATTATACAAATTTTGTCCTAGGCAGGAAGATCTGCCAGCAGCATGCAAGGAGTTCAGGTTTGTCCCACCATTTGTCAAATAAAACATTATTGGCATGTTCAAAAGTGCAAATAAATATCAATTGTTACAGGTGGGCTGTTAGTATTCGCCTGTGTGTCATAGTCTAGTTTTTCCTCTCGAGTATTCAAGACTGTGTTTATTAGCCTGTGTTGTATTCATCTGTGTTGCATAGTCAGGGGTGCTGGAGCTGCTCCGACCACCCCGACCAATGTCGGGGCAAAACATTTGCCGATCATGACATTTTGTGATCGACCTTCAGCCGAACGTCATTCATATCAAATAACTAGGCTATGATTTTTAGCTCACCTGAGCGAAGCTCAAGGGGAGCTTTACTAATCACTTTCTGTCCGGCGTCCGTCGTCCGGCGTCCGTCGTCCGTCGTCGTCCGTCCTGCGTTAACTTTACATTATCGACTTCTCCTCCTAAACCACTAGCCCAATTTTATTCAAATGTTGGCTAAATGTTTATTACCTAATGCCAATTCAGATTTGTTCAAATGAAGTTGCCCCTCCTCCTGGGTGGTGCCACGCCCCAAGGGGCACCAAAATCTTGTAAATCTTCTTCTCATGAACCAGCAGTAGCAGAGACTTGATATTTGGTGTGCAGCTTCCTTTTGAGGTGTAGACTCAGATTTGTTCAAGAGAAGTTTGTGGGGCTATACTTGGCGTCGTTATGAGAGGGGCAAAATTTTTTGCCCCGCCCAAAATTTCTATTTTCCAAACCGAGAGGCTGATTTGAAACCAAATTTTATGTGAGGGCTTATTGGGGTCATGAGTACTTGATTTATGCAAAAAAAAATTTTCCCCGCAGCCCCCCGTGGGAACCGCAGGAGCTAAAAATAGAAAAAAATTAAAACGCCCATATCTCCAAAACTGCACAGCGCACTGAGAATTTTTATTTGGTGTGCAGCTTCCTTAGGACCAACAGAAAGGATTGGTAAAAAAAAAATTGCCATCGGTTTTATCATAGGGTACAGTTTCGGGACTTTGAAAAAGTGCTGAGTAAGCACTTTTTAACACTGTATGCAATGGGAAAAACATTAAAAAAATCTTCTTCTCCAGATCCAGCAGGCAGAATCTTTTGATATTTGGTATGCAACATTGTAGGGTGGATCTGATTCAAGTTTGTTCAAATCGGGCCCCCTGGGTTTCATATTTGGGCTCAGTATAGGAGCCCGATTTCGAACTTAGTGCATTTCAGGCAAATTTCTTAAAAAATCTTCTTCTCCAGAACCAGCAGGCAGAATCTTTTGATATTTGGTATGCAACATTGTGGGGTGGATCTGATTCATGTTTGTTCAATATCGGCTCCCTAGATTCATATTTGGGCTCACTATAGGAGCTCGAATTCGAATTTAGTTGCATTTCAAGCAAATTTATTAAAAAATATTCTTCTCCAGATCCAGCAGGCAGAATCTTTTGATATTTGGTATGCAACATTATGGGGTGGATCTGATTCAAGTTTGTTCAAATCGGCTTCCTAGATTCATATTTGGGGCTCACTATAGAAGCTCGAATTCGAACTTAGTGCTTTCAGGCAAATTTCTTAAAAAATTTTCTTCTCCAGATCCAGCAGGCAGAATCTTTTGATATTTGGTATGCAACATTGTGGATGGATCTGATGCAAATTTGTTTGAATCGGCTCCTAGATTCATATTTGGGGCTCACTATAGAAGCCCGAATTCGAACTTAGTGCATTTCGGGCAAATTTCTTAAAAAATCATCTTCTGCAGATCCAGCAGGCAGAATCTTTTGATATTTGGTATGCAACATTGTGGGGTGGATCTGATTCAAGTTTGTTCAAATCGGCTTCCTAGATTCATATTTGGGGCTCACTATAGAAGCTCGAATTCGAACTTAGTGCATTTCAGGCAATTTTCTTAAAAAATCATCTTCTCCAGATCCAGCAGGCAGAATCTTTTGATATTTGGTATGCAACATTGCGGGGTGGATCTGATTCAAGTTTGTTCAAATCGGCCCCCTGGATTCATATTTGGGCTCACTATAAAAGCTCGAATTCAAACTTAGTGCATTTCGGGCAAATTTCTTCAAAAATCTTCTTCTCCAGATCCAGCAAGCAGAATCTTTTGATATGTGGTATGCAACATTGTGGGGTGGATCTGATTCAAGTTTGTTCAAATCGGCCCCCTGGATTCATATTTGGGCTTAATATAGAGAGTGCATTTCGGGCAAATTTATTAAAAAATATTCTTCTCCAGATCCAGCAGGCAGAATCTTTTGATATTTGGTATGCAACATTGTGGGGTGGATCTGATTCAAGTTTGTTCAAATCGGCTTCCTAGTTTCATATTTGGGCTCACTATAGAAGCTCGAATTCGAACTTAGTGCATTTCAGGCAAATTTCTTAAAAAATCTTCTTCTCCAGATCCAGCTTCAGAATCTTTTCATAATTGGTAAGCAGCATTGTGGGGTGGATCTGATTCAAGTTTGTTCAAATCGGCCCCCTGGGTTTATATTTGGGCTCCGTATAGGAGCCCAAATTTTAACTTAGTGCATTTCAGGCATATTTCTTAAAAAATCTTCTTCTCCAGATCCAGCAGGCAGAATCTTTTGATATTTGGTATGCAACATTGTGGGGTGGATCTGATTGTGATTCATGAACGTATTTATTTGTAAAGTTGATAGAATCTTAGACAAAATTTTCAGAAAAGATCTACTATAGAAGGGATGGTATCCAGTGTGAAACCGTTTACACCAAATTCTAGCAGTGCTAATGCATTATTCACACATATCTCCGTTCAAATTTTATGACCCCTCATTGGAACACACGCATTCAGCTCATTCCAACAAAGGTCATATGCCAATGTTTTTGAGACAAAGGAATAAAAATTTTAGTTATTCATGAAATTTTTAGGCAACTGTTGTCTGTTATTCACATTGCTTCATGAAATTTCAGTACTTTTAGAAGTTAGCTCAGTAATCAAGGGTTAATTCCCCTTAATTAAATGTCGCCTCTAAAAAACAACCACTTTGCATATCTTACCTTTTTACCAGCATAACTGCCAAAACTTGTCTGCATTCTTCGCAAAAATCGCTATTCAAATTTAATTTTTGTCTCTTAAACATACATGTACTTATCGCTTGTAAATACCCCATTGGAATGAGCTTTTTGAGCTCATTCCAATGAGAGGTCGCACACCATGCTTTTTGAGTCAAAAAAGCAATTTTTTTAGTTATTCCAGAATTTTGTACGTAAAACACAGCTTTATGACTTCACATTAAAATGAGCTCTCTAAGCTTGTTCCAATCAACATTCACGCACTATGTCTTTCACACAAAAAATAAAATTTTCCATTTATTCAGGAATTTTGTTTGCAAGAACACTCTTACCCCCCCCCCCCCCCCCACACACACACACACACAAACACAGACACACACACACACACACACACAAACACAGACCACACACATCTAAAAGTTCGTCAGCAAAAAAACAGTTACTTCAGTTTTTAAATGCATTATAGGAACAACTTGCCTAATCAAATTTAAATACTTTTGCGTCATTCTGTATCTAGAACAAACCATTTACCATATCTTTACGCAAAATTCTCCAGCATCATTCACAAAAAAAACACCATTATTTATATATTCACATTTCTGTCTTAAAAATATACCTGATCTTCCCATACCCCTATTGGAATAAGCTGTTTGAGCTTGTTCCATGATGATAAAAAAACTAATATTTTGGAAAATTTGTGAAAAATTTTTGTTTTCTTGCATGCAAATATATACATGTAGCACATGGAAGATATCCACAGTTGGGGAGAGATGTCCAAGGCTATCTCTTCACATTCCTTGTTTGTGCTTCATGCTAAACCAGTTTGTCTGCAGAGATAAATTTGCTTTATTAAAAATCATTGGAGATTGGCCACACACCAATGATTTTAAATAAAACTAATTTTAGGTAACAAATGTTGAACTTCAAACAAAATCTATCACTCAACCAGTTAATGTTGATGAGGCATGACATGGTGAAGGTGACCTAAAATACGTTCTTAGAGTCACTTTGTCAGGTGAGCGATTAAGGCCACGTGGGCCTCTTGTTTAATTTTGTTCTGGCGTATTTCCGAAAATAGTGCGTGCATAGATCGTCTTGTTTCTTTAATATTTGGGCACACACAATGGCGGCTATTAATGACGATTTAACGTAAGATGAGGAGATTTTGTGGCCTACTTCTTTAGTATTCCAACCGCTTCGGAGTGGTGGGAATACTAAAGAAGTAGCCCCAAAATGGGTCTGAAAGATGTAATTTTTGAAACATTTTCTGGGGGCAGGGCTGGATTTACAAATGGGCAGACTGGGCGGTTGCCCAGGGCCCTCACATTTTGGGGGGGGGGGGGGGGGCTCCATAGTGGAAGTTCGTTTTTTCGAGGAACATAATATGACAAAATTCCCTGCCAAATTGCCTTTGGCAATTTGACAGGGAATTTTGTCATATTATGTTCCTCGAAAGACGAACTGCATGCACTGTCATTTTTTTCCCCCCCCACATAATTAATGGCAACAATTCGAAAAAAACGGGATCTGGGAGTTATGGTCGGAGCCAATGTTTGGGCCGTTCCGGCGCCCCTGATAGTCTAGTTTTTGTCTGGAGTATTTGAGACTGTGTGTATGGTCTGTGTTGAAAATAATAAAACCATAATGTGCACAACAGTTCGTTTGTAAGCAATGATATAAATGACAGATGCTTTTGCCACATAAGGGTACACTATATAATAGAGTGACTCCCACTTAATTCATTATCTCCCCAATGGGAACCCACAAAAGTGAAACAGTACTTGTTTATTGTGGTACATAAGCTCTGTTTTACTGTAAAACAGCCCTGGTAACTCACCTCAGCAATCAGCAGTGCCAAGGAAAATGCCAAGGAAACGAAAAGATAATATCCACAGCAAAAATACTGCCGTGGAAGGCTTCTTCAGAAAGCCTTGTGGTGGAAGAAATTACACCTTTTAAATGTACATGAAAACACCAAACCATTTACCATACCTTTATAACAAATTCTACCTGTTAATTGCATATACGTTTACAGGGTCAACTCCTGGTAATTGAATAAAACAAACTTATCATCTGTCGAGGAATTACTGCAACATCCTTTGAATTCCCCTCATTTATACACATTTTTGGCCTCAGTACATCCGAAATAGACATTCAGTGAACCCTGGTCAATAAAGTAGAATAAAATAAATGCTTGCTTTATAACTGGAAGATAGGAAACCAGCCATAATTCATGTTAACCCTCTCTGTACTCTGATGTCAAAATATGAAAATGTGTATTGCCAAATTTTCCCCATGATGCAACTGGGAAGATAACCAGTGAACTCCGTCAAACAGGATTGAATTCATTAACTTCTTAGATGCATTATGGGAAAAATTTTCAGACTGAAATTTTGATATTTTGTCATCAATGTGCAGAGGATTAATTGTATACTCCTGTTAATTGAATATTTTTCTGTGGTAAGTAGGATATTCAATTAACAGGGTTTGACTGTTCAAGGAAACACTCTGGATTAAATTATTGCAATTATCTATTGCTTTATGAAGAAGGGATGGGCGTGTTAAGTTGTGTGAAGTTCATAAAGCTTCACACAGAACTTAATACACCCTTCCAACATTCATACGTTGATAAAGCAACAGATAATTAATTCTTAATTATACCCCCCCCCCCCCCCCTTCTAGAATGAGTTGTGGGGGAGGGGGCAGATGGGGGGAGGGGGAGCGGCATTTATGGACCAATCTGCTCGAAACCTGGTATGAATGTTCACCACCATGGAACCTACCTGTGCGCCTGCAATTACAGTTCCAGTTGGATTATTGTTTCCAGAATTATTCCCCCTTTTCAACTTGAAATGACAGGCCTAGAATTTTGTCTGGAAATGTTTTTTAACCCTTTACCCAATGCAGACGATTTCAAAATTTATTAGCTCACCTGACTGAAAGTCAGGGTGAGCTTTTCTTATCACTCTTCGTCCGTTCGACGATCGTCTGTCGTCCGTCGTCTGTCATCCGTCATACGTCGTTTGTCGTCCGTACGTCCCTGCGTGAAGGTGGTGTTTGAGCCTCTTTCTCCTAAACCAGTGGCCACATTTTAATTAAATTTCATGTAAGTGGTGGTTATATAGGGGCATTTTGATTTTTATCCAAATTAGGTTTCGGCTCATATTGAGCAGAGGTGTGGGGGAAAAATGGCCAAATTTTTTGAAAATCTTCTAATGAACCACCAGTAGCAGAGACTTGATATGTGGTATACAGAGTCCTTTTGAGGTTTAGAATCAAGTTTTGTTCAAGAGAAGTTTGTCGGGCATTAATTCGCCTTCGTTATGGGAGGGCAAAAATTTTGGCCACGCCTAAAATTTCTATTTTCTGAACCGTGAGGTCAATTTGAACCAAATTTGATATGAGATGATAATGGGTCATAAGTAGTTGATTGATGCAAAAAAAAATTTTCTCATTGCCCCGTGGGAACCTCGGGAGCTAAAAATAGGAAAAACCTTAAAACTGCCATATCTCCAAAACTACACGGCACAGAAAATTCTTATTTTGTATAAAGCTTACTTTTATCCAGTAGAATAGAATGGTTAAAAAAATCCGTATCGGTTTGATTCACAAGGTACTTTTTTCAGGACTTTGAAAAAGTGCTGAGTCAGCACTTTTTAACCACTGTAGGCAATGGGAAAAACATTAAAAAATCTTCTTCTCCAGATCCAGCAGGCAGAATCTTTTGATATTTGGTATGCAACATTGTAGGGTGGATCTGATTTCAAGTTTGTTCAAATCGGCCCCCTGGGTTCATATTTGGGCTCAGTATAGGAGCCCGATTTCGAACTTAGTGCATTTCAGGCAAATTTCTTAAAAAATCTTCTTCTCCAGATCCAGCAGGCAGAATCTTTTGATATTTGGGTATGCAACATTGTAGGGTGGGATCTGATTCAAGTTTGTTCAAATCGGCCCCCTGGGTTCATATTTGGGCTCAGTATAGGAGCCCGATTTCGAACTTAGTGCATTTCAGGCAAATTTCTTAAAAAATCTTCTTCTCCAGATCCAGCAGGCAGAATCTTTTGATATTTGGTATGCAACATTGTGGGTGGATCTGATTCAAGTTTGTTCAAATCGGCTCCCTAGATTCATATTTGGGCTCACTGTAGGAGCTCGAATTCGAACTTAGTGCATTTCAGGCAAATTTCTTCAAAAATCTTCTTCTCCAGATCCAGCAGGCAGAATCTTTTCATATTTGGTATGCAACATTGCGGGGTGGATCTGATTCAAGCTTGTTCAAAATCTGCCCCCTGGATTCATATTTGGGCTTACTATAGAAGCCCGAATTCGAACTTAGTGCATTTCAAGCAAATTTATTAAAAAATCTTCTTCTCCAGATCCAGCAGGCAGAATCTTTTGATATTTGGTATGCAACATTGTGGGGTGGATCTGATTCAAGTTTGTTCAAATCGGCTTCCCAAATTCATAATTGGGCTCACTATAGAAGCTCGAATTCGAACTTAGTGTATTTCAGGCAAATTTCTTAAAAAATCTTCTTCTCCAGATCCAGCAGGCAGAATCTTTTGATAGTTGGTATGCAACATTGTGGGGTGGATCTGATTCAAGTTTGTTCAAATCGGCCCCCTGCGTTTATATTTGGACTCAGTATAGGAGCCCAAATTTGAACATAGTGCATTTCAGGCAAATTTCTTAAAAAATCTTCTTCTCCAGATCCAGTAGGCAGAATCTTTTGATATTTGGTATGCAACATTGTGGATGGATCTGATGCAAATTTGTTCAAAATCGGCTCCCCTAGATTCATATTTGGGCTCACTATAGAAGCTCAAATTCGAACTTAGTGCATTTCAGGCAAATTTCTTAAAAAATCTTCGTCTCCAGATCCAGCAGGCAGAATCTTTTGATATGTGGTATGCAACATTGTGGGGTGGATCTGATTCAAGTTTGTTCAAATCGGCTTCCTAGATTCATATTTGTGCTCACTATAGAAGCTCGAATTCGAACTTAGTGTATTTCAGGCAAATTTCTTAAAAAATCTTCTTCTCCAGATCCAGCAGGCAGAATCTTTTCATATTTGGTATGCAACATTGCGGGGTGGATCTGATTCAAGTTTGTTCAAATCGGCCCCCTGGATTCACATTTGGGCTCAGTATTGAAGCCTGAATTCGAACTTAGTGCATTTCAGGCAAATTTCTTAAAAAATCTTCGTCTCCAGATCCAGCAGGCAGAATCTTTTGATATGTGGTATGCAACATTGTGGGGTGGATCCTGATTCAAGTATGTTCAAATCCGGCTTCCTAGATTCATATTTGTGCTCACTGATAGAAGCTCAAATTCGAACTTAGTGCATTTCAGGCAAATTTCTTAAAAAATCTTCTTCTCCAGATCCAGCAGGCAGAATCTTTTGATATTTGGTATGCAACATTGCGGGGTGGATCTGATTCAAGTGTGTTCAAATCGGCCCCCTGGATTCATATTTGGGCTCACTATAGAAGTTCGGAATTCGAACTTCATGCATTTCGGGCAAATTTCTTCAAAATCTTCTTCTCCAGATCCAGCAGGCAGAATCTTTTCATATTTGGTATGCAATATTGCGGGTGGATCTGATTCAAGTTTGTTCAAATCGGCTCCCTGGATTCATATTTGGGCTCAGTATAGGATCAAATTTCTTTAAAAATCTTCTTCTCAAGATCCAGCAGGCAGAATCTTCTGATATTGGGTGTGCACCATGCTTAGGGGGGCTGATATTCAAGTTTGTTCAAGCCAAGTCCCTGGGTTCATATTTGGGCTCACTGTGGTAGCCCGAATTATAACTTAGTACAAAATGAGGAATTTTCTTTAAAAATCTTCTTCAGATCCAGCAGTCGGAATGTTTTGATTATTGGTATGCAGCATCCTTAGGGGGTGAGATTCAAGTTTGTTCAAGCCATGTCCCTAGGTCCATATTTGACTCACTGTGGGAGCTCGAATTGTAACTTAGTTCAAAATGAGGAATATTCTTTAAAAATCTTTTTTTTTTTTAGATCCACTGGTCAGAATCTTTGGATATTTGGTATAAGCTTTTCTTAGGAGGAGCAGATGCAACTTGTTGAAATCAATTCTCTGGGTTGATATAAATTTAGGATACCATGTCAGGTGAGCTCCCTCAGGGCCCCTTGGGGCCTCTTGTTATTTTAAATACCATTTTTTAAATTTTTTTCAAAAAATTTCAACAAAACCATATCATGTGACCCCCTCTTTGAACGAGCTCGACGAGCTCGTTCCAAAGAGGGGTCACATGATATGGTTTTGTTGAAATTCTTCAAAAAATAATATTTTTTCAGCTGCTGAATTTGCATATTACGCGGCGGATGCAGGCGATTCGTTGGGAATAGGGTTAAATGGTTGAGTGTTAGAAGTTACTATCAGGCTCTTTTGAAAAGTTATGAATGCCACTGTAGTGGCTTTACACTGAGTTACCTTGTTTGTACAGTGGTAGAAAAAGTATTTATACAGAATTGTTTTGTTACAATTTATTGGAGAGTGCCAATTGTCACTCTCCAATAAAGCATAATAAGACAAAAATATCTATGAACAAAATTTTGCTAAACTAAGTCTATTCTTGCTTGTAGGATGCTATCTTTGGAAAAAAAACCCACTTGCTACAAATCATCTTTAAAAATAATTTAGAACTCAGCCAGTTATTTATTTAATTATTTAATTTGGATTTAATGACATATTTTGATAGCCAGGTCACCTCATATTGGACAATTTTATTGCGTGGAGGAAGCTGAGTACCTGAGAGAGAACCACCAAGCAGTGGCAAGGAACTGTCAGACCTGGTAACATACTACTCCAGACAAGCAGGGTTAGCATTTGGGTGAAGACAAGAGGAACATCGACGTGAATTACACTTTAGTGCCACCCCCACCCCCAACCCCCCTTCTCCACAACACAGTGCTTACCCGACTCTGCCAGTTGAATAAAACATTCAACTGCTAAGAAAGGAAAGCTAGTGCTCACTTAAGTGGCTTTCATCACTTTTTCAGTAGAGCTGTACATGATAATGGCTTCTTGCACAGATCCCCTCCCCCCCCCCTCCCCCCCCCCCAAAAAAAAAAAATAATAAAGCTTGTTGAAAGTACCCTCTAAATCTCTGTAAATAATAGTTGCTTCTAAAAAAAAACCCTTCAGTTCAGACAAGTTAGTTTGCCAGTGAAGTAGTTAACTGTACAAGTTAATTCTTACTTTGTTATTCAGACAATCTGCAAAAAAAATCTGGTCCAATTGTTTAGACAATCTAATCTGAGACAGACACCATTGATTTTTCTAGTGGTATGATCCAAAACATAAATAAATTATCTCTGGGCCTCACTGTGACTGAATGGTGTGACAAGAACTTTTACACAATAATTTGTACTGTAGGATCCTTGTGTGCCAGTTATTTTGTACTTTAAGAGAGGTTTGATTGCTGTGTACTTTTGATATGACCTCTCTTAGTATAAAACTTTACCACCACATACGTCAACATGATATGCTCAATGTTACAAATTTAACTGGTAGAGTGCTACAGTTTTTCTCACCTCAAGATTTGTTCACATGCTTTTGTCTGGTTACAATTTTTGAGAGAGTGCCTGCACGCTCTCATAGTTACAATGGAAAATCGATGGAGATGAAGTAATTTTGGTATCCGGACAAAATACCCTCGGACACAAATACCCTTAGGACATAATACCCTAAAAAAAAAATACCCTTAGGACATAATACCCTCAATAGGTAGGACAACAATACCCTCAGACAAAATACCCCTCAGACCAAATGTATATAAAGTTGGATTTTTGGTGTTGGGGGGGGGGAGGGCGTGGGGGGGGGGGGGGGGGGGGGGGGGGGCGGTAATTGCATCTAAGGCACTAGGCCGGTGTTTTGTTTGAAATAACAAGTAATTCGCTCTTCACCCCTT